>OW121740.1:34516291-35116291 GCA_933228675.1 Stomorhina lunata | reverse complement strand
ATATTAGAATTTATTTCTGTTTTGAAAAATATTCCCAATATTTACAAAAATATTCCCAATGTTTACAAAAATAATAGTGTCTCGAACTATGTATTTTGTTGCTATAAATTGTATTTTGATTTGTTTCTTGCCTATTGTGTTTAACATCCATTTAACATCCAAATTCCAACTGAATGATTTTAATACTCATTTTCACGAGTTTTATTAATGATCGTGGTATTTACGAAAATAAAAAAAATTCATCGGCTTCTGGTGGTATGAGCTGATTATAACCCCCTTATTCATAAACGATTAATTTAATTATCAAAAGCTTTTTGTTGATATTTTGTAGAGAAATTTGATTTATAACCTTGTCATAACTTTATTTTTCGTTAAGAATTAGGAGGTAAGAATATTTTATTTTCTCTCTAAAGTTTAATGACACCTCAATTTCTCGGCTTTGCTGTCAAGAAAAATATTATATTATTAATCAACTATTTTATTATTTTTATACCCCTCACCAATAGGTGAAAGGGTATTATAAGTTTGTGATTCCGTTTGTAATTTTTTTATTAGTGATCGTAGACCCCATAAAAATTATACCGATCGACTCAGAATCGGGAGGAGAATCGATTAAGTTTCTGAAGCCCCTGGAGGATAGACCTACATAAATTATATACCAGATTTTAGGAAATTCTCCCGCAATGATGTAATGGTCATTTATGCGATACCAATATTTTTTCTTTTTGCTTTCATTATTTAATAATAAAAAAAAAAATATATACTTAACCTGGTTTCTGTCTTTTACGTTCCTCTTATTGGCGCTCTATTTTACTTAAAGCTCTAGCTAAAGAAAGGTACTTGTCACCCAATTGTTTGCCATTTAAAGCGATAACAGCTGCCAGAGCTGATTGGGGATTTTCAAAAGCCACAAAGCCAAATCGTTTAGAGCGTCCTTCTTCATCAGTCATGATCTTATGACTGGTAATAAGTCCAAATGGTTCAAACCTCTTCCGCATATGTTGTCTTCATTGAAATTATTAACATACAAATTCCAAAATTGGGTAGCCTTTTCCTCTTGATTTCTTTTTTTTTTTTAGCAATGTAAAAACTTTATTTTTCTTTCTTTATTACACGATATTTTAATAATATTATTAAAAAACTGTTATATTATATATTAATAGAAAATATTAACTAATTTGTGATTTTTATTATACATTTGTTCCACAAATATTACAAGCGCAGCTAAAAAGTGCGGCAGACGAAAAAATTTTTGTTTTCAACTTCACAAAATTTTAATAATTTTTGCGATCAGCTGTTTGTTTGGCATGTCTTTGTTTTGATTATGCTTTGTTTATTTTTCTTTTTTTTGGTTTGAGACATTGAGAGGAAGTGTTTTTTTTTTTTTGTATAAGAGTGTCTGAGCTAAATAAGTCAGGGTTGGAAAAACCCAACATTATAACAAAAAATCTTTTAACTCAAAATCATTTGAAATGACAGATTGTATCTAGTAGATATATAAGAATTCGATATTTACAATAAGAATAATATTAAATATCCTTGATCAGATAGTTATATAAATCCCATGAAGGTTTTTTTTCATCATTTAAAATTAAGCCTACATGGCAATGATGATAGCATATTTCCGGTGGCCCAAAGATGATTTATGTCCAAGATAATTATTTATTTATCTAAATGACATTTTTTTGACAGAATAAATGTCAAATTTCTGACATATGTGACTTTGCATTAAAGTTTTCTTGGTCAGAATTTGGAGTTAAAACTTCCTTTTCCTGAAGATCTTTGAGCAATCAAGTAGTAATAACGCCACAAAAAATCTTTAAATTCAATTTACATCCTTTGGCATTGTAGAAAAATTTCAAAAAAAAAACCTCTTGCCAAGCGCAAAATTGTTACCATCAGGTAAATATTAAATAAATCCCACAAAGTATTCAAAGAATATAAAGAAAATTTCAAAATTTTTTTACGGAAAAAGGAATAAAATTGTTCTCCAATGACCCACTTGGATATCTGGGCTGATCATCGTGGAATTTGAGAAATAATAAATAAACAAAATTGATTGGGGACAAAATTTGTTTATCTGGGAAAAGTATTCAGGTAATTTTGAAGTCCATGATAATCCCATTCTAACATATATCAATCTTTTTTTTTAATAATGATTTTTTTGAACAATTGATTAATCACGCAGGTTGGAATCGATATATCCACACCTGATAGAGAATTCTCCTTTTCGAAGGGAATTTCTCCGCCAGAAAAAAAAACAATCTTGTCTGCTACTCTCAAAAAGGGGAAAAACAATTGGGATTCTTCAAAGACAAAATTAAACCTCTTTACGGATTCCTCTCCATCATGCTCAATATTTTCAACCACCAAAATCAAATTAAAAACAAATAAAAGAAAAAGAAAACAACCAACAGTGATTCCCAAATAAAAAAAACGTTGTAATTCCGATGAAAAACTGTGTACCCTACAATATGTAATATTCTTTTCAAAAGCAATATATTTAAAAAAACCAAAAATATCGAAAAATATAAATGTGACACTCTACAGTTAGTGTTTGTGAATTACAAGTAAAACTTACATGAAATTTTCAAATCTAAAAAGAAATGTTAAAAAAATTTGAAACAATGAAAAACAAAAATGTATATAAAACAAAATTTTTATTAAATGCATGCCAAAACGTAAAACAACAATATTACCTAAAAAATTAATTCTAAAATTATCTAATATAATTAAAAAAAAAAAAAAAAAAAAAAAAAAAAGTTTGTCTAATATAATTAGTAATTAAAATCACAGTTAAAACAACTTAAAAACTATTACAATATAAAATAAAAACCCATGAATTAAAGAAAAGAAAAAAAAAAGAATTAAAAAAATAAAAGAAATATGCAAGAATATTTATAAACTTAAAATTTTCCCTAGCAATGCAGCGTACATCGAAGTCGGATAAGGCCTTCATCAGACAATCGATCGGTGAGTCATTAAACATAACTAAATTCTTGCAATTCTTTTGCGTTACTAAATAAAGCAAATGCAAAAGAACTCTGATAAAGTAATATAAATTTGTTTGATAATTTGTATTTTTTTTGCAACCGAAAGAGAGTAATAATGTTTGATCGGGTTTGAATGTTTCAAACAAATGAGTAGTCAAGTTGTGTTTACCTTTTTTTTTATGTTATTTTGGTAAATAGAGAAATTTCATGACCTATATATTTTAGCTAGAGTTCAATGAACTTTACATGATTCTTTTAGCATTTGCTTTATTTATTTTGCACAATGGGTAATAGTAAAAAAAAAAATGTACAAAACAAAATTTTCTCAAATTTGTTAAAATATTTCTTTAACTTGTTTAAATTATATTGAACTATAAAACAAACATAAAATTTACTAAAAAAACTCCTTTGATTAGGATTCTTTAGTTTAGATTTTGTTATTTTATTTTAATCATATTAAAAAATTACAATTTAATCGTATGTTAAACAAAGGAAATAATGAAATTCTTTTAGAAATTGCTATATTTAAAAAAAAAAAAAAACAGTAGATTTTAAAACTTTATTTAATAAAAATTTGTAATATGGAGTAAATTCAAAATATTTGGTCTTATTAATTCGGAATTATGTGAGATAGATTGAGTTGATGTAGTCTTACTTAATATAGGGGTTCTAGATTTTGTGATACGCCACTAGAACAAAGGTTGGTGAGGGTAAAGAGGCGTCTGCGTCCATAAACATCAGGATCGCAGAAATTAGGCATATTACCGACATAACTAAGATACCTTTCATTTAGCATTTCATAATTTTGACTAGATTGGGGCTTAATAAAAAATTTTCTTTTGTTATATCTAGTCATTCTGGTCCATAATCTTATTTTAAAACCCGGGAGTCTATAATAGAGTATGTAATGAAAATTCGAGATGTTAGAATTGGGACACGAACCCCCCATCCGGCTGATAGCTAGCAATTCAATGGCTCCCATAGTCCTAAATCTGTGTTTCGATTGTGTAGTAATGTGGTTTGTTTGATGATAATAATTATGGGTTGAGATCTGAAGAAGTTCGGTAAATTATTTTTTCCCATTGCTAAATTTTAAAAGTATATCGTATCTGGTTACTTGGATGTAAAGATTCATTGTAACTATTGTCTGCCACATTGTACCTTATATAATTTAACTATTCATTAGGTTACATTACAGAAAATGGCGCCCAACGTGGGGCCCGAAGGAATAGCTCGTTTCTTCTGGCTCAAACTTTCATAGTAGTTATTTAAATTTCAAAATTTTTCATAAATTCAAAATATTGTTATTGTGGTGAAGCTTAACAAAGAATAACTAATCGAAGTTCTCTGGAAACTTAGATATTTGAGTATAACAGATCGAATATTCTAACCGTTTACTTTTGAATAGTACTTTCTTTGTTTAGCTGAATTATAATAAGAATAATTTTGCTTTTATGTAGTTTGTTGTCAGTTTAAGATTTTATAAAACTGTAGTATCCGAATTAGATTAGCAAGTCTTTTAGTCAAAAGGATTTTATAATCTGGCTGTTTGCAGTTTATAACCAGCTTAAAAGATGATTTATAGGAAACAAATTTTTAACGTTTTGCTAAAAGGATTCGGTTTATAAATTTTTAAACAGGATAACAAACTCAATAGACTAGATTTATTTCCTGTATATTTAGTTGATGTCTATAATATTTGCCTAAATCATTTCAAACTTTCTAACATATGACCAATTAAAAGACCATTATTTAATACAGTGTTTATAAAATTTTCTTTTAAACGATTTGGAAACCGAATCGAAAACTCTTTATGCTAAAAGTTTTTTTTTTGTTACTTCTTATTTTAAGAAAAAATCAATTTGAATTGGATATCTTCCACAAACTTTCAATAAATTGTTTGTGATATTTGCCAATATTGTTTATATTATATAGTTTTTTTTTTTATATTCACTTTATGAAGTCTTAGAGTTTTGAGAAATAATATTTTCTAATTTCCCCAAATAACTTGCTTTCAATAACTTGTTTAGATATATATTTCTTCAATTTTTATTTATAATATTGAATTTAATCGCGTTCATACAGTAATACCAGCATCTCGTTGTCTAACATTTTTTTTAATAATTTTTCGATATATTTAACCTATACGATGGCTACGGAGCCAACAACACCCCCATTTTCTTTTCCTCCACCATTGCCCACAGCTCCCGTTCAAATAGAACCCTCATGCTGTAGCATTTGTAAAGTTTCTATGAGCGAAGGGCAGGAATGTTTGATTTTAAATGAATGCAGTCATGCATTCCATCGATTATGTATCGAAAACCATTTAGCTACATCCTCTGAATGTCCGGTTTGCAAAAGGAATTGTTTGCTTTCAGACTTAAGAAAACTAGTCATTCAACCAAAGGGTGCATTGACTCGATCAACAATGAGTTCAAAACCGAGAGGGGCATTACAAAAACATTACCAAACTAGGAGTGTTAGTCGAAACCTTAACCCAACCGAATCTATTATGACTGTAGAACCTAGCGTTGAACAAGTACCTAATGATAATGCTCCTAATATATCTACTGAAATTTCAAATCAGCCAAATAACAATCCATCGTCCGGAAATAGTACTGGCATAGATTTTGAAGCAATAAATCGTATGATTCAAGAAAACTTAAATCGTTTGTTAACAAATCTAAATCTAATGCCTAATAATAACTCCGAAGGTTCTCAGATGCCAACAATACAATCAAATTTAGATAATTCGCAAAACTTTTCGTTTGACCAACCAAACGTCAATATTAGTCATTCCCCCTTTAGATCCAATAATTCTAGAAATTCGTCCCATATCACACTTAACGCTGATAAAATCTCTTTAATAATTCAAAACTGGAATGTGAAGTTTGACGGCACGTCAAATGGCTTGAACATTGAAGAATTTTTATACAGAATAAGAACTTTAACTAAAGATTACTTTAATGGTGATTTTGGAATTATATGTAGAAACTTACACATTCTTTTGACTGGTAAAGCTAGAGAATGGTACTGGCGATATCATAAACGAGTACATGTGATGGAGTGGACAGAATTTTGCGAAGCAATCATGTGTCAATACCGTGGATTTAAATCGTCATTCGATATTAGGGAGGATATCCGAAATAGAAAACAAAAACCGGGTGAAACTTTTGATGCGTTTTATGAAGCCTTATCAACAATTTTGGACCAATTACCAACACCGATGTCAGAACATGAACTCATTGGAATTTTGGCCCGAAACTTACGTCCAGAAATCCGGCAGGACCTCCTTTATGTCCCAGTCCATTCCATACCGCATCTTAGAAAGTTAGTCCAAATGCGGGAAAATTTCTTATCGGAAGAACATGTTCGTAAGAATATAGCTTCTCGTGTACCCCATACTAACTATCCTAAACGAATTGCAGAAATGTTCTCTGAGAATGATGATGATAATATTGAATTGGAGGATGCACATGAACCAAATATGACTGTGGATGCTCTTCACAATGTCGAATTCCATGGCAAGTGCTGGAATTGTGACGAAGTTGGACACAGTTGGCAAGATTGCCTCAAAGATAGGTCGATATTTTGTTATGGATGTGGGGAAAAGCGTATTTATAAGCCTAATTGTGCTAAATGTGCTGCGAGAAAACCATTTCCAAAAAACTCGAAACCCCCGTTCTCGAAAGAGACCAAATAAAATCTTCAATAAATCTTTCTAATAAACGTAATACTCTTGATACTGACCCATGCGATTCAAAAGGAACTGTGATACGGAAGGAAAATGATTATGAATATGGCAAAACAAAGGTATTAAAACGAAATTTTTACGACAATAGTTATGAACTTGGTACAAATGATATGGATTTTAAAAGTTTGGAATGCAAAAATCTAATTTTATATCCTCGGTTACCATACCACCAGCGTTGGAAACAATACATTGAAAAGCGTAACGAAATTTTCAATATAGATTCTATATCTTCTTTTTCACCAAAGAAGTCAAAACGTTCTACTTTAAGAATGAGAAAGTACTTTAAGATGAAAAGATTTTGCAGAAAATTTCTGATATCTACTATAGTATCAAATTCCACGGATATGCGGTATTATGCAAAAGTTTCATTTTTAAAATATACAGAATTTGGCCTTTTAGATACAGGCGCTAATATAAGCTGTATAGGGGCTGAGTTGTCAAAACAAGATTTTTCTAAATTTTCCAATTTTAATAAATGTAAATCGTATGTAAAAACTGCTGATGGTAAGGCACAATTAGTTTTAGGATGGTTAGATGCAGATATCACTTTTAAAAATAATACAAAAAGTTTAAAACTGTTTATAGTTCCTTCGATATCCCAACGTTTAATACTTGGTCTTGATTTTTGGAAGCTGTTTAATCTTTGTCCCGACTTAATTGGCTCTGAAAATGTTATTGCTTTAAATACTTTCCCTAATTCGTCGATAAATAGCACTAATTTATATAGCTTAACGGATGTTTTAAACGATTTTGCGAAAAATACTATTCCTCTTGACAAAAACGTCTATCCGTTAACTAACGATCAACGAAAACAGCTGGATTCTGTTATATCTTTATTTCCAAGTTTTGATAAACAGGGCTTAGGTAGAACAAAGCTGATAGAGCACCAGATCGATGTTGGAAAGGCGACCCCAGTAAAGCAGCGCTTTTATCCTGTGTCTCCAGCGGTGGAAAAACATATGTTTAATGAGATTGATAGAATGCTTTCGTTAGGAGTGATAGAGCCCTCATCGTCAGCCTGGAGCTCACCTATGAGACTAGTAGTAAAGCCAAACAAGATCAGATTATGCCTTGACGCAAGAAAGTTAAACTTAGTTACGAGAAAAGATGCATATCCATTACCAAACATAGGTGGAATCTTTGCCAGATTGCCAAAAGCAAATATTATAACAAAATTAGACCTTAAAGATGCATATTGGCAAATCGGCTTAGATGAAGCTTCAAAACCGTTAACAGCTTTCACGGTACCCGGCAGACCTCTGTATCAGTTTGTTGTGATGCCCTTTGGGCTTTGCAATGCGCCACAAACGATGTGCAGATTGGTCGACGAGTTAATACCAGCGGATTTAAAACATTCGGTTTTTGGATATTTGGACGACTTAATTATCGTTTCGGAAGACTTCGAATCACACCTCGAAGTCTTATTGAGAATTGCGTTTCAGTTTAAAAAGGCCAACTTAACCTTAAACGTATCTAAAAGCCAATTTTGTGTAACGAAGGTAAAATATTTAGGTTATGTTATTGGAGACGGAGGCATAACTACTGATCCTGACAAGATAAGTGCGATTGTCAACTGGCCCATTCCTAAAAACCTAAAACAAGTGAGAGGATTTATTGGACTGGCAGGATGGTACCGTAGGTTCATTGAAAACTTTTCCTCCGAAGTTAGCCCCATAACGGATGTTTTGTGTACCAAAAAGAAGTTTTACTGGTCACCTGAAGCTCAAACCGCATTTGAACGAGTAAAACTGCTGCTTACAACGGCCCCTGTACTGACAAATCCGGACTTTTCAAAGAAGTTTTTCCTGCACTGTGATGCAAGTGACTATGGCATAGGCGCAGTTCTGGTGCAATTGGATGAACAAGGAGAAGAAAAGCCCATTGCATACATGAGTAAAAAGCTCAATGCAGCGCAGCGCAATTACTCCGTCACAGAGCGGGAATGCTTAGCGGCGCTAGAAGCTATCAAGAAGTTCCGTTGTTATTTGGAAATGCAGGAGTTTGAAGTTGTAACAGACCACTCAAGTCTTCTTTGGTTAATGAAACAGTCGGATTTGAGCGGTAGACTTGCTCGGTGGGTTTTCAAATTGCAACCTTACAAATTTTCTATAAGCCATCGAAAAGGAAAAGACAACATAGTCCCCGATGCGTTGTCTAGAATTCCCATTGAATCAGTGAATGCCATTGAAATCGTAGAGCCTGAAGTGGATCTTGATTCTCCATTCTTTGAAGAGCAAGAATACAAAGATCTAATAGCCAAAGTTACTCAAAACCAAAGTAAATTTCCGGATATAAAGGTTCAAGATAAATATGTTTACATCCGAAAAGATCACTATTCTGGAGAAGAAGAGCAAGAAAACTCTTCTTGGAAGCTCTGGATACCATATCGTCTACGCGAAGACACAATTAAACGGGCCCATGATTCCCCAACGTCGGCACATGGTGGTATGTTAAAAACCATAGATTTATTAAGGCGAAATTTTTACTGGCCTGGATTGATTAACGATGTTCGAACGTATGTACGAAACTGTGACATATGTAAAACAACAAAAGCGCCAAATTTTGTTATGAAGCCACCTATGGGAAACCATGTGATGTCCATTAGGCCTTTCCAAAGGCTTTATATCGACCTTTTAGGACCTTATCCAAGGAGTAAGACTGGTTATATAGGACTATTGATAGTTCTTGATCATCTAACCAAGTTTCACTGGCTATGTCCTCTGAGGAAATTCACATCAATTAACATACAAAATTATTTGGAGAACAACATTTTTCATGTGTATGGAGTCCCAGAGGTCATAGTTAGTGACAATGGTAGCCAATTCAAAGCTAACGATTTAAATGCATTCTTCACAAAATATGGAATAAAACATACATATACAGCGTATTACTCCCCTCAGTCCAATGCATCCGAAAGGGTAAACCGCTCACTTATTGCTGGAATAAGAGCCTACCTGAAGAATGACCATCGATTATGGGATCAGCAGCTCAGCGCGATTAGTTGTGCCCTTCGGAACTCTTTTCATCATGCCATTAATCTTTCACCTTATCACGCATTATTCGGCTTTGACATGATAACACATGCTTCTTCGTACGATCTTCTCAGAAAACTTTATTTGCTAGATGAACCAATTGCTAAGGTTTCAAGAGATGATAATCTCCAAATCATACGGCAAAATTTAAGAAAGTACATAAAAGAAGCCTATGATCGGAACCAAAATCAATACAATTTACGAGCTAAACACCAATCTTTTAGTATTAATCAGGAGGTTTTTAGACGAAACTTTGCCCAAAGCAATATGGAAAAGAGCTTTAACGCAAAACTTGCCCCAGTCTTTATTAAGGCAAGAATTCGCGAAAAACTCGGTAACAATTACTACATCTTAGAAGACTTACAGGGAAAATTAGTGGGGACATACCATGGTAAAGATATACGTCCATAAATAACCTTTTTCTCGCTATTTTCCTAACGTAAAACTTGTAAAATATCTAGTTTTGTAATGGTCATTTATGCGATACCAATATTTTTTCTTTTTGCTTTCATTATTTAATAATAAAAAAAAAAATATATACTTAACCTGGTTTCTGTCTTTTACGTTCCTCTTATTGGCGCTCTATTTTACTTAAAGCTCTAGCTAAAGAAAGGTACTTGTCACCCAATTGTTTGCCATTTAAAGCGATAACAGCTGCCAGAGCTGATTGGGGATTTTCAAAAGCCACAAAGCCAAATCGTTTAGAGCGTCCTTCTTCATCAGTCATGATCTTATGACTGGTAATAAGTCCAAATGGTTCAAACCTCTTCCGCATATGTTGTCTTCATTGAAATTATTAACATACAAATTCCAAAATTGGGTAGCCTTTTCCTCTTGATTTCTTTTTTTTTTTTAGCAATGTAAAAACTTTATTTTTCTTTCTTTATTACACGATATTTTAATAATATTATTAAAAAACTGTTATATTATATATTAATAGAAAATATTAACTAATTTGTGATTTTTATTATACATTTGTTCCACAAATATTACAAGCGCAGCTAAAAAGTGCGGCAGACGAAAAAATTTTTGTTTTCAACTTCACAAAATTTTAATAATTTTTGCGATCAGCTGTTTGTTTGGCATGTCTTTGTTTTGATTATGCTTTGTTTATTTTTCTTTTTTTTGGTTTGAGACATTGAGAGGAAGTGTTTTTTTTTTTTTGTATAAGAGTGTCTGAGCTAAATAAGTCAGGGTTGGAAAAACCCAACATTATAACAAAAAATCTTTTAACTCAAAATCATTTGAAATGACAGATTGTATCTAGTAGATATATAAGAATTCGATATTTACAATAAGAATAATATTAAATATCCTTGATCAGATAGTTATATAAATCCCATGAAGGTTTTTTTTCATCATTTAAAATTAAGCCTACATGGCAATGATGATAGCATATTTCCGGTGGCCCAAAGATGATTTATGTCCAAGATAATTATTTATTTATCTAAATGACATTTTTTTGACAGAATAAATGTCAAATTTCTGACATATGTGACTTTGCATTAAAGTTTTCTTGGTCAGAATTTGGAGTTAAAACTTCCTTTTCCTGAAGATCTTTGAGCAATCAAGTAGTAATAACGCCACAAAAAATCTTTAAATTCAATTTACATCCTTTGGCATTGTAGAAAAATTTCAAAAAAAAAACCTCTTGCCAAGCGCAAAATTGTTACCATCAGGTAAATATTAAATAAATCCCACAAAGTATTCAAAGAATATAAAGAAAATTTCAAAATTTTTTTACGGAAAAAGGAATAAAATTGTTCTCCAATGACCCACTTGGATATCTGGGCTGATCATCGTGGAATTTGAGAAATAATAAATAAACAAAATTGATTGGGGACAAAATTTGTTTATCTGGGAAAAGTATTCAGGTAATTTTGAAGTCCATGATAATCCCATTCTAACATATATCAATCTTTTTTTTTAATAATGATTTTTTTGAACAATTGATTAATCACGCAGGTTGGAATCGATATATCCACACCTGATAGAGAATTCTCCTTTTCGAAGGGAATTTCTCCGCCAGAAAAAAAAACAATCTTGTCTGCTACTCTCAAAAAGGGGAAAAACAATTGGGATTCTTCAAAGACAAAATTAAACCTCTTTACGGATTCCTCTCCATCATGCTCAATATTTTCAACCACCAAAATCAAATTAAAAACAAATAAAAGAAAAAGAAAACAACCAACAGTGATTCCCAAATAAAAAAAACGTTGTAATTCCGATGAAAAACTGTGTACCCTACAATATGTAATATTCTTTTCAAAAGCAATATATTTAAAAAAACCAAAAATATCGAAAAATATAAATGTGACACTCTACAGTTAGTGTTTGTGAATTACAAGTAAAACTTACATGAAATTTTCAAATCTAAAAAGAAATGTTAAAAAAATTTGAAACAATGAAAAACAAAAATGTATATAAAACAAAATTTTTATTAAATGCATGCCAAAACGTAAAACAACAATATTACCTAAAAAATTAATTCTAAAATTATCTAATATAATTAAAAAAAAAAAAAAAAAAAAAAAAAAAAGTTTGTCTAATATAATTAGTAATTAAAATCACAGTTAAAACAACTTAAAAACTATTACAATATAAAATAAAAACCCATGAATTAAAGAAAAGAAAAAAAAAAGAATTAAAAAAATAAAAGAAATATGCAAGAATATTTATAAACTTAAAATTTTCCCTAGCAATGCAGCGTACATCGAAGTCGGATAAGGCCTTCATCAGACAATCGATCGGTGAGTCATTAAACATAACTAAATTCTTGCAATTCTTTTGCGTTACTAAATAAAGCAAATGCAAAAGAACTCTGATAAAGTAATATAAATTTGTTTGATAATTTGTATTTTTTTTGCAACCGAAAGAGAGTAATAATGTTTGATCGGGTTTGAATGTTTCAAACAAATGAGTAGTCAAGTTGTGTTTACCTTTTTTTTTATGTTATTTTGGTAAATAGAGAAATTTCATGACCTATATATTTTAGCTAGAGTTCAATGAACTTTACATGATTCTTTTAGCATTTGCTTTATTTATTTTGCACAATGGGTAATAGTAAAAAAAAAAATGTACAAAACAAAATTTTCTCAAATTTGTTAAAATATTTCTTTAACTTGTTTAAATTATATTGAACTATAAAACAAACATAAAATTTACTAAAAAAACTCCTTTGATTAGGATTCTTTAGTTTAGATTTTGTTATTTTATTTTAATCATATTAAAAAATTACAATTTAATCGTATGTTAAACAAAGGAAATAATGAAATTCTTTTAGAAATTGCTATATTTAAAAAAAAAAAAAAACAGTAGATTTTAAAACTTTATTTAATAAAAATTTGTAATATGGAGTAAATTCAAAATATTTGGTCTTATTAATTCGGAATTATGTGAGATAGATTGAGTTGATGTAGTCTTACTTAATATAGGGGTTCTAGATTTTGTGATACGCCACTAGAACAAAGGTTGGTGAGGGTAAAGAGGCGTCTGCGTCCATAAACATCAGGATCGCAGAAATTAGGCATATTACCGACATAACTAAGATACCTTTCATTTAGCATTTCATAATTTTGACTAGATTGGGGCTTAATAAAAAATTTTCTTTTGTTATATCTAGTCATTCTGGTCCATAATCTTATTTTAAAACCCGGGAGTCTATAATAGAGTATGTAATGAAAATTCGAGATGTTAGAATTGGGACACGAACCCCCCATCCGGCTGATAGCTAGCAATTCAATGGCTCCCATAGTCCTAAATCTGTGTTTCGATTGTGTAGTAATGTGGTTTGTTTGATGATAATAATTATGGGTTGAGATCTGAAGAAGTTCGGTAAATTATTTTTTCCCATTGCTAAATTTTAAAAGTATATCGTATCTGGTTACTTGGATGTAAAGATTCATTGTAACTATTGTCTGCCACATTGTACCTTATATAATTTAACTATTCATTAGGTTACATTACAATGAACGCTATTAAATCGGTTTATAAACACCGAAAATATCGAAAAAATACCAAAAATTAGACGAAAATTTGAAAATTTTTGATTGAAACACACTTTTAAATAACAAGAGAAACAAGATACTCCTGGTGTACATGTGATAATATATTATATATCAGATTGTAGGAAATGGTTCCCCAAAGCACTCTGTAAAATTTTATCAAAATCAGTCCATAAACAACTGAGATACCGCCAAAACACTAAATTTGATGTATCGCAAATTGCCCAAAGTACGCGTTAGAGAATGTTTGTTGAAAAAATGAAATGCAGAAATAGGAAAAACCATCCTCGTATAGCATGGACATACATAAATTTTATATCAGATTTTAGAAAATTCCCCCGCCAAACACATTATTAAATTTTATCAAAAGCGGTCCATAAACAACTGAGATATCGCGAGAACACTACTTGTGATTGCAAATTGCCCAAAGTTCGTGTTCAAGAAATTTTGTTTACATTTTGTAAGTATTGTTTCAGCGATATCTCAGGTGTTTACTGACCAATTGTGATGAAATTTGACAGCGTTCTTTGTGGGAGGAATCTGATATATAAACTCCACAAATCTGATTACGAATACCATTCAGATTGTACCGATCGACTCAGAATCGGCAGGAGAATCATTTCGCGACGTCCGTCCGTCTGTTTGTCCGTCCGTCCACCTGTCTGTCCGTCCGTCCACCTGTCTGTCCGTCCGTCCGTCTACTTGTCTGTCCTTTTTTCTGTTGTAGTCAAGTTTTTGGAGCTCTTGTTTTGTCGATATTTTAGATGTTTATTTTGATCAAATTTAATAGCGTTCCCCGCAGCGGATTACCTAAATTATGATGCACTCGGTAATTTGTGGTAGATATCATTTAGAGTTTAAGCGATATTTCTGGTGCTTTCATCGACAACGATGAAATTCAGGGTGGGACGATATCCTAAAATATTGTGTAAAATGCATATGGGTATACCTTCCAGGAGCTCCACAAATCTGATTTTAGCAGACACACACTGCATTTATCCTAATTTTGTGTCTGACTTTTGAACATTATGATAACATTTGAGTATGTATTGTATATCAAATTATAGGTAATCTTCCTAGGAAGTACAAAAATGCAGCTAATTACATGATATCCGTTTAAAACCTACATATGTATGTAAGTATCTCACATATTAACGAAAATTTAAATTTTTTAATTGCAATTGGGAGAAATCCGTTCACGTTTGACAATTGCTCCCGTATAAGTCCCAAATATTATTGTTGAAGAATTCATATTAATTATTTAACTAACTTCAGATTAATAAGTAAATCTTCAATAAATTTTCCGCCAAAGCTAATATCCATTCATTTAAAAGCTGGCACTGTGTTTTTGGGTTGCATGCCAGAATACTTAATCTTCATCAAATCGATGTGCTCTTGCAAATCTAAGGGCATCTACATTTTGAAGCATCTTTTCTGCATGGTTTATGGTCTATCGAACTTTATTAAATGTTCGTAAAATAGACATATATCACTTTAGAATCGAAGTGACGCTGCCTTCGACATCAGCCACCTGCCCTACCTAACCTTTGGGTCCATAACTATTCTAGATGACGCCACCAAAAAACTTTTCGTTTTCCGACTCTTAATTTTAAAGATTCTTTGCATATTATACTAGTTTAACTAAATATTGCTAGGAATTACATTTAGTATGAACAAAAGAAAATGAATATATATTTGAAGCATTTGTGTGGGGCTCAACTAAGTCAGTAATCAGAAACTATATATTTATCAATATATTCTTACGATTTTGTACTTTACTTTTGGAACGCCATTGGTGAAGGGTATCCAAGATTCGGCAAAGCCGAATATACCACTCTTACTTGATATATCTAAAATACCAAAAAATTACCAGTTTCAATTTGTTTAACATTTATTTTTATCGTTGTATTTAAAAATCCAACTTAAGAAAACAAAAAAACTTAATTTTGTGTTAAAAATTCTTAATAAAACCTACATGAATGACTAAAGCTATTCTACACTATTATTTAATAATAATATATGTAGTAATACCTTCGCTCACACGTCTGAAATTTTTTAACTCTAAAAGAACACGGCCCACAAACCGGTTGTAAATAAAATAATAATTTTGCCAGTTTTGTTAATTTGTCTTCTTTTGTATTGATTATGGTTTTTTGATTTGTAAAAATGTTTAAACAAAAAACAATTCCCATAGCTCTAACATTTCCTAAACCACGCATTTTTTGAAAAATGTTTACATTTTTAGTTTCTTTATCTCAGTTTTTTTTAGGCGGGACAGACAAACATTTCGTATTAAAGTAAAAGGTTGTTTAACATTTTTTTTTTTTCGTAAATTAAATGTTTAGCCATATTTGTAAGTAGTTGTTACCAAAATTTGAAAATCATTTGAAATTATTTCAAATAATCGTTAATCTATCTATAAGATGGTTATTTAATCGAAAAAGTAAACTGTTGAAGACAAACAACTAAGAAACTTTCAACTTTGTTTGTTTTATCATAACACATTTGTCATAACACAAATTTCTTTGGTATAAACGCCAAGTTTAGTGTTAAAACATGTTAAAATGTCAAATTTAATTTAAATCTAAATTATGTAAATAAAAAGTCAAAAAACTCATCAAAATTTTCACAATTCATTTATAGTTATTATAGTCATCAACATCGAAAGCATAATGCTTTTATTTTTATCCGCCAACTTCCATAAAACCATAACAATTTCCGCTATAAATTAAATTATAGTTTTGTTAAGTTCATAAACATAAATTTTTAATTTAATAAACATTAAACGTTTGGTACAATTAAGTGACACATGACTGACAAAAGGAAAGTGTTAACAAAATCGAAAATATAAATAGAAGGCACACGATAAATCAAACTCTTTTCAATATATGTACAAAATATTGATTTCAAATTATGAAGCGTTTACACTGGCTCAAAATCTTACTATACATATCTACATACACGTTCTCAGTCTCACCATCTCCGATTTCGATGAAATTTGGTGTATATATTCTTCGAACCCATTCAATTTTTAGAGTTTTTCAAAAAATTTTACTTTGAAACAAAAACACGTAAACACGCTATAGTCAGTCAAGCCCGACCTTACGATACCCTTCACCGCTAAGGTCAAAGGTGTTCTTTTTCCTACATAAAGACAAATATTTGCTAAATTAAGCTGTCTCCGGCATTTAGACTTATATAAGAGCTAGGGTCAAATGTGGACCGATTATCTCGAAATTTGGCAAATTGATTTAAATATGCAAAAAATAGACTCAAAATTGTAATTATCTTCAGATTTATGAGTGTTTTAAAGATTTTTGTCTCATTTAGTTCTTTTTGACAGAAGAGTTTATATGGGAGCTATGGTCAAATGTAGACCGATTTCAACGAAATTTGGTACAGTGATTTTGGGCAGTACCATAAATAATGGACCGATTTTGACTTATTTCAATAGCCATGGTTCCACTATCAAAAAAATGATCTGCGCCAAATTTCATCAAATTATCTTTAGAATTGCGACCCGTACTTTAATTACACGGTTTACATGGATGTCCAGTAGAGCGGTTCGCCTTCCATAAAAAAAAGTTATGTCAGTCACCCCCTAGGATTAAAGATAACATCTAAACAATTCCAAAAAATATTTTTTTTATTTTTTTATCACGCCTATAAATACAGCCCTTTTAGTATTTTGTTGACTGTGTCGTCATTTTAAGTCCGATCATAACATTATATATATCGGTGTTCTCTGCTCTGTAAGGGCTACATTTCTCTCTTTGAAAGTTTTTTACTACCACGTCAATTTATAGTCATTATAATTACATTATAATTAATACTAATACTAATTAATGAAGTTAATCTGTGATCTGTAAGGGCTACATTTCTCTCTTTGAAAGTTTTTTACTACCACGTCAATTTATAGTCATAACCTCTAAAATATAGATTTTTACTCGATTTGATTAGGTGGGTACGACTCAAATTTTAAAAAGTTATGACTAGAAATTGACGAGGTTGTAAAAAACTATCAAAGAGAGAAATGTAACCCTTACAGAGCTCTAAACATCGATGTATAAAGTGTTATAATCGGACTAAAGATGGCGACACAGTGAACAAAATACTAAAAGGGCGGTATTTGTAGGCGTGGTAAAAAAATAAAAAATATTTTTTGGAATTGTTTTGACATTATCTTTAATCCTAGGGGGTGACTGACTCAACTTTTTTTTTCGAAGCACTCTAGGGTCCAGCCAGCCAGCCAGTCAGACGGACGGACGGACTGACATCGCTAAATCGACTCAGAAAGTGATTCTTAGCCTATTGGTATACAAAAGGGTGGGTCAAGACAAATATTTCCATACGTTACATACATCAGCACAAACTTATAACACCCTTTCCACCTATGGTGGTGAAGGGTATAAAATGTGGTATCTTCTAAACTATAAGTCAGATTGATTTTGAGAGTCTTTAGCTTCAAGACGAAATACAATTTTGGAACATAGTTCCACCTATTGTTTTCGTTATTTAAGGCCCTTTTCATAAATTATAAATACTATATATGTTTCTTAACAAGTTTCTTTTATATCTCAAAAAGAATATTATTACTTTTTTGACTAAAAAACGACAAATAACAGAAAAAATTGAAAATTTAAATATATATAATTTCTATATATATACATTCCTTAGACATAAAATAAATCAAATTCCGGAAAAATCGGGAGAAATTTGGATCCGATATTAGTTAAATTCTAGGCAAAAGTCGTAAAAAAGTTGAAACTTTTTTCGAAGTCGAATATCTCATGAACTATAGGAGATAAACCATACATGTAGCAATGTTTTTTGTAGATCTTAGCTAGCAGATTTACCCTACTTTGAGGGCATATAATAGCTCCCCTTCTGATAAGCCTACAGACTCCAAATTCTAAACTTATGCTTGAATACTCCTCTACAATAGCCATGTGATATTTAAAGGTTACTGATTTATTTTCTTAAATATTTTTTTAACCCACTGTGCAACCATTTGACAATTTCGAATGGGAATGGGTGGCCCTATTCAAAAGTAATATGAACAAGTTTTCGCATTGTCTAATGGATTCATTGCAAATAAGGAATTTACCACGTTCAAAAGAAAAAAACACCCAATGTGCGATTACCAATTTATTGTGTCGATTCAATAAGGAATTCAGGAGAAAAGTACCTTTCCCAGTAATTACAGTTTCCATGGTAAAAATATATGAGCTCCGCCCTCATCCGCCATAGTCTTCAGATTTTAGAAATAACTCGCAAATCATATTTTTTAGAAGCGATATACAAATTGGAAAAATTTTTGGACTGAGTGCATAGAACACAATAGAGCTTATGCTGAAAAACAAAATAATTTAATTAGGTTTCATTTAAAATAAAACGGACTTATTAACCAGCCCTCGCATATATATTTTAAGAAGTCTCTGAACTTTATTCAAAATGAATTTATGAAAATTATTTGAATTTTCTAAATATATAGGAGAACTTTTGGAATAAATGTTGCACTTAAGCTAAACTGTTTCTATCCTATGGAAATGTATCCGAAAAACTGAACCGATTTCGACCAATTTCTTTTCGCTTGTACTTAAACATCATTTGTGCCAAATTTTTCGGTATTGCTTTAAAATTATGACCTCTATTTTGATAACAAGACGGACTGTCATCGCTAAATTGTCTCGGAAAGCGATATTGAGTTGTTCGGTATACTTAAATGTGTGTGACTAATGATGTGACAAGGGTAAATACCCAAATGGTAAACTGGTATGGGTACCAAAGCACTTGGGTATTTACCCAAAATGTGGGTATAAATCAGAATAAAGAAAAATTGAAATAAATTAAAAGAATTTAATTTTTTATTATGAATTAGATTTTTTAATAACAAATAAAATAATGTTTAAATTTAATCGTAATTGCTGTCGCTGTCCGTATCCGATAAAAACTCATATCGAGTAGAGTGCGTGATTCCTGTTGAAGTTGAACGTATATCGTCTTGAGTACCTTCTAGTGAAGAACTCATGGCATTTTCAAATTGAGTGGTAAACTATTTTTAAAAAGCAAGTTCTAGTTGCTCGATATAATGTTATTTTTCCTGCTCTTCGTATTGTTAAATGGTTCCTTTTTTTTTGGAGTGAATGAAGCTGTGGGTGCTACAGGAACATTCAGTAGCAGCTAAACTACAGGGAACTGTTAAAATTCGAATAGCTAATTTGCTTATTTGCGTGCTTCCACAAATTCCTTTCCACCAAGTTACTGGAGAAAATTCATCCAAACAGACTCCAGATAAAAGTTTTTGTCCAGAAAACATTTTTGGACTTGTAATTGGCAAAATATGCCATTACATATATGTATGTTTAGCGCCTGTAAGATTTTGTGATTGAATTCCAATGCAGATACCTTCTCAGATGGATCAAGATCACTTTGAAAATGTCCACATTTCTATTTTTACGTAACAACGAGTATTTGTTATTCAAATTAGTATTTACCAGAAATTAGATAAATAAACGGGTATGAAAGTGGGTATAAACGGCTAAATATCCAGCGTTGGGTAAATCAGACTTAAACCTATCTCTATGTGTGACCAATATGTCATATAGTACCTGGTTGACCGAGCCTTGCTCGGGTCTTTATGATAAGCATTTTGTGGCAAATTTTAAAGTTTTTATATATTTTATTTTATACAGTTGCAGTTTAACTCATTTTAAATAATTTTGAAAATTGGTCATACCAACAGAAACCTCCGTTGACTCATGCGCAACAACTTTGCTAAAGATTATAGTCTGATCAAATGCACAGTTTACGATTTAATTCACTTATAGTCTGATCAAATGCACAGTTTACGATTTAATTCATTTTGAGTAATTTTCAGTGGCGCCACCTGTCGGACTTTGGTCATTCCAATTAATAAACCTTCGTCGGATTATCCGCAATAAACTTTGCTAAAAATTATAGCATGATTAAATGTACAGTTTATGATTAAATTGACTTTAAGTAAATTTCAGTGGCGCCACCAACTAAGAAACCTTCGTCGGCTCATGTGCAACAACATTGCTAAAGATTATAGCATGATTATATGTACAGCTTACGATTAAATTGACTTTGAGTAATTTTCAGTAGCGCCACCTGTCGGAAATTATTCACACCCATTAAAAAGCATTCGCCGGCTCATGCGCTACAACTTTGCGAAAGATCATAGTATGATCAAATGTACAGTTTACGATTTAATTAATTTTTAGTAATTTTCAGTGGCGCCACCTGTCGGAAATTAGGTTTACCAACTTAAAAACCTCCGCCGGCTTATCCGCAACATCTTTGCTAAAGAGCATAACATGATCAAATTCACAGTTTACTATTCTATAAAGAACATACATACAGACAAACATTCATTTGTTTTAAAGTTCTAACATTACTAATTTTTTCCCCTTTTTATCCCCTAATTTCAAAAAGTTCCATATGCATAATTGGTACTTCTTTGGTGCCAATTGAATTCGGTACATTTTATTAAAACGCAGTTAACATAATGTTTCTATTCATATTACTTTTTCAGATGTTAAGTTCATTTTATCCCTTTTTTACCCATTTTGGCCCCAAAATCAAAAAAGCACCAAATACGTGTTTAAAGTTTCTTTCACATCTATTGATTGCAGTACAAAGTTTCTATCTATATTCCTTAGTTTAAAATATAAGAGTGGGTTAAAAAGGTACCAAAAAAACTATTTTCACCATTTTTTACCCCTTATTGGACATAGTTTCAAAAAAGTACCAAACACCTGTCCGTTTATTTTCATAGCTGTTTAAAACGTAATTTAAATTTTGTTTCTATACCTATTACTTAAGGAGATATAGCGTTTTCGATTTTTCCCCTTTTTACCCGTTTTTACCCTCTTAGAGGCAAAGGTTCCAAAAGTCCCTTCTTCTTCGACCTATACATCAAAAAAGATACCGACTGTCCAAATTTTATCAAAATCGTTAGAGCCGTTTTCGAGATAGTCATTCTATATATATATGTATATATACATACAATTATTGCTCGTTTAAGAATATAAGATAAGATAATTCTTTCACTGAAAATCTATATTATCGTGACACTACTCTAGTGGAGCCACACCATGGACCCCTACTTCTTATAGTTTAGTGATTGTACATCAGAGTATTGACTCTGATGTTAATAACAGATAAACTACATTAATTAGTATTAGTATTAATTATAATGTAAAATTCCTTTTAAATACCGCTAAAACAAAGTTACCGCCAAAAATTTCAAATATTTTTTTTTTCTTCTTTCAATCTAATTCTTTCAGATTTCTAACATTTTGTGTAAACTTTAAATGTCAACGACTTTAATTGCTAGCCGATAAATGAGAAAATCAGCTAAAATAAAGACCAATTAATTTCCGACAAAAGCTTAATGCCAAAAAATTTTATGGCTTTATAGACACTTATGCGTCTTTTTCATTTTTTTTTTTTTTTTGTCTTATCTGTCTGAAAGAAATGTCAAATGTAATTAAAATAGCGAACAAAAAAATAATTGTTAATTGAAAATAGAAGAATAAAAATAACATGAACAA
This sequence comes from Stomorhina lunata, assembly GCA_933228675.1. NCBI lineage: Eukaryota > Metazoa > Arthropoda > Insecta > Diptera > Rhiniidae > Stomorhina > Stomorhina lunata. The sequence goes on along the minus strand of OW121740.1, from coordinate 35,093,929 downwards.
ATAAAAATTTATTCGCACAATAATAATGTTCAAATTCTAAAACTTTAGAATAATGTTTCTATAAAATGTACAAATTGAGTACTAAAGATACACGACCTAAATCAATTCAATAGCTAATTGGACGTCATCAAAGCGTCTATCTATGCGGTTCAATAAATTTTGTTAAATTTTTGTCATTATTTTCAAAACGTGTCCATTTATATGTTCCATAGAGGCGTGAAGTATAAAGTTCTTCATGTTTTGTGAAAAGCACTCGCTCGTATTTGAAATTGATCATCATCACAATTAAATGATTTTTTTACACTCTTCCATGATAATCGAAGCAGCGATCATTGTGTTTCATGTGTGGCCTACAATCATGTTTTTGAACTTTTAAAAATGTTTCTATTGTTTAAAGTGATGTGTGAGCTTTTTTTTAAATTCCAATAAATAAGTCATAAACTGCTTTAGACGATCAAGCCGACCGATTGTACCCAATATTTTACTCATAAGAAATTCTATTATAATCAAAACAAGTAAGAGCCCAGCAAAACTTTGGTAATGGCAAGTACTCTGATAACTGGTTACCTTGTAACGACTACAACATACCATCCGAATAAATAATAAGTTATTACAGAAGTACTTATTTGTAATTAAGATGGTAATTTAAACTGAATGGCCCCGGTTCAAATCCCACCAAGGGCAACAATTTTTTTTTAGTTTTTTTTTTATTAAAAGAGTCTTTTTAAATGATTTTTGAATTTTAAGAACTTAAATATTATCTTCTGTAAAAAAAATTTGTAAAACTAACTCACGTTAATGAAAAAATACCATCATGAGTCAATTTTGATTATGTAGGGGATGTTGAATACCAAACACTATTCTAATTGGTCTTAACTTGGTAAGCCCAACTTATCTGGTTCATCCTTCATCTCAACTGTGGTCACACACCTCCTCATGGTATCACCCGGGGAGCTAGTTTAACACCCATTAAAATTGTGAGTTAACATGTTCCGAGAGTTGTCCCATAAGATCGATAAAAATGGGTTAGGATTACGGGCTAGTAACCCTCTCTTAAAAAAAATACAATGAAGAGGATAAAATTAGAATTGAAATGTCCCACTATCTAATATTAGAGGAGGATGTCCGAAAAATGTTCCAAGTAAAGGAACATTTTTCAAAGCTTGGCCTATAAAATTGGAGAATATTCGCACAAGATCGAAACCCATGGAATTCTAATATATGCTCGGACTATGACCTTAACAGGTTGTAACATTTAAGTAAGTAAGTCAATCTTATGTAAAAACTTATACAAAAAGAAGATTTAAATTGTTTAAGTTTTAAAATAATTTTAAAAAAGTTTTAAAATAATTACAAAAAATCGTATAAAAATATTTTTCCAAAAATTACAACAAAGCAAAAAAAAGCAGGGAAAAACAGAGTTATTTTCACATGATTTTGGATCTAAAAATAAAAATTGTTTATATTAATTATAAGCTGCTAGGTTTTCAACATATGAAGTAGCTCAGTGGAAGAGTCTCTGCCTAGCAGTCGGAGGGTCTGGGTTCGAGCCCCCATGGGATCATAAAAAAAATTTTGTATTTCGTTCAAAAATATATGTTTTTAATAAAACAACAACAAAAAAGTTGTTGCTGTTGTTGTTGTGTCTTTCAAATTGCTTACCCAAGTCATTACTTTTCTGCAATTGGTAAGTACTTGCCTCCAATGACATCCCCATGTTAATGTAATGACTTAAACAGCGAATGAGTAAGTAGTTCGTGTTCAATAGTTTAACTGTTTAACTCATTATTTGGTAATGAAAAGTTTTACTGGGAGTGTTATATTCGGCTGTGCCGAATCTTATATAACCACCATCAAGTTGTGTTAAATTTAGAAACATATCTCATATATCTACGATAGTGCAGCTAATTCAAAATGTGGACCAAATTTGTTAAGCTAATTGGTAATGTTGGTAAAATCTTTTTACTAAATTCGGTTGCTGTAGCTTTATAGTTCAACATTTAAAAATATCTTAGTGGTTTCCCTAGTATTTACTTTAATCAAAATTCGGTCTCATAACCGGGTATAGTTTTACATTAAAAAGTTGTTAAATACTTTTCGTTGTCCTTAATATGTAGTTGGGCTAAACACGTAAATAGTAATACGGCAGGTCTATATATTTTGTTAGGAGTTCCTAATGCATCCACCATATATAAATTCTAGGTTGAACATTGATATTGATAGCTATCTTATTTCGTAGGCTTCAATCTTAATATACTGAATGTACCTCCAAATCTTTTTGATCGTAGATGTAAAAAGGGCACGTTGTATATATAAAACTGTAGCCAAATATTGACCGATTGTCACAAAATTTTATATACTGGCTGGTATTTACATAAAGCTTATTTATGCTTATAGTGGCCATAGCTATCATAGTTTATAATTTAGTAGCTTTTAACTGGCGTTTGTGGCACTTTAGTGGTTTCCGGGAGTGATTTTTATATGAACGCTATGGTCAAATATGGACTGATTCCCATTAAATTTGATATACTGACCAATAGTTGCATAAAACTTCTCTGTTCTAAATTTAGTCGTAATAGCTATTAGAAATGTATTCAATTTATTAGCATTAATTTGATTCCCGGGGCGGGATTATATGGTAGCTTTAACTAAATGTGAACCGATTTGGCCCATTTTTAGTAGACAACTTTCTGAAGATATCGAAAATACTTTTGTAAAATTTTGTTCCTCTAGCTCTTTACGTTAAGGCGGTATTGCGCTTTTATCTGACGGACAGAGGGACATAAGCCCACTTTTATTTTTGTAAGTTTTTATATGGGAGCTATGGTCGAATTGTGACCACTTTTAACAAAATTTGGTACACTGGCTGGTACTTGCATAAGGCTTTTTTGTGCTAAATTTAGTTTATTATTTATTGACATTTAAATGTGTATATAAGGTGGAATTTAGGCTGTTTCCGTAAGTGTTTTGTACGGGAGCTATATTTAAATGTAAACCGATTTCGATGAAATAGTACCTATGTAAAACTTTAATATACCAAATTTTATTATGATAGCTATTATAATTTGTCATTTATTAGCAATTATGCGATGAGCCTAGACGAGGTCAAATGTGAACCGATTTCAATACCAAAATTTTCTAAGCAACGAAAAATATCTTTAGCAAGTTTCGGTCAAGTAGCTCCTTTCGTTTTGGAGTTATCGTGATTTCAACAGACAGACATCGCTCAATCGTCTTAGAATTGTATAGGGATTTAGAATATATATCACTTTTGATTTTTGGGCCAATACAAACGGAATGACAATCTCAATATACCCCCCATTCTTTTTGATGGTGGGTATAAAAACCGTTAAGAAATTATTCTATAAGGAATTTTAGAGGTAAATAGTATTAATCCAGCAAAGAGTAAGCGATTCTATACGCAAAACATATACTGATCAACACCTCAGCAAAAGATCATCCGAAGTTACAGTATCACTAATAAGTTTAGTGACCGAACAATTCGTTTGCAATTTACGTTATGTGTAACTCTTCCTATACGTACCGTTACATAACGACTAATCGGTTGTGCTTATGTTAAAAATACAAATCAACCCGTTTCTAATTTCAATTCTATTACAAACAAATTTAATTATAAGATAAAAAAAAAACCTTTAAGATCTTATTTCTCGTGGCTTTAAAAGCCACAAATTAGAAACGCAAAAAATTACAATTAAAATCATATAAGCACAAACAAATCGTAAATTATCCGGAATACACAAGAATAATAATCTCGGGGAAAAGAAGGAACATGCCAAGACGTTTGGAAAAGTAGCACACGTTTGCAAAACCGAAAATAAACAATAACAGAAAATAAAAATTTAAATTGATGATGTAGTCGGATTAAATGTGTAAAGTTTATAATGTAAACAAATTTGATCTACCTAAAGAGACAAGTACTATATGTTCAGATATCATTGTTCAATATTTACATTTGACTGAATAAATTTGACATACAGTGAACATTAGGGTGGTTTTTTGATTTCGAGGATATCATTTGATGAGAAACATTAACCCTAAAAATTTTATCCAAATCGGACAACGTTAACAAGTAACGCTCAGGCCCTAAAGTTGAATAATGCGTTTACAAGGGAAAAAATTTGTCTTTTTTCGGTTTTTGAAAAAAAGCCATTTAGAAGTCTTATAAATCGGTCAAACGGTTTTTGAGTTACAGCGTTTGTTTCCGCGAATTTCATGTCCGTGACGACTTTCATAGACAAATTTACCCAAAACAAATACGAAAGTGCTGTAGTCGGTCAAGTCCGAACATACGATACTCTTCACCACTAAGGTCAAAGTTGTTCTTTTTATACCCTTCACCAATAGGTGAAAGGGTATTATAAGTTTGTGATTCCGTTTGTAATTTTTTATTAGTGATCGTAGACCCCATAAAAATTATACCGATCGACTCAGAATCGGGAGGAGAATCGATTAAGCGATGCCCGTCTGTCTGTCTGTCTGTCTGTCCGTCTGTCTGTCTGTTGAAATCAAGTTTCTGAAGCCCCTGGAGGATGGACTTACATAAATTATATATCAGATTTTAGGAAATTCTCCCGCAATGAACGGTATTAAATTTCATTAAAATCGGTTTATAAACACCGAAAATATCGAAAAAATACCAAAAATTAGACGAAAATTTGAAAATTTTTGATTGAAACACACTTTTAAATAACAAGAGAAAAAAGATACTCCTGGTGTACATGTGATAATATGTTATATATCAGATTGTAGGAAATATTTTCCCAAAGCACTCTGTAAAATTTTATCAAAATCGGTCCATAAACAACTGAGATATCGCCAAAACACTGAATTTGATGTATCGCAAATTGCCCAAAGTACACATTAGAGAATGTTTGTTGAAAAAATTAAATGCAGAAATAGGAAAAACTATCCTCCTTTAGTACGGACCTACATAAATTTTATATCAGATTTTAGGAAATTCCCCCACCAAGCACGTTATTAAATTTTATCAAAAGCGGTCTATAAACAATTGAGATATCGCCATAACACTACATTTGATGTACAGCAAATTGCCCAAAGTACGTGTCTAAGAAATTTTGTTTACATTTTGTAAGTATTGTTTCAGCGATATCTCAGGTGTTTATGGATCGATTGTGATGAAATTTGACATCGTTCTTTATGGGAGGATTTTCTAAAATCTGATATATATACTCCACAAATCTGATTATGAATACCATTCAAATTGTACCGATCAACTCAGAATCGGCACAAGAATCGATTTCGCGACCTCCGTCCGTCTGTTTGTTTGCCCGTCCGTCCGTCTGTTTGTTTGCCCGTCCGTCCGTCTGTTTGTTTATCCGTCCGTCTACATGTCCGTCCGTCTACCTGTCTGTCCTTTTTTCTGATGTAGTCAAGTTTTTGGAGCTCCTGTTTTGTCGATATCTCAGATGTTTATTTTGATGAAGTTTAATAGCGTCCTTCGCAGGGGATTATCTAAATCCTGATGCATTCTGTAATTTGTGGTAGATATAATTTAGCGTTTAAGCGATGGTGTTTTGATCGACAATGTTGAAATTCAGGGTGGGACAATTCAGGAGCTCCACAAATCTGGTTTTAGCAGACAGACACACTGCATTTATCTTAATTTTGTGTCTGACTTTTGAACATTATGATAACATTTGAGAATGTATTATATATCAAATTATAGGTAATCTTCCTAGGAAGTACAAAAATGCAGCTAATTACATGATATCCGATCAAAACCTACATATATATGTAAGTATCTCACATATCAACAAAAATTTAAATTTTTTAATTGCAATTGGGAGAAATCCGTTCACGTTTGACAATTGATCCCGTATAACTTCGCCTAAGGCAATCTCTTAGTAGCGAATAAATGACAAATTATAATAGATACGATGATGACATTTAGTAAAAAGACGTTGTACAATATTGATATTCAGGACAATAGCGCCTAAAATAAACTTTCTAGAGGGACAACATTTGACAAAAGTATTTCTGATCTCTTGAAAAGTTCGATATTGAAAATGGGCGAGCTCTATTCACATTTAGTGAAATCTCCCATATAAACCCGACCGGGAATCGATTTAATGCTGATAAATTAAATCACATTAAAATTGCACAAAGAACTAGAGCAAAACTTTCCAAACATCCATCGGACAGATCGAAAGAACTATACATCCCAAATATTATTGATGAAGTGTTCATTTTAATTAATTAACTAACTTCAAATTAATAAGTAAACTTTTCCGACAAAGCTGATAACCATCCATTCAAAAGCTATATATTTCACGTATGTATCTAAAACTAAGAGTGTATACCCTATAATTTTAAGGCTTGTATACATTGACAATCATTGTTAAAGCTTTGACCTAAATCAGTCCGCTAACTTCAGAGTTTTACATAACTAATCAAGAACTTTTACTAGTTGGATAATTCGTACGAATTAAAGTGCACAACCCTCACTGGGCACAGCGTTTTTGGGTTGCATGTCAGAATACTTAAACTTTATCAAATCGATGTGCTATTGCAAATCTAAGGGCATCTACATTTTGAAGCATCTTTTCTGCATGGTTTATCTGGTCTATCGAACTTTATTAAATGTTCGTAAAATATGTGTCTATTTTATTTCGAAGCTACTGGCTGGCTTAAATATGCATTCTCTACTTGTAGTCTAGTAATCATTATCTTTCACAAAGGGACCACTTTAGAACCCAAGTGAAGCTTCCCTAGACATCAGCCACCTGCCCAACCTAACCTTTGGGTGCATAACTATTCTAGATGATGACGCCATCGAAAAGGTTTTCGTTTTCCGACTCTTAATTTTAAAGACTCTTTGCATATAATACTAGTATAACCAAATATTGCTACGAATTACATTAAGTACTTTTGGAACACCATTGGTGAAGGGTATCCAAGATTCGGCAAAGCCGAATATACCACTCTTACTTGTTTCTGTATAAAGACAAATATTTGCTAAATTTTGTCATCGTACAAACATTTTCTCAAAACTTATGTATTTAAGCTATTTCTGGCATTTGGGCTTATATGAGAGCTATATTTAAATGTGGACTAATTATTTCGAAATTTGGCAAATTGATTACAATTGTGTATGCAAAAGTCAACTCAAAATTCTCATTATCTTCAGATTAACAAGCGTTTTAGTGATTTTGTCTCATTTAGTGCGTTCTGACACAAGATTTTGTGTGGGAGCTATGGTCAAATGTAGACCGATCTCAACGAAATTTGGTACAGTGATTAAGGTTTACATAAGCAGTATTTGTTGTAAATTTCATGAAAAAATATTGATATTTGTGGCCAATATATCAATTCCGGGACGTAGGACCTATGGGAGGTACCATAAAAAATGGACTGATTTGGACGAATTTCCATGGCCCCATTATCAAAAAAATGATCTGTGCCAAATTTCATCAAATTATCTTTAGAATTGCGACCTGTAGTTTGATTACAAGGTTTACATGGGGGTCCAGCCAGACGGACGGACGGACATCGCTAAATCGACTCAGAAAGTGATTCTAAGCCTATTGGTATACTAAAAGGTGGGTCTAAGACAAATATTTACATGTGTTACATACATCAGCACAAACTTATAATACCCTTTCCACCTATGGTGGTGAAGGGTACAAAAAGAGGATGTTATATACATAAGAACTATAGCCAAATGTTGACCAATTGTCACAAAATTTTATATACTGGCTGGTATTTATATTAAGTTTACTTGTGCAAAATTTAGTGGACATAAATAGCTGTCACAGTTTATAATTTAATAGCTTTTAACTGACATTTGTGGCATTTTAGTGGTTTCCGGGAGCGGTTTTTATATAAAAGCTATGGTCAAATATGGACCGATTCCTATAAAATTTGACATTCTGACCAAAAGTTGCATAAAACTTCTCTGTTCTAAATTTAGTTGTCATAGATATTACAATTGTATTCAATTTATCATCATAAATGTATATCCCGGGGCAGGGTTATATGGGAGCTCTAACTAAATGTAAATCGATTTCGCCCAACTTTTATAACATATCAAAAATACTTTTGTAAAATTTTGTCTCTCTAGCTCTTGTAGTTAAGGAGCTATCGCGCTTTTATCTGACGGACAGACGGACATAAACCGCCTTTTCTTTTTGTATTTTTGTGTTTCCGTAAGTTTTTTATCAAGGAGCTATGGTCAAATAGTGACCGATTGTGACAAAATTTTGCACACTAGCTGGGATTGACATAAGACTACCTTGTGCTAAATTTAATGGTTATATCTGTTAGTTTTTTTTTTGCATTTAAGTGTATTTTGGATAAAATTTAGGCTGTTTTCATAAATGTTTTGTATGGGAGCTATGACTAAATGTGAACCGATTTTGATAAAATTGTATATGCTGCCTAGGGCTTATGTAAAACTTCTATACACCAAATTTGATCATTATAGCTATTACAGTTTCTTATTAATTAGCAAATAATCGATTAGAATAGGTGATGTAATACGGGAACTATGGTCAAATGTTAACCGATTTTGCCCAATTTCAATAACAAAATTTCGCTTAGACGTAATAGTGATTTCAACAAACAGACAGAAGGACATTGCTCTGATCGTCTTAGAATTTCATAAGGATTCAAAATATATATCGCTTTTGGTTTTTGAGCCAATATTAAGAAAATTACAAACGGAATGACAACCTCAATATACCCCCCCATTCGTTTTCTTCTTCTTCTGTTATCCTTGACTCCCAGTGGAGCATAGGGCCTCAACCATCCTTTTATATCGAACTCTATTGCGAGATGTTAGGCATACATCATTCCATGAATAGTTTGCTGCTTGTAACTCCGCATCAATTGACCTTCTCCACGTTCTAGCAGGTGCACCAACACGACGGCCGCTTCCTTGTGGATTCCAACGAAGCGCTTGTCGAGCAATGTTGGTATTTGGCTTTCGAAGTGTGTGGCCTATCCATCGCCATTTCCGTTGACATACCTCTATAGAAGAAGGGATTTGGTTTGTAGTGTTTAGTAGATCTTCATTTCTTATTCGATTTGGCCACCATATATTAAGGATTTGCCGCAAGCATTTGTTTGCAAAGGTTTGCAGGCGCTTATCGATGGCATTTGTGCGTTTCCAAGTTTCGCAGCCGTAATACAAGATGGACTTGACATTCGAGTTATATATTCGTAACTTAGTTGTTGTTGATATTTGCCGAGATTTCCATATAGTTCGGAGAATGCCGAATGCAGATTTTGCCTTATTAATACGCGATTCAATATCCTCATCGGCGCCACCTTTTGTTGATACCAAACTACCAAGATAATTAAAGGTACCTACACAACCAATACCCTCGTTTTCCACATTGATGTGTGGCGACGGGTTTTCGCCATAGCCTCCAGGCATAATCTTTGTCTTGGAGATATTGATTTCCAGCCCAGCTGCCCGAGATTCAACAGTAATAGCGCTAGTGTTTTCTTGAAGGTGAGCTGGTCTTTGGCTTAGAAGACATACGTCATCGGCGTATTCCAAGTTCTCGAGTAGCTTAAATGGTGTCCATTGGATACCACGTCTACCATTCAGTGCCGTGCGCATTATATTGTCGATGACAAGGATAAAAAGTATAGGTGATAATATACATCCTTGTCTTACTCCAGTAGTAACTTCGAACGGATTAGACAATTTACCTTTATGTAGAACCCGGCATTTGAAGTCCACGTACATTGCCCGAATTAAGTTCAGAATTTTGGTTGGCATGTTACGGTTTTCTAAAATTCTCCATAGATAGCACCTGTTGACACTGTCGAAGGCCTTCATAAAGTCGATAAACGCTAGATAAATGGGGGTGCGGAATTCATTACATTGCTCCAATACTATTCTTACTGTGTTGATTAGATCAACACAAGATCTATTCTCTCGGAACCCAAACTGATTTTCGCGGAGTGTTTCAGAAACTGCGTCAGACATTCTATTCAAAATTACTCGACTTAGTATTTTGCTCGGTATTGGAAGAAGTGTTATTCCCCTGTAGTTATTGCAGTCTTTGGAGTCACCCTTTTTTGGTATTTTGACTAGTATACCTTCATTCCAGGAGGTTGGTAGAGCTTCTTCTTCCCATATTTTACGCACAAATGGGTGCCACAGTCTCGCCGATCCTTCAACGTCACATAAAAGCATCTCCGCTGATATATTGTCATTGCCCGGGGCCTTGTTACGCTTGAGGCTTTTAATGGCATTCTTCACTTCTTGTAATGTAGGTGGGCTGTCTGAAATTCCACTGAATAAACAGTCATGGTTGGTTTCATTTTGCACTTCCGTCAGCGGTTCTAATCCAATGGGATTGTTTAATGTTGACTGGAAGTGTTCCATCCATCGTATTAATTGTTCATCCGGGGTTGAGAGAAGTGTACCGCTACTACTCAGAATGGGACTATTGGTGTAGGTAGGTTTGCCACACAACGCCCTTGATATATTGTATAAGGTCCTCATGTCGCCTTTATTTGCAGCTGACTCAGCTTGGCTTGCTTGTTCATCTACCCACATTCTCTTGTCCCTCCTTGCAGACCTTTTTATTCTGTTGGACAGGTCACGGTACATTGTGTTAAGCTCTTCGTTTTGATGGTGGATATAAAAACGGTCCTTTTTAAAGGTTTATTCTCAAATGAATCCAACCGCGATATATAATATCATTACAAATCTTTAATCTATTTGTTAAATATATTTGATTTATAAATACTTTAACATAATCTTATATTTTGAAATGGAACATTTCACAAAATTTTATCAATAGTTACTTAAGAATTACCTGTTTCTTTATTTAAGTTAGATAATATTCATAATCTAAATATAAGAATAGACAGGTGTATTCTAAAATGGAAAGGCGATATATTTTGCTAAACATTCTTAACTTCTATACGTCACTTTATTTTTATAAAGAAATTAATATTTTGTTAAAAAAAATATAAATGTGGGTTGCTCATTAAATAATTTATGAAAGTTAGCAACAATTTAGACGTATTCATAATCGTTTAATATTCGTAATCAAAATTGATTTTTATTAATCACTTAAACAAAAGTTGCAATTTGTGTTGAAGTTTATGAATGAATGAATGAAATGTAATTGATAATCACAGATAATTTCCATGAGTGTATATTTTTTAAAGGTTACTAATTTCTGGAATTCCGAAAAAACGCCCGAGGAAATAGTTTTAAAGTGGTTTCACTTTAAAGATTTGTTAACTTCAATAATTTTATTTCTTTTTTTTCAAAATATGACTAATTTCTTCTTTTTATTTTGCAAAATATTTTATTACTTAAATCATTATTTATTTTTCTTATGCGATAAAATAAATAACACGATTTTTGTTTATTTATTTAACAAAAAAAAAATTCTCATAAATTCATTAGAATTTGCTTAAAACTTCTTATAAAATTTGAATACAAAATTTTTGGATAACAAAATAAATCCACTTGTTAATTTAAACAAATTTTCTAATTATAGGAATTTTATGATAAATAAATATTTAAGTAAAAACTTAAAATATTTGTTGGCTTTTTCTTTATAAATATTTATTTATCGTAAAATTTACTACAAAAATTTAGAAGAATTTGAATGTATTTGTTTTCTTAGCATTTCCCGGCGAAAAAAACCAAGTACGAGAAAGCATTAATGGATTGACGTCAGCAAAATTTAAGTTAAATAAATTTATGTAAGAGAGAACCAAAGTCGGCCAGGTCCGATTTGTGTTACACTACCTCAATGAAGTAAAATTACAAAAAATTTTCTATAGAAAATTTTCTTCCAAAAATTATTTTTATAGAAAATTTTTTTATCAAAAATTTTTCTATGGAGAATTTTTTATCAAAAATTTTTTTATGGAAAATTTTTTTATCAAAAATTTTTATATGGAAAATTTTTTATCAAAAATTTTTTTAATGGAAAATTTTTTCATCAAAAAGTTTTCTTTAGAAAATTTTTTTATCAAAAATTTTCCTATAGAAATTCAAAAATTTTTTTATCTAAAATTTTTCTATATTTTTTTTATATCAAAAATTTTTCTATAAAAAAATTTTTTATCAAAAATTTGTCTATAGAAAATTTTTTTTATCAAAAATTTTTCTACAGAAAATTTACTTACAAAAATTTTTCTATAGAAAATTTACTTACAAAAATTTTTCTATAGAAAATTTGTTTATCAAAAATTTTTCTATAGAAACTTTTCTTACAAAGATAGAAAATTTTTTTATCAAAAATTTTTCAATAGAAAATTTTTTTATCAAAAATTTTTCTATAGAAAATTTTTTTATCAAAAATTTTTCTATAGAAAATTACTTACAAAAATTTTTCTATAGAAAATTTTTTTATCAAAAATTTTTCTATAGAAAATATTTTTATCAAAAATTTTTCTATAGAAAGTTATTTCATCAAAAATTGTTTTATCAAAAATTTTTCTATATTTTTTTTTATATCAAAAATTTTTCTAAAAAAAAAAAATTTTATCAAAAATTTTTCTATAGAATATTTTTTTATCAAAAATTTTTTTATAGAAAATTTTTTTATAGAAAATTTTTTTATCAAAAATTTTTCTATAGAAAATTTTTTTATCAAAAATTTTTCTATAGAAAATTTTTTTATCAAAATTTTTCTATAGAAAATTTTTTATCAAAAATTTTTCTATAGAAAATTTACTTACAAAAATTTTTCTATAGAAATTTTTTTATCAAAAATGTTTCTATAGAATATTTTCTTACAAAGATAGAAAATTTTTCTATAGACAATTTTCTTACAAAGATAGAAAATTTTTTTATCAAAAATTTTTCTATAGAAAATTTTTTTATCAAAAATTTTTCTATAGAAAACTTTTTATCAAAAATTTTTCTATAAAAAATTTTTTACCAAAAATTTTTCTATGGACAATTTTTTCATCAAAAACTTTTCTATGGAAATTTTTTTTTATCAAAAATTTTTCTATGGAAAATTTTTGTATCAAAAATTTTTCTATAGAAAATTTTTTATCAAAAATTTTTCTATAGAAAATTTTTTATCAAAAATTTTTCTATAGAAAATTTTTTTATTAAAAATTTTTCTATAGAAAATTTTTTTATCAAAAATTTTTGTCTATAGGAAATTTTTATATGGAAAATTTTTTATCAAAAAATTTTTTATGGAAAATTTTTTATCAAAAATTTTTCTATTAAAATTTTTTTTATCAAAAATTTTTCTATAGAAAATTTTTCTATGGAAAATTTTTTATCAAAAATTTTTCTATTAAAATTTTTTTTATCAAAAATTTTTCTATAGAAAATTTTTCTATGGAAAATTTTTTATCAAAAATTTTTTTATGAAACTTGTTCATCAAAAATTTTTCTATAAAAATTTTTTTATCAAAAATTTTTCTATAGAAAGTTTTTATATGGAAAATTTTTTTATCAAAAATTTTTTTATGGAAAATTTTTAATAAATAATTTTTCTATAGAAAAATTTTTGATAAAAAAATTTTTTATTAAAAATTTTAGAAAATTTTTTTATCAAAAACTTTTCTATAGAAAATTTTTTTATCACAAATTTTTTAAAGAAAATTTTTTTATCAAAAATTTTTCTATATAAAATTTTATTATCAAAAATTTTTTCAATAATTTTTCTATCCAAAATTTTTCATATAAAATTTTTCATTAAAATATTTTTGTATACATTTTTTCGATAGAATTTTTTAATAAAAAATTCTTGTGGAAAAAATTTTTCATATAAATTTTTTCTTTAATAACCGCAAATATCTTTCTTATTAATTGCAGTTCTAAGCAAACAACAAAATGGCTGGCCCTCTACTCAAATCCTGCTGCTTCTGCCAATCCACCCGTAATGGCTCAATCGTATCCGGTATTTTGGCCATTATATTATCGATCATTACCATTATATTGATTTTTACCACAAGAGTACAATTCAAGACAATCGTTTTCGATTGGATTCCAACAGAAATTGTTAAAATTATTCTAGTGATAAATTTGTGTATGACCATTTTGATATCGCTGCTAATGATAGCGGGCGTTATGAAGGTAAGTGGGGAGGGGCGGTCAAGGGAAATACTTTAAAACCATTAATTTATTAATTTATATATGTTTTTGTTTTCTTTTTAAATTTTAGCGCAATCATTATCTTATGATGCCCTGGGTGGTATTGGGCATTATGATTGCCATCGGTTTATTGGTCTCCGTCATTTATACAGCCGTTGTCTTCTTTATTGATGGTTTTGTATTGACTGGCGTTTTATGGCTGGTATTTGGTTTGATTGCATGTGGTAAGTGACATGTGTTGAAATAGTGAAAAAAATTAAGGGAATTCACAAGATTTGCTAAAATTCGAATTCAATCCGAAATGATACTAAAAACCGAAAAAAGACGCAATCTACAATAAAATATGGCAGATTGCGTAAATTCATTACTAGTATATAACCAACTTTTTATTTACTACAACTTGTGAATACCCTTAATAACTTTTAATACTTGCCTATACCTTTGTAAGGCTGTAATTTAAAACTTTAGTGTTAGTGGTTTACTTTCATACTTTTTTAGGTTAAGCTTTTTCTTTTTAAATTTTGTTGAGGAACAATTTAAAAAATACGGTGCGATTTATTAAGTTTCAACTACCTAAAAGTAGCTCTAACTAATTTCAATTAAATATAATGTTATTTTCATTTATAGTCATATAATTATAAATGTTATGTGAATGTGGTACAAAAGTATAAAATTACATTAAGTTTCTTTTTAAGGAAATCTTCACTTAGTCTTGAAGTGACAGTAATTATGGCAGATATCAACTGTCATAAATGTGGTTAAGGTTAGAGAAATTGTAATTTGATTGAAGAAAATAATACGAGCACCAACTGCACTAATTGCAAAAATGACAGTCTCATATAAAAGGTTCGATATTAAGTACGAGTGTTGCCATAGATGTTTCGAGATTGAAAAATGCAAATGCTGCCACAGTCGCGTCCAGATTCCTTTACATAAAAAAAATTAACTAAAACTTTTTCCTCGTTGCACTTAATTTCCTTCTTTTGTATTTCACTTTCTTAACTTTTAAAATAAGATCATAAAGAAAAGACAAGACATTGATTGCTGTCTCTTGTAGGAAACTAAAGGCGAGAGTAACCTAAACTAGCTTCTTTTTCAGTGTTTTTATTCCAGGACCGAACTAGTTACTCCTAGCTTTTACCTAGTTAAAATATCCATATGTACCTCCGAATGTGATCTTCCAGGAAGTTATCTTATACTCGTTACTTGAACTGACCTATTCAGGAATTTGATATTATTAAATTCACCTTCGTATAAATCTATTCCCAGCTTGAATTCCATATGATCGATCCAATATTCCATCTCAAAAACATGTAATTCAGTTTCCCACCTCTGATAAACTATCTCTAGATTGAACTCTACGCTTTACCTTCCATTTTCTAATTCATGGATCCATGGATTATCCCCTCGTCTTTCGGATTTAGTGAAACGATAAAAAAGCTTTAACAGATGTGATCCGCCCATTTAAATGGATGTAATCCACCGGCCCTTCTACGCGTTACTTGTACTGATGGGGAAACCAGTACCCAATTCTGTAATTTGATATTATTAAATTCACTTTCTTCGAAATCTATTCCTATGTTTGAATTTGATGTGATCAAATCCAATATCGCACCTCTGTACTGAAAAATAGTAATTGCCAACTGAATTGATTTTATCAATTCAATTTTCCACCTCTGATGAACTCTCTACGCTTGACCCTCTATTTGCGTCTCTTGGCTTTCTTCTTTTGGCATCCCTTGGATTATCCTCTCGTCTGATGTGATGTGATTTCTAAAATAGAAACACTTTTATTTGAGCAATTTCGTGTGGCCACAAATTTCTAAAATTTTCGGTCCTCACAATTGTAATCCGCTTATAAAAGCACAATTTTTATCGCTTTTGACTTCTCTATACCAACGGAACTTTTCCTAACTTCAAACCCTGACAAGTACCTACAGCTCTAAGAAATTCCGATTATTTTTTGTTCTCGTTGGGCTAAACTCAACTTAACTGGAAACTTTGTTTTCTAAACTGAGACGTTTAAATAGGCTGATTTCGAGAGTAGCCTTTTAGTAGCTGACGTAATGACCAAAATCCAAATACTGATTTGCAAAGCCAAAGAGATCTTTCTGTTATTCTTGACTCCTAGTGCAACATAGGGCCTCAACAATGCTTTTGTATCGGACTATTGAGTGATGATGTTAGGAATACGTCATTCCATGAATAGTTAGATAAAGCAACTCCGCATCAATTGAAATTTTCCACGTTCTGGCCTAATCACCGCCATTCCCGCTGATATACCTCTATAGAAGCAGGATTTGGTTTGTCACTGTTAGTAGATCTTATATAGGTGTTGTCAATATTTCCCGAGATTGTCGAATAGCTCAGAAAATGCCTAATGTAGATTTTGCCTTATTAAAACGTTATACAATGTCGTCGTTATTTAAATTGATGTATTGCAACGGATTTGCGCCGTAGCCTCCAGTCTCAATCTTTGTCTTCAAAATATAGATTTCCAGCCTAGCTGCCCGAGATTGAGTAAAGTTACTATATTCTTAAAGGTGACAACTAATTTGATGATGTATCTTCTCCAAGATTTCCTATAGGAAGTTAGGTTAGGCTAGACAGGTGGCTGATGACTAAGTCAGCGTCACTTGGACCGTAAAGTGGTACCTGCAAGGGATAGGCTTGAAAAATAAAGATTACTAGACTACCAAGGCTTATTTGAGTGAATTTTGAGAACATTTATGTTCGAAAGATCAGATAAATCATGCCGAAAAGATGCAGCCATATAAATAGCCCTTAGATTTGCAAAAACCGGGGCAGTCACATAGGAGGTAAGTGACTGTCTCTTCCTTATCGATGTTATGACAACTGCGACAGTAGTCGTTATTTTGAAGTTTAAGGCTTCTGGTATGTAACCCAAAAACGGGCCTGTGAGATTTAAGATCAACTTGCGAAGTCAGTGGCGAGATAAAGATACCAAGAATTTTAAGCGATTGTTATCGTCAACGGGCCATGTTTGCATTGAAACTGAACAAGTGGTTTTAGAGCACCAAGTGTCAGAGCCGTATAGAGATTGCTTGTTTGCGATTTGCAGGCGGATAGCGGCGTAAGTACGTAAATTAGTCAACATCTTCCTAACTAAGAAAATCACCAGACGTAGGAAGTTTATCCGCAATTATCTTAGCAGGTACTTTTTTATAACCTAGTACCAAGACGAGTTTAATATAGCCTGAAGAATACTTCATAGATTAGGGAGATTTAACAGTATTCCTTCCCTAACAGAATTCCCCCACCACCTTCTTTGACTTAGATCCATCCGTGTATACCTCCAGACACTTACCATCAGAGGAAGTATGATCTTCAGAGATTATCACAATAAAGAATTTGTTAAAAGAGGGAGTGAATATGCTGTAGTTCATGTTGTTAGGGATATTGGAAACTTTATCCAGAATGTTGGCATGGCCTATGGGTGAGAGAGACCATACTCCAATAATGCTTAGACGGATTACCTGCTCATCATTACAAAGAGTGCCTTGGAAGTTATAGTTCTAATGCTACCGGTAATTATAAGAGCGGAGGATCTAAGTATTTTAACAAAAGAACTTAACTGAACTTGCTCTGTTGAGTGCAGGCCACCAAACAAGCGACCCATACTTTAATATCGGATTGAGGACCATTTCGAAGATCTAGGCAGTATTTGTAGGATTTTAGCCCCATGTATTGCCTAGGGCTTTTCTGCACGAGTAGAGTGCAAGGAGATGGATGATTTAGTTACTCATTAATCTTCAATCTCCGATATAATCTACTCCGGTTTAATATTGTTAAAGTCACCTTAAATATTTAGAAAGGCAGCGATCGTAACCAACTCGTAAGTGGAACGCAGTTTCAAGATTTCAATTATCAACCGTCAAATTTCGGAAGTTCCTATTAAATCATAAGAAAACTTTGTACTTACAAGTTTATATGCATAAAAAAAACTTTAAAATTTCTAGACATTTAACATAAGAACTTTTAATGAAATCACACCTTCCATTCATAATCCTTTCTATGCAAAAACTATTTTAAATTTTTCCCCTTTATCGAACTTTTACTTTTGTATTTATTAATAAACATTTTGCTTATCCCTAAAGTATGCTTTAGAAATTTTATAGATTATACTTTCACAGTTCAATCCAACTAAATGAATACATTTCTTCTATTTGTTTCTTCCCACAGCCATTTTAACTTATTGCTGGTGTGTTGTATACAGTGAATATACAATTCTCGCTGAAGAAAACGAAAGAGGGCGCTACAACAAACAACCCTATAGACGTTAAGTTTAAGCGGAATCAAATAAACAACTAATTTTAATTATTAATTAATTAACAATTTTAATATTTATTTAATTTTTTTATTATTTGTAATGAATTTATTTTTAAGCTAAAACTAAAAGCAACTGAATAATTTTAAATTAAAGAGTTTTTTTTTTTAATTTTTGTAAACAAAAAAAAATGAGCGTTTAAAAAAGTAAATTAATAGAAAAAATCGTAGTCTACAAAGCAATTAATATTTTTATAGAAAAAATTTACAAATAAAAAATCTCATTGAAAGCTGTTAACTTTTCTGGGTGTTAAATAAGTTTAAATTATTTTTCAGAAGGACTAAACTTCAAGCTCATTTATATTAGATATAATTTAACAGTTATTTTAACTAATTTGAATATTCTGTAAATTCAATTCTATAAACTATTGAGCTACTATGTACTTTTCATGTATTTTAAATTCTTGATATTATTTTTTGTGTAATTTTAATTTTTTTGCACTACTCATTTATTCTAGCTGATGATGTCGCTTAAAATCGAATAAAAATAAAACTCAAAATTAATGTTTTTTTTTATATAAAAATAAGTGATGTGTTTTGTGGTGTTTTATTTATGTATTTAGAAAATATTTTTTGTTTTTAAATTAGTTAATTCCGTTTTTGAAACCAATTAAACTTAAATGCAACTTAAAAGTGTTTAATAAATATAACTGCATCGTTTGAGATAATACAAAAAGTTGTTGTTGTTGGATGTGTTTGGTTTTTATTTAACTAAATATTTAAGTCTTTTTTAATTTAAATTTTGAATTTGTGGTGTCACTTGAGATGAATCTTATAATTCAGTTTTAACATATTTGGGTTTCAGTTCTTCTATTCTTTTAATGAAATCGGTCTTTTCCAAACAACCATCACATTCTTCATCCCAGTCGTTGAGAATCTTCTTGAGGTCACGTACTTTGAGCTTTTTCAAATCGACGGCGTTCAAGTCAATTTGTTTTTCTGAAAAAGAGAAATTTCAAATGTTGATATTTTATCTATATACTATTGACATTTAACATTAAAAAAAATCCTACGAAATCTACCAGTAGAATTTACAACTATTAATTAGTATTGACTTTGGTATTTTTTGAGATAGAAATATGTTGACACATTCGTAGACAATACCATCAGAAATATACTTGAATACCCATCTCTATATTTTATCTATTCCAGGGTCCAAATAGATGCATTCGATATCGAGGGAATACTCAGACTTTTAAGCAAATATTGTGTAACATACATTAGGCATTTTAAAATAATTTATTTTGCAAAAAGTTTATTAAAACTTGATATCTAAACATATCCGTTTATTTGTTTGAACATTTAGTTTAAATGAAATTCTTTTACTATGGGGGAACTTTACGATATAGTTATTTTTTATTTAGATGATCCTAAAATTATGCTACACAAATATTTCTGAAATATCTAACATTTCGATCGGTATCGAATGCTTCGATTTGGTCTCATTACTGAAATAAATTTGGGGAAATTTTAGCTTTTGTAACATAAAGTGTTGGCATCGTTGAAATATGGTTCTAATTTTACAACAGGACTAATTAAATACTAGTACAGTCACAAAAGTTCTATCTATAAAAGTTTTGAA
Organism: Stomorhina lunata; assembly: GCA_933228675.1. NCBI lineage: Eukaryota > Metazoa > Arthropoda > Insecta > Diptera > Rhiniidae > Stomorhina > Stomorhina lunata. The sequence continues at coordinate 35,073,917 of OW121740.1, read as the reverse complement.
TTTGGTTTCTTGGTCGTTACTGGTTGATAAAATGAACTGGTTCTAAATTCTGATATAATAGGTCTGTTTCTTTACTTTCTGGGTGAGTTCCTGCAAATGAGAGTAATTTAGAAGTTACTCTTCCAAATAGCAAAACTAACATAGAAGTACGGGAACACAAAACACCTAAATTTAAGTCCACAATTGATCTAACTTGAAAAATATCCAAAGAAATGTTTTTAAACCAGTTAAAAACATTTCAGTTCTTCTGTATTTTATTTTTTATAACAATTTTTCAGAATATTTATTTGTTTTTTATTCATAAATATTTTTTTGAAAATTTTTAAATGTTTGCCAGGAAAAATTTTTCTGGCAAAAACATGTAAATTATTGTAAGGAGAAAATTTTAGAATTTTTTCAAATTCGTTCTCAATTATAGTTTTTTTTAGTACAGGAACACTTAATTGTAATTTCTGATTAAAACTTGTACAATATTGTACAGTATTGGGAGTTCTGGAACACAGCTAATAATTACGGCCTATGAACATCACAAACCTGGTCATACCCTCCCTATAAGAACATGACCGGTCATTTGACCGGTCATATGACTGGCACTGATGACTGATATATCAATCACAAGTTTCTATCACTTTCTTAAGGCAAATATGAAAAAGGTGACCAAAACTTTTATATACATGTGATTTTCCATCTCTTTCTTACACATGTATTATTCTGGCTCCAGATATGTATATTCGAACCGCTCACTATTATAGTTTTTACTTATCACCGATGATGTATATATCGGTCACCGGTAACTAGTCAGTGTTGATGTATATATCGGTCACTCATGACCAAAATAACCTGCTCTTTTGTAGTAAAATAATATTATTAAACAATTTTAATTGAACAAAAATTTATTAAACAATACATGCATATAATCTTATAAAATTTATCAAATAATATGTTTAGTTGAGGTGTTGCTACATTCATGGCATTAACATTGGCCACTGGACCACCATGTATTTGATCTCCGGCATTAATTTGCATTCGATTAGGTCCTCCTGGACCACTAGACCCAGGACCCATGGGAACGACAGTATCGAGACCTCCCATCTGATTCATTTGACCGGACATACCTTGAGGTCCACCAGGGCCTACCCCAGGACCACTCATTTATCTAATAACATTGATTTGTAAACCTCTAGGACCGGTCATTTGAGGCATCATTTGTTGTTGTCCTGGTCCGCTGCATACAATATTGCTCTGTTGCTGACCAATCCCTCCCGCATCCATAGCCATTTGTGGTCTTATGCCCTGCATTTTGTTATATTTACTGTTGCCCTGGTCTTTGTTGGTTCAAAGTTTGCAAATGATTTGAGGTGGGTGCCGGGCCTCCTGGCATAGACATCATTTGAGGATCCTCCACCAAATGCTGTCCCATCTCGGCATTTGGTGGAGGATCTTGTTGGGGTTTTTCTTTATAATAAACGACTAAAAATAAAACATTAATCATCAATATTAAAAATTAGACAATAATCTTTCCGGGAAACTTACTCTGCCACAGATCCTTGAAGTGCATAAACAGTTTATCCACGAAACACAAATACTTATCATTGTTTTTTTATTTTCACAACATGGGTATTTTTAAAATTTTTGGTAACTTTTTTTCTAAAACTGTAAAAAAACAAAATAATTTATAAAATTATAATTTATCTTCAGACGCTATTCACAAAAATTTTAATTTTTCAAAATACAAAATTTTAATTTCTCAAGTCAATGTATGCAAAAATGAAACAATTGCAAGTTCTGCTGTTGTTTCACTCTTACATACACAAATTTTGTGTCAATATTTTTTTGTCTCTGTGTTAGTTTCGGTCAGTCATTTCTTATAGGGCTATTAATAAATGTCAAAATATTTAAAAATATTAAATACTTAAAGGCACGAATTGACACGACAAATTGTCCACACAAAATTCCTAAAATAAACCTTTGATAATTTTATTATTCGTTTATGAATTAGGGGCGTTATTTTAAAATTCTGATGGTTTGAATTTCATACAAATCGGAAAATCTATCTCTTTCGTTATTATATCTATAAAACAGGATGTGTGTAAGTATGTAACGTATGGACTCCAAAAGGGCTGCGCCGATTTTGATGAAATTTTCAGGAAATCTTCAGAATATCCAGGCGGGTGGCTCTGTGTAGTCTGATTTTTTTATTTTCGGTCCGAATCTCTGAAGAGTACTACAGGCCAAGATATCGGCTATATACAAGGCAGTCAAATGGCTAAGATACTACAGAATATATGACAGTGATATTCGTTTCTGTATCTACAACCAACCGCCAGAAAATCCTTATTTAATTTTCATACGATATCTTTTTGCAGTTGCGAATGCCGGGCATCTCTCAACAAGATGGAAAGACATATCTATATTGAACTCTTCTGTGTACCTGGTCATAATAATGTACCTAATAACATTATTGCGTATCAAATTGCAAAATCTTGTTCTAAAAAATGTAGAACAGTTAACGGGCTTGTCGCAATCAGCCTGCAAATCGCAAAAATGGCAGTCTCTTAACACATGGTTCACTGAAACCACATGTTAAGTTTCAAAGCAAACATGGCTTATTTACGATAACAATCGTTCAAAATGCTTCGTGTCTTTACAACGCAATTGACTTCGCAACTTGATCTCAACCTTCACAAAGACATTCTTCAAAATAACACATTTATCGATTTTTCTAGTCTAGTGTTCTAAGATAGTCATCTTAGAACTTATAAAAACAAGTAAGAAAAGCTATAGTCGGTCCAGTCCTTCACAACTAAGGTCAAATATGAAACAAGTTAACAAGTTTTCCTTAAGTCTTACGAGTCTTTAGTAGATTTATGTCATTTCCGGCTGGGGACCTGATATGGGAGCTAAGGTCAATTGTAGATCGATTGTTACAAAATTTCTTTTATCGGTATATATTTACAAAATATTTATCTGTGCAAAGTTAGGATAATAAAATTTAATTATTTTCGTATTTATAAGCGTTAATGCGCTTTTCTGGGTATTTAAAAGACTTTTCAAATTGTGTCTCATATGGGAGGTATGAAGAGCCAAAAAAATCTTTTTCGAAAAGGCATCCCTATTAGGAGCTACCCGATTTTGACCAAAAATTGAAGGGATTATCCTTGGACCAAAATATGAGTGTTTCACAAAATTATAATTGAAGTTAAGACCTGTACTTTGATAAAAAAAAAGCTTACATTGATATCCGCCCAGGCAGCCGGATGGACATCGTTAAGTCAACTCAGCGAGTGATTCTGAGTCGATCGGTATACTAAAAGGTGGGTATAATAGCTTTTTGATGTCCTATGTTCCACAAGGAATTAAAGGACTAAATATTTATATATATATATATATATATATATATATATATATATATATATATATATATATGCATATATATATATATATATATATATGTATATATATATATATATATATATATATATATGCATATATATATATATATATATATATATATATATATATATATATATATATGCATATATATATATATATATATATATATATATATATGCATATATATATATATATATATATATATATATATGTATATATATATATATATATATATATATATATATATATATATATACATATATATATATATATATATATATATATATAGTATATATATACATATATATATATATATATATATATATATGTATATATATACATATACATATATATATATACATATATATATATATATACACATATATATATATATATATATATGTATATATATATATATATACATATACATATACATATACATATACATATATATATATATATATATATATATGGGCAAAAATCAAACAGTTTTTATTCCTTTGAAACCGACTTTGAACTCGAATAATTTTTGTACCCTTAGGAGTTCGGAAAATCTCATTACAGATCTTGAATTCGCAAAGACTTCTGTATACTGAACACAATATCTTAGTTGCGCAAATTTGCGCTTCTAAGCGTATATGGCATGTAAATTAAAAAAAAACGTTAAATAATCGATTGAAGCATTCAAGTTTTTCTTCATATTTCGTCTTCTTCTGCATTTGTTTTAATATTTGGACCCAAGTCGTTGTTCTACGAAATAGACACCACACTTAGGGGATAAATCCACTTCCCTCTAAAATTTAATTTTGTAACCTCTAATACTACTTAATGGCTGCCAAAATTTGAAGCTCGTTTTCGCCACTTTTTAATTTTTTTCGCATATTTTTTGGCCGCCTCAAAGAATTTAAAAAAAATAGATAACGATTTGTAGATCTTTCAATTTCGCATCGTTTGATATATATCTCGTTAATGTGTTAATGTATAGGTATAATAAACGACAGGTGTAAATAAGGAGTTTTTGAGCGTAAATTTTTCAAAATACCGGTTTTTCGTGGAGCACACTCGCAAATATGAATGAAAATTTCCAAACTACCGCGTAAACCGAGTTTTTTGCCATTTAACACCTAAAAGCAAAAGCGCACCAAAAAATCATTGTTTGCTAAAATTTTATGAAGATTTTGAAAATCGTGCAAAAAAGTGCATATTAGTTTAAATGGTTTTAGATTGCAAACTGAGACAAAATCACATAAGGCATGAAAGCGATGTCATTTATAACCGATTTGCATCAAATGTTTGTCAAAAATCTCTTTATTAACTGAGAACGCGAAAGTTTTATCTAAAAACATTTCAATGAAGCACATCGCGAACTTAGCTCAAAATTGATCAGGAATGGCCTTAAAACTATTCTTTAGTAAAGCTTTACCTTAGATTTGAAGCGCACCAAAATATTATAAGGATTAACGATTTTATGGACCAAATAAGAATTTTATATCGTAGAAAGATATGCACCTATTAAAACTTATATTTAGTAGGTATAATATCTTAACATTCCTATGATCTTTGTGTACACTTACAAACAAATTAAAAATATTTGTATTTAAATGAAAATTGCGCTGTATTACGAAAACACCCACTAATAACTTCCCACGTTGTATTTGCTACTTAATTAGTTTCAATTTAAATTTCCTTATTAATAAACTTACCATAACGTAAATCACAAATTTGAGCATCCTTCTTCTTCAATTTCTCACAGACCTTATCGGCAGGCATGGACCAACTCAAAGGCTTAGACAATTCATTCAAAATTCCGGTAGCAGATTCCTCCAAGCCTCCCAAATAGTAACACTAAAGATAAAACAAAAGTAATAAAGTTAAAACACTGACGTGTAACATTGTAAAACAGATGCAATATTTAAAGATGTATGTACTTACGAATCTTTGTTCTTTATTCTTTTGTGTCTTACAGAACTTTTTAAACTCGGTTTCAATCAATTTGTAATCTTTTTTGTTGGCATCCGATAAAGAATCAGCAAAGCGTTTGACGGTCTTAATACAAACTGTGAATACAAAAGAAAATAGAAAGTATATTTTAGGCGAATTTTCTAAAAATGGGTCAGACACACAAACACTCGCTGGGACAACAGGTTAACACACACAACTTACCTTCACAGTCCTCCTCTTTCAAAGCCAAAGATGCTGGGGCCAAGGCAGCCACAGCAATTAACATAAAATAAACTAAATGGGATCTCATGGCTAAAATGAAAAAGTTTTTTTTTTAGTTTGTGATTATTTCAGCAAAAATTTTTAATAATTTATGACCATGATTGGAAAATTTTAGGCTACGTAAGCTAAAAATTTTCATTAACACCTGGTGGTCATGAGGAATTTCTTTTGTTTCAGAGAAATTTAAATAAAATTGTTATGCATTTTAATTTATATCAACTTACTGTTTCTTTTTATTAAATAAATATTTAAGTCTAGTAATTTCCAATGAATTCACTTCTTATTCTTTAAACAATTTCCTAATAAATGCTGCTGTTTCAGCCGGCGAAAAAATGAAATTTATTAAAAATGACACGAAAAAACGACACTTCAATTTGTTTAGAGAATGAGAGAAATTGTGAGAAAAAGAATGTGTGAAACTTCAGAGTTGCTTAAAAGAAAAAATAACGGCGTTAATAGTAGCATACAATTCAAAAACAGTTTATAAACAAATTTCCCATTTTATTAAATGTTTGCTATAATTTTTTTTATTTTAATATTACGAAATTTTATTTTTAATGAAATTCTAGCATTTTAATTCATAATTCTTTCTAAAATATTTATATATTTCATTGTTAACTTTTTGGCTGACTTCGAAGTCTTTTCGATATTCTCTTTTTCTCTTCCACCACGAAGTGCTTTACGATTGGCTGATTTGTTTTTCTGGCTACGTCAGTTGTGTTTCTGTGCTGCCAGACTGTTATCGTATGTTGTTGATATTTAGGAAGTGTTTGGAAACTAATGGTTTGTTATAAATTAAAACCGGAAGTTAAAGAAAGCGGTTAATTTAAAGTTAGATTTTATGAAAAGCTTATAAAAATTTACATTTTCAAAAGCAAAATCGCACAAAATATTTATTATAAAATATTTAAATATATATTGTTTTATTGTTTACTAAAAATTTCACCATAAAATAAATTACATTTTTTACTTAAATAATTGTTAAAATTAAATTATTCTTCTTCTTTGTTTTATTGTTATTATATTATTGAAAATGATTTTCCAAAAAAGTCGAAGATTCAAAAAAAATGGGATGAAATGACACATAGATATCGCTACTAGACTTAAATTCAAAAGATAAATTTAACATCCATTGGACTACACTTCTCAACAAAATTCAACTTTTGAGTAACATTTTATCACCACTATATCCTTTCTATCTGAATGATTTTCTGAGTATAAAAACAGTAGATTTTTTTCAATTAGTTTATTTAAAAAAAAAAATATAAAAAATCTGATATTTTTTGAAAAAGCTCGTCCATCGATTTTGTCGTATCTTTGGAAAGGCTTGTTCGATTTTATTGAAAGTACTTATTTATTTAGCCCTTATACGTCCGTTGGATTTGTGACATTCCTAGGACATTTTGGAAGATTGAAATTTTATATGCAATTGAAAGGAGGCTTATATATCTATAATTGCCACATACAGTTTTATTTCCTTTTTGTGCACTGGACAAAGAACACTGAGACTTCAATCATCGGGCATACGTTCTTCTAACCATATGATTTTTATAAGCTGGGACATACACTCGATATCTTTCTTAAGTTCGATGCGTAACTACTGTTGCAGAGTTGCCCTGTAGGCTGCATTTTTCTCAACAGTGGTATTGAGGCACTGAACCCCCGTGGTATAGTAGGTAAGTCACCCGCCTAGCATACCAGAGGTCCCAAGTTCGATCCCCAACCAGACCCACCTGAAAAAATAAATTTTCAAAAAAGCGGCTGTTCACCTCGTAACTCAGCTAGCCACTGGTTATTGAGTATCAGGCTATGTAAAACTTCTCTAACTAATGCATTTGCCGTTCGGAGCCGGAGTTAAAAAGTAGGTCACTTTCAATGAGTCTATAGATAGAATCGGATGCAGCTCATTGTCTCAGTATTATTTTAACGTCATGATTAGGGAATCTATCATAGACTTCCTTAAGTTTATCTTGGAGGGATTTTTTAACATCATCAGCTTTTTCCTTTGTGGGTGCGTGAGCACAAGTCAGGCTCTGATGAAAGTATTTAGCTTTGACGCGTATAGTCGCCAGCCTTTCACTTACTGGGGTGAATCTGGAAACCAGATTTCGCATTATTTTGCTCACCATCCGCATCCAAACTCATGCTTACTCCTAAAACAACTATAGTACAGGTCACCTTTTGGTGTCATTCCATCTATTATACTTGACAGCAGTCGCATCACATTTTTATATAACGATTATCTGGATCAGGGCACATCCTCTGTAAAGAGTTCGGATGTTGAAGGTGCTGATCCTTAACCCATTGGTGGACACTGGCAACCAGCGAATCGATTTGCACCAAACTTGGTGCAAATTTGGTGTCAAATTGTCTATAGCGGGTAGCCAGCCCGCCCCGTGGAGAAGTGCCATATAGCACTTATGTCCACTTCAGTTTTGGCTTATTCAATATATAAACTAACAATTTGTATAGGTTTCAATAAAAAACAAAATCAAAATCAATTGAGATTTGTTGTAAAATCACCTGAAACTTCATAATAATATGAGTGCTATATGGCACTCTTGTCCTGTAATGGGTTAAATCATAATCCTTTATTCGTTTGCGTTGGTCGTCAACATCATGGTGGCCGTTTTTATTCTAATTTTTTGCTTTTTCATAGTAGGAGTTTTTTTCCTGGAGTTGGTTGCCAACCTAACCCATATATTTATAGTTCATATGAGAGAACCCGCAGCTCTTTTTCAATCATTACAAATACAGCCACTGTTCGATACGTACGACGTAAATTTTCTTCGTAAGTGCTGGTTCACACAGATCAGGTTCACTTGATTAGTTATACCCTCCACCACCATAGGTGGAAAGGGTATTATAGTTTGTGCTGATGTATGTTACGCATAAAAATATTTGTCTAAGACCAACCTTTTAGTATACCAATAGACTTAGAATCACTTTCTGAGTCGATTTAGCGATGTCAGTCCGTCCGTCCGTTTAACTGGACCCCCATGTAAACCGTGTAATCAAAGTATAGGTCCCAATTCTAAAGATAATTTTTGGTCCTACCATAGGTCCCACTTCCCGGAATTGATATTTTGGTCACAAATATCAATTTTTGTTCATGCAATTTAAAATAAATAATGCTTTTGTAATCTAAAACTACTATACAAAATTTCGTTGAAATCGGTCCACATTTGACCATAGCTCCCATACAAACTTATGTGTCAAAACGCACTAAATGAGACAAAAATCACTAAAACGCTCTTAAATCTGAAAATAATGGGAGTTTTGAGTTTATTTTTTGCACACTGTAAAAACTGTAATCAATTTGCCAAATTTCAAGATAATCGGTTCACATTTGACCCTAGCTCTCATATAAGACGAACTGGCGGAAACAGCTTAAATATATAAGTTTTGAGAAAATGTTTGTATGATGGCAAAATTTACCAAATATTTGTCTTTATACAGGAAAAAGAACACCTTTGACCTTAGTGGTGAAGAGTATCGTATGGTCGGGCTTGACCGACTAAAGCACTTTCTTGCTTGTTTTTATACAAGAAATGTGGGCATGTCTGTTTGCTGATTTTTGCAGGTGTCTGACAATATAGGAGTCTGGTAATAAATATAGGAGCAAGAAATTATAATCATATTAATTTTATTTCCGAAGTTATCAATTTATAGAAAATATATTTTTTACATAAGAAAAGTGGGCGTATCTCTGGGCGAATTTTCAAGTTTTTTTTATGGATCTTAGTTGACGTGCAAGAAATGATTTTTATTTCTGATGTTATCAATTGAAGAAAGTCATTTGACTTGTTTAAATAAAAACAGTGGGCGTGTCTGTGGGCGGTTTTTTTCCTATTTTTTGTCAAAATTTTTAGTTTAAGGTTCAAAGTCTTCAAACAAAAAAGACTGTTTACTTCCGAATTTATTAATTATGGTCAGCTAGATTGAAGAATCGAACACTGTGCGTTCCAAAGATATGATAACACAAGTTCACAAATTACGGTCAACTTTTGAATCAGAGCAGTTAAGAACAAATCTTAACGTTGTTTAAGGAGCTGAATTCAAAACCGGGTTTTGTTTTTTAACATTGATTCTAGCTTGTAAGTCTGTGCATGTTGGCAGCACTGCGTTATCATAATGACAGTCAGGCTGTTAGCGTCGCTAGAAACATAGACTATAACTGAAGGCGAACTGTCAAAGTACATTTTAGAAACTTCATGCATATTAGAAACATCATGGTACTTTTTTTTTGGTTCCTTGGTAGACCATATGTTCTCAGTCTAGTTATAGTCTATGGCTAGAAACATTATTTCAACCGATAGAAGCCGACAAAAACTTTGCAAAATGTTATACTCCCAATGAAGCTGCGGCATATTTCTCATTTCATTATGTTGTTCACTACTTTCTCGTTAACCACAAATTTCCGGATTTCAAGCAGATAATCGACAGTTTTTTACAAAATTATGGCAAGATTGGAGCTCGAATGTCTTTCAAAATACGTTTTTTGAATTACCATCTCGATTTTTTTCTTGAAAACTTGAGTGATACAAGCGACGAGCAAGAAGGCGAACGACTACACCAAAATTTTACGAAAATCAAAAAATGATACCAATGATTTTGGGAGGAAGGCAGATGATCATGTTGACAACTGTTAAACTTTAATGCATGAAACAGATCCCAAACAGTACAAGCTACTCAGTTCGACTGCCCTTCATTTCTAATTTAAAATTTTTAATGAATAAAATGGAGATTACCTAACTCATATTTTCAACCTGTTAAGGTCAAAAGACGTGCATTTTTTAGAATTCGTGCGCGCATATTATCCAGTTTCGTAGGCCAAGCTTTGAAAGATTTTGTTGACTTATTTTTTCTATATAATTTTAAAACCACCCTCGTACGTCCTTTTCAATCAACAGGATTCTTGCAAAAAACCATTAAGTTTCCAAATTTTCCTCAATATTTAACAGAAATTCTATTCTGATGATTCATAATTTATGTTATTTATAGAAAACTTTCAATTAATGTTTCTTAACTTAACGATTGAATAACTTATTATAAAATTCTTCATAAAATTCTACTAAGAGAAGTCATATATTGTAAATACTCTTTCTTTTTAATTTTCTCTTAAAGACTTTTTAGACTTTCGCTCGGTCATAAACAAAATTTATAAAACAATTGGACGAACAATTAGTTAAGCGCAAGAATACCAAACGGCAAGTCAGACAATCCCAAAGAAAGCGGAAGAAAAAATTTTGTTAACAAATTTTTGAAAACAATTTTAAAAGAAGAAAAATTATATATTTTAAAAGTAAAACAAACTTAAAAAAATTTAAAAGAAATTTTAAAAAATTTAAAATAAATTTTAAAAAATATTAAAAGAAAATTTATTTTTATATATTTTAGTTAAAATTCTAAAATTATAACAGTAAATATAAATAACAAAAAAAATATTCCTTAAAATATTGAAAAACGTGATTCCTTAAACGTAACGACTTGACAACCAGCTAAAGAATATAGCAAAAATATTACCATAACAAAAAAAAATAAACAAATAAAATTAAATAATTATAAAAATCAAAAGCAAATGCTTATGCATAAATAAAATAAATTTAATGAATGAAATTGTTATTAACAAAATTAACAATAACAAATAAAATTAATAGTTAATACCTAAGACAAATCGTTTTACAAGCTAAAACCTTAAATCCCAGTAAAATTTGCCCCCAAAAATTCTTTCATCATTGACGTCGTCAGTCGTCGCTATTTTTCTTCCACTGCGCTAATAAATTGTCATTTAAAATTTGTTTCTATTTATAAAAAAAATAGATTAATAAACCAAAAATTAGTTTTGTTGGGCAAAAACACAAATAAAATTGAATTAAGTCATTAAATTTACAAATAGCAAAAACAACAAAATTATGCCTTCGATTAAATACACTGCCACTATTGCACCCAACACTGTAGGCAAAGGAGATAAAGTTCGAATCAAAGGAATTTTAGCGGATGATGCAAAAGAGTAAGTAAAAAATATAAAATTAAAAAAAAATCGAAATATATAAGAATGTTCAAGTATATAAATAATTTTTGACTTCTTTAAATTTTGGCAAATCTAAATTACACTGTGCTAATACAAATAAGTAAGAAAGGCTATAGTCGGGCTTGACTATATCTTACCCTTGACTATATCATACCCTTCACTACTAAGGTCAAATATGGACTAACAATTAAACAAGTTTTCCATAAGTCTTAGAGACATACATACATATACTATGTGCTATTTTTTCAAAATTTCGAGATTTATATCATTTCCGGCTAAGGGCCTAATATGGGAGCTAGGTTCAATTGTGGACTGATTGATACCAAATTTTGGTTATTGGTTCATATTTATAAAATATTTATCTGTGCAAAGTTTAAGTAATCAAGTGCATTTATCTTTAGAGTTATTAAGGTTTTTGTGCTTTTATGTGTATATAAACGTCTTTTGAGAATGTGTCTTGTATGAGAGGTATGGTCAAATATGGGCCGATTTCTACAAAATTAGAAACACTGATTAAGATTATGATAAGCAATATTTGTGCTAAATATTATTAAAATACAACTAAATTTGTGGCTGTAAAGGAACAAAAACTCTATTCCGGGAAGGCATCACTATAGGAGGTACCCGAAATATTAATCCGATTTCACCCAAAAGAATAGGGATCGTCCTTGGACCAAAATATGAGCCTGTGCCAAATTTCATCAAATTATCTAAAGGTACGACCTGTAGAATGATTACATGGATAACCGGCCAGCCAGCCGGACGGACATCGTTAAATCAACTAAAAGGTGGGCCTCAAACCACTTGAAGATTTACGCTCCCTTTTATAAATATTGAAAGTTTACTTTTCTTTAAATCAATTCATTAATTGCCGAACTAGATAATTTTTTGTAGATTACCTCGGATAAAGAATAGTATTCTTAACCCTCTGCGACTAACTTGTAGTCCAGCAGTCAAAGTTTTTAATAGAAATTTAATGACACGCCGCATAGTGGTTCAGACTCGTTTTTCATTGGCCAAAACTCTGTAACTTTTTAACTAATAAAGATTTTGTAATCGTTCGTTTTTTAGTCAATAGATAACATCTTAATCTTTAATTGAGTTTAGGTTCTATTTACAACCTATTAGGATCTGTACAGCGGTTGTAAAGAAATTTAAGCTTAAAGTTCAATTTTCGATCTGTAATTCCGTTTTAAATGTGCTAACCCATTATTACCCACTTCCTCTTAACCGATTTGGCTTAAATGTAGGCCTTAAGCCAATCTTGGATGAAAATATAATTTTTTGTTATCTTTAGGCTGGCCTCTATTTTCATTGAGGTGTTTTTCGTGTTTTTATTAGGATGGCCCAAATGGAACAAAAATTTTACTTGTTAAAGTCCAATATCTTTAAAACCGTAAAAGATCGGATATACATGTAGGTTTTGGCCAATGAAAATTGATTCTGAGCCACCGTGTGCAGATATCATTTCAATATGTTATCCAAATTATTCTTGGTAACCGCAAAACCCCGAATTTCGAGCAGATAATCGACAGTTTGTTGAAAAATAATTTCAAGATTGGAGATCGAATGTCTCTCAAAATATATTTTCTGCATTACCATTTATAATTGTTTCATTAAAACTTATGTGATACAAGTGACGAGCAAGGAGAACGACTGCACCAAGATTTGTCGAAAATCGAAATACGATACCCAGAAGCGACTACTTTTAGACTATAATGCTTGAAACATATCCCAAACAGTACAAGTGACTTAGTTCAACTGTTCTTCATTTCTAATTTACATATTTTTTAACTTGGACCAACACTCAGTGGATAACGCCTACTCATGCTAAGCATTGTGTTGGAACTAGGTTATGTGAAGGAGGATAGAGGGAGTAGTGTTTGTGGACATTTGACTTGAATTTACCTACATCATATATGGAAGGGTCTTCCCTTCTACGGGAAGTTTCTTCCATATACGAACTGTGCGGCTTAAGAAAGAAATTTCTCTGTAATGCGTTGTGCGATAGAAGAAATATAATAGAGATACACAGTTTTCAGAAACAAGATTCCTGATATCTTCGGAACGCATGCCATTGTAGTAGAAAAGTTTATTGCCCATACGAACAAATCGGCTAAAGAACGATGTGTCTATGTAATGCGATGAACTGGCCCGTCGACCACGAATAGATGCGATCTAAAAGAAAAATGTGTTCCTGATACGTGGTTTTCAGGAACAAGATTCCTGATATCTTCGGAACGCATGCCATTGTAGTAGAAAAGTTTATTGCCCATACGAACAAATCGGCTAAAGAACGATGTGTCTATGTAATGCGATGAACTGGCCCGTCGACCACGAATAGATGCGATCTAAAAGATAAATGTGTGTTTCTCAAAGATATACAGTTTTCGAGAACAAGATTCCTGATCTCTTTAGAACTCATATCCATTGTAGTAACAATAGAACAGTGAGGTTCAAGCAACAAAAAACTGCCTAAAACTTCTTAGTCATCCTAAAACTTCCGAGTCGTTCTAAAACTGTTGAGTCATCTTAAAATTTTAGAGCCATCCTAAAACTGCTGAATCATTTTAAAACATCTGAGTCATCCTAAAACTGCTGGCTCATTTTAAGACTGCTTAAAAGATTTGAGTCATCCTAAAACTGTTGAGTCACCCAAAAACTACAAACCCATTCTAAAACTGCTGAATCACCAAAAAACTGCTAAATCACTCTAAAACAGCTGACTCATCCCAAAACTGCTGTTTCATTCTCAAACTGTTGACATATCTCATAACTGCTGAGTCATATAAAAGTCCTGAGACATCATGAAATACTGAAATCTAGAGTCATCAAAAACTGCTGACATTTTTGACTGATATATACACCAAGTTTGACTGGTCAGCAATGACCGATATATACATCAAGTTTGACCCATCTTCTTTGACCAACTTATCAATATCATCGATGATTGTGTAAATTCATTAGAGTGTGCGTTTTGGATATATTGTACATATCTATGGCCGGCAAAATTCATATGGTATTTATACAAAATATAATGCTCCGTCTTACTTACTTAAATGGCCTATATTTACAACCTGTTTAGAATTCCTTGCGTTTCGATCCTTGTGCGTACATTCTATAATTTCATAGGCCAAGCTTTAAAAGATTTTGCTCCACTTGGTCTTTCCACCGAATTTTCTAAGTTTATTTGCAAAAAAAAAAAAAAATTTGGCACAGTGTCACTTTAAATTTACTTATATCTCTTTAAAAATTCTACGAATTTATTGGATTTGAAATGAAAATTAATGAGGTATTTAGGAAAACATTTTTTTTTTAGAAATTAAAATTGAGTGCAAAACATAAATATTATTTAATAGATAATGACTTTAAAAATGTTTAAATACATAAAAAACTTATGTAGGGTTCATATAACTCAAGCGTCTGACGATTGAGTGAAATTTACATGTATTTTGTTTTTGTTACAATAACAAAACACATGTAAATTTCACTCAATCATCAGACGCTTGAGTTATATAAACCCCACATTAATTTCAAAAAAATTCTATTAGATTTTTTCCTATATCTTAAATGAATAGATCACCTGAAAATGAATTGCCAGACTGTAAAATTTCTGTTAAGGCCCCTTAAGTAGTTTTCGGGCATGGGAATTATGTTAAAGTCCCTTGAATAATTTCCAGTCATGATAATTATATTGGAGTTAGGTAATAGAGATATTGATTATAAGATAGTTAAGGCAAAACTTTCAAACCAGTTCTTCGGAAAAGGTCATTTGAACTGATTTTAGTTCCTCACAATAGGAGAACATATACTATATAAGAGCCCACCTATTATATGTAGGTATATTATGAGTGGATCTATAACTGGTTTTAAGTGCTTGTATACGACTTGCCCAGCTATAAAACTTGTCATATTTCTCTTCGCTGTCTTCTATCTGATTTAGACCGTTTGTTATCAATAACAAATTATCTTTAAAATCTTATTTACAAATATTTGAAATTCTTACATAATAAGTGAATAAAAACTTTTATCAATTAAATTTTTTCGCTTTGCAATTTTTGATAATTAATTGGGATTTGTTTTTGAAAAATAAAAGATAAGATATTGTAACTCCCCTTATCTGAAGCAAAGGCATAATTTAAACAGGTAAAATAAGTTCAAGTCAGACTAAAGTCAAATATGAGCCGATTGCTAACAAATTTTTAGAGATACACATATATTTATTTTACTTATAGGCCGATCATGTGGGCATAAATATTCTCCAATTTCCTAGGTCAAGCTTTGAAGATTCGGAAGACCTCTTCTAATATTAGGGTGACCGTTTATAACCAAGATAAGTCTGGATTTAGCCGTTAAGACCAATCAGAACCGTTGCTTGGTATACATTTTTTTTAAATTTTCATTTGACTTGAAAATGGTTTAGAAAAAGGGAAGATTTACTTTTAAAACGTCACTTAGAAGGTTAATAGTATTTTTTTTTAATTATAAAGAACACATGGCCAAGAAATCAGTGCCAATTTTGTGATACACCTTTAGAAACTATTTGAAATATTTAGCTAATACTGATGTAATTTAAAATATTTTAATTAATTTAATGTTTATTTTTATATGTAATCAATTCAAAACATGACCTTTTGATAGCCAATGTATTAACTAATTGATACATTCTTCTTAATAAGTTCAAATCTTTTTATATATCTTACAATTTCACATTTTTTAGAAACAAAACCTATTAATAGAGTAATCTGGGACACTTTTCCTATCGTTAACGTCATTATTGCGAAATCAATGTAAAAAGTGAAATGACAATAAAATCGAATAAAAAAATAAAATAAATAATGAAACTGATACCTACTACATATTTCTTGCAAGCACGCAATCGTTTTAAAGACTTGGACTAATTACCTTTGTATTGGGAATTTTTATTACCGGAATAAATAGCGATAATACAGATTGTTTATGAAGGCACCACCCCATTTTAATTGAGAATGAAGTAATACGGTTTAGTATAACAGTTCCAATTGTTTACATTTAGATAACGAGTGACATGAATTGTTTACATTTTAAAATTTAACTGTTAACCTTGCAGTGACCTTAGGGGTACCAAGAAGTTCAATGTTATTTTATATATGTAATGTAATGTAAATTGAATGTTGATTGAGATTTGAAAATATTAGAGATTTGAAAAGGATTAGTAACGTTATATCTTACCTACTTACTTAAATGGCCTATATTTGCAACCTGTTAAGGTCAAAGGTCAAGCATATTTTAGAATTCCATGTGCTTCGAACTTGTGCGCATATTCTTCAATTTCGTAGGCCTAGCTTTGAAAGGTTTTCTTCTACTTGGTCCTTCCATCGAAGTTTCGGAAATCTCTTTAAGGGTTTCCTCGGTATTGTTTTCGAATACCTTTCTTGCTGGAGTATTTTCATTCATTCGCTCAACTTGACACAGCCAACGCATTTAACTAAGTCGATGTCAATGTTAAGTTCCAACTCCGATTACTGGACTACCACTCTAATCTAACCTCTTTTCCTAGTTCCATTACAATTTAATGCAAAAAAAAAAACTGAGTGTCCAATCAAAAAAATATCACGGTATTTAAGTTAGAATATCAAATTACTGATTTCTGATTTAGTTTGGAATAATTGTTTCTATGAATCATGTGGAAACAAGCGATGAAAATTAAATGACACTTTAAAGATATGAATTTCTTAGAATCATTGATTCAATATTTCTTCCTTTCAAAATTAAACCTATTAAGAAACATTTGAAATCTTTCAAATTCTTTTCATTAAACTACTAAACTTTTCCAGTTATTGTCAGATTTGTCTTGATTTGTTTTAAATATCGCATCGCACGCTCCTCTATCCCGGTCATAGCAGAAACATTTCAATTATTAATAAGAATTCATAAACAAATCAATTTCTTTATTTCTTTAAGAAAAACAACTTAAGCAAATTATTAAGAAATTCAGAACGCGTAAGAAATAAGCTATAAAAATCATTATATTCTTTTCAAAATCTGCAAAATCATGCAGACGAATAAAATAAAACTTATGATTAATTAGACATATTTTGAGGAAATTCTTATTGTAGACACTAAAATATAATTTTGGGTTGATGGTGATGTCATGAAACATAAAACTGATTGAAAAAACATGCCACAAAAATGTTTGACCCAAGTTAGAGTTGCCTCCAACTCTTAACTAGAGCAAGACCACCAAAAACATAAACTTTTATCGATTTTTTTTTTAAAGGCAACTAAAATTTAGTCTGTCTCTGAGTGTTAGAAGGAGGCTATAAAAGTTAAATGTTAGTATTTTTTATACCGTTCAGCACTATAGGTGACAAGGGTATTATAAGTTTGTGCTTATGTATGCAACGCTTAAAAAAAATGGTTCGATATCGACTCAAAAGCGCTTCTTGAGCCGATTTAATAAAAAAAAATAGATGAAATTTCCCATTGACATTAGGCAATGGGACCATTACTATTGAAATTGGTCGAAATCGATTATTTCGGATAACTCACATAGACATGACACATGATATTTTGACCTTTTACAGCAAAATAATTATATCGAATAAACTCATGCCAATAGATGGCAAACATGGCCCTGATTTGGGAACCACTCACCAGTAAGTATCAAAAGTAAGCACGTTTGAAAGCTGACAGGTGATGCTACATTTCTTGTGTTGACAGTCTTGTTATGCATTGTTTAGGTTAAGAGTTGCAAACGTTTAAAAATTGGTAAAATTTTCAAAGAAACGTATTTACCAATAGATGGTATATATGGCTCTGATTTGGGAACCACTTGTCAGCAAGTACCAAATGTTAGAGCGTTTGAAAGCTGACATGTGATGCTACATTTCTTGTGTTGACAACTTAGTTATTCTTTAGGTTAAAAGTTACAAACGTTCTAAAATTAGGGAATTTTTCGAAAAAACGTATTTACTGTTTTTTAACAATAGATGACATACATGGTCCTAATTTGGGAACCACATATCAGTTAGTACCAAAAGTAAGCGCGTCTGAAAGCTGACATGTGATGCTACATTTCTTGTGATGACAGTTTTATTATGCTCTGTTCAGGTTAAAAGTTACAAACATTCGAAAATTAGGAAAATTTTCGAAGAAACGTATTTGCCGTTTTTTACGAATAGATGACATACATGTCCTTAATTTTGGAACCACATATCAGTTAGTACCAAAAGTAAGCGCGTTTAAAAGCTGACATGTGATGCTACATTTCTTGTGATGACAGTTTTATTATGCTCTGTTCAGGTTAAAAGTTACAAACATTCGAAAATTAGGAAAATTTTCGAAGAAACGTATTTGCCGTTTTTTACGAATAGATGACATACATGTCCTTAATTTTGGAACCACATATCAGTTAGTACCAAAAGTAAGCGCGTTTAAAAGCTGACATGTGATGCTACATTTCTTGTGATGACAGTCTTTTTATGTATTGTTTAGGTTTGAAGTTACAAAGGTTTTAAAATTGGTAAAATTTTTGAAGAAACGTATTTGCCAATAGATGGTATATATGTCTCTGATTTGGGAACCACTTGTGTTGAAAGTTTAGTTATTCTTTGTTAAGGTTTAAAGTTACAAACGTTCGAAAGTTAGGGAAATTTTCGAAGAAATGTATTTGCCGTTTTTTAACAATATATGATATACATGATCCCAATTTGGAAACCACATATCAGTTAGTACCAAAATTAAGCGCGTTTGAAAGCTGACATGTGATGCTACGTTTCTTGTGATGACAGTTTTATTATGCTCTGTTCAGGTTAAAAGTTACAAACATTCGAAAATTAGGGAAATTTTCGAAGAAACGTATTTGCCGTTTTTTACGAATAGATGACATAAATGGCCGTAATGAGCAAGAGCAAAAGTTCTAAACCTTCTTAGAAAATTTATAATGAAAAAACTGCGACCACCAAGCAAACTGCGTCAGAAGTGGATAAGAGACATTTCTAATAAAAAAGGTTGTCGAGCAGAAGGGGGTCTCTAAAATGGGAGACATGCAATTCTAGAAAACTAGATGCCTCTCTATTTCTAAGGAAACTTATAAAATATTCTATAATTTCGAAGACAAGGTGAAGTGAGCCGCGAATTGCTCTCGAAAACTATGAATGTCAAGCATAGAGAGTCTCCGAAATGTTTGAGAGTTATTTCTAAAAGACAGACTGCAGGGAGAAAGAGTGTCTCTGAAATGGGCAAGAGCAATTTCTTGAACAGTGCATGCCATATTGCTATTGTAATCGCACTGGTTTAATAATCTTTGCAGAAGTTATCGAAGACAGTTCCTGGTAATTTCTGTTATGCCGGTTACAGCTTTCATTTATAGTAACGCAGACTGATTCCAGGGTCGAAGTCATATTTCTTGGGGAACAAGAGTTTTATCATAAAAATGGCGGTTACACCTTTCATCTGTAGTAACGCAGACTGATTTCAGGTTCAAAGTAATATTCCTTGAGATACAAGAGTTTTGTTAATTGTTATCATGCAGCTCGGAGAAAAATGGGCAAGGTATAGCCTGCAGCAGCTCTGGATACTCACAACTGGCAGGTTGAATGATTTGGTGAGGTAGATGGAGATCCAAGGCACGCAGTATTTGTACTGAAAGTCGGGTGCCTACCGAGGCCCGTCAAATTTAAAGTCTTGCTAATGTATGGATTTAAATAATTCCAAATAAATTTCTACAAGAGTGACAAGAAATCCGAATTAGTAGACAGAACACTTGGCACTTTTTACAAATTCCAGATGAACTAGAATCTGTTGGTAGGCTTCTAGCCTCTGACAAGCTCTTACTGTGAGAGGAGCATGTAATTCAGGTATTTTGTCCAAGGATGTATTTGTTCTAGACAGATGTGAAGCCGTTTAGCCATGAAACTTTCGCACTATCAAGAAGCTCGCATTCTTACTTGTGTCCGTCATAAAGGCACTGTCAGTCTAAGAATCGCACTGTTACGCTGAAGCTTGCGACGACTGACTTTTGCAAAAGCTTTAGTGACAGCGAGTTCCTAAACATCTTCTTTGTACTTGCTCTCCCTGTTGTACTGAGGACTAGCTTTCGGTTCCAATGTCTATCAAGACTAGGACGATCTGGCTGACTTTGATATTGGCCGACGTAAGAGCGTATTCAAAACACAGATTAGTTCTTTGAATTATAAAAAGAAGAGAATAAAATTTCGTCACAATCGGTACACATTTGATTATATCTCCTATAAAGGTTCCAATACCGGAAATAACCTAAATGTCTCGAGAAAATGTTCTAATGTTTACAGCATTTTCCAATGATATGATTTGTGAAAAAATGTGTGACAAACGATCCACATTTTCCTCAGTGGTGTATGGTATCTATAGACCGGGGCTTACCGACTATAACACTTTCGTACTTGTACTTGTTAGTAAAAGGTGGTTCTATTTTAAGGAGAACATTGCCTGACAAAAATTATGTTAGATATTTTAAAATAGTTTTTCGATTAGAAGAAAGAATTCTTCTACACGCACGCAATTGCCTAGCCCACAAGATGAAAAAGTTTGTTAAATACATATGTATGTATGTTCTTCGAAGAAACCTATAAGCAGTAGAGGGATTCGCAATTTTATGAATGTTTAAATGCAAACTCTTGCAACTATTTTGGGAAAGCTGTATAAAATTTGGAATCAAAACTTTCAAATGGTTAAGACCTATTCCTAAATTCGCACGTCAGAACTCCCCTAATATTTTATTTTTCTTAAAACTGCACCTACTGCTATTGCTACCCACTTTAGTACCATTCCGCCTTGAACAAAATGCACAGACACACACAAACAGGCACACTTTCTACCGGAACTTTGAATAGTTGCATGTTCTTTCTAGGAAATTCTTGTAAAACGTAATTTAGATTTTGAGATTAATTGGAAAAATAGTGTAATTCTACTAAACAGTTTTAATATGTTAATTAATGGCATTGTAAATATGCTTTAACATTTCCAAAGCTTTTTTAAATGCTTCAATTGTTACTTTGAAAGTAACGTTTTTTCCATCATTTTTTTTTAATTGTTGACACAAATGTTATAAAAAGTATTTTGTTATTTATAGCAAATGGAATATGTCGCTGAAAAAAAATCAAGTCATTCACTTTCGCATTCAATTAAATTTAATTTTTATTAATTAAAAACAAAAATTATAACCAAATATGCAATAAGATTTAAAGTTAAGTTCTTATTTATTCAGAAGCTAATTATTAAGACATTTAACTTTGAAATAACTCTTACCCCCTAGAGTTTTTGAGACTTTTAGTAATAACAAGTAAGAGTGTTATATTTGGCTGTGCCGAATCTTCTACACCCACCATCACATATCTCCGAGGGGTACTAATATAAAACTTCTTTATACTACAGGGTGTCTGGTGGCAAATCAATGTATGGAGGGCAACATCTTCATATCATAGAATCTTTGATCATAGGTACTATTTATCACTTATTAGGTTTTTAATAGCTTCCGTGGTCGCATTTGGAATTTCTATCTATCAATCGCTACTGAATCTAAACAAAATCGCTCCATTTTTGAAACGGTGGTAAAACATGGAGAACTTCCTACAACATTACACGAAATCGAATGAGAATGAGTTTTTTATGGGTTTAGTGGTAATGACGGGGAGTCACCTCCTACTTTCCTATGGAAAAACTATTAATTCCATTGCGTGTTTTTAGCAGCCAGCTTTATCCAAAAGAGTTGTTAAACCGTTATTTCGGTTGAACGGTCCTGATATTCGATTAGGAGGTCCTAATGCATCCACCATATATTTAGTTAGTCTGCACTTCAATATCAAATTTTGTTTCAATAGACGGACATCGCTAGTTCGTCTAAGAATTTCGTAAGGATCCTTCAAAGTATAACATTGGCAACGATACTTTTATTTTTGTTTTCAAATGTTTGTTTATTTAACCCTCTGAGAACTAGAACTGAACTAGAACTGAACTAGAACTGAACTAGAACTGAACTAGAACTGAACTAGAACTGAACTAGAACTGAACTAGAACTGAACTAGAACTGAACTAGAACTGAACTAGAACTGAACTAGAACTGAACTAGAACTGAACTAGAACTGAACTAGAACTGAACTAGAACTGAACTAGAACTGAACTAGAACTGAACTAGAACTGAACTAGAACTGAACTAGAACTGAACTAGAACTGAACTAGAACTGAACTAGAACTGAACTAGAACTGAACTAGAACTGAACTAGAACTGAACTAGAACTGAACTAGAACTGAACTAGAACTGAACTAGAACTGAACTAGAACTGAACTAGAACTGAACTAGAACTGAACTAGAACTGAACTAGAACTGAACTAGAACTGAACTAGAACTGAACTAGAACTGAACTAGAACTGAACTAGAACTGAACTAGAACTGAACTAGAACTGAACTAGAACTGAACTAGAACTGAACTAGAACTGAACTAGAACTGAACTAGAACTGAACTAGAACTGAACTAGAACTGAACTAGAACTGAACTAGAACTGAACTAGAACTGAACTAGAACTGAACTAGAACTGAACTAGAACTGAACTAGAACTGAACTAGAACTGAACTAGAACTGAACTAGAACTGAACTAGAACTGAACTAGAACTGAACTAGAACTGAACTAGAACTGAACTAGAACTGAACTAGAACTGAACTAGAACTGAACTAGAACTGAACTAGAACTGAACTAGAACTGAACTAGAACTGAACTAGAACTGAACTAGAACTGAACTAGAACTGAACTAGAACTGAACTAGAACTGAACTAGAACTGAACTAGAACTGAACTAGAACTGAACTAGAACTGAACTAGAACTGAACTAGAACTGAACTAGAACTGAACTAGAACTGAACTAGAACTGAACTAGAACTGAACTAGAACTGAACTAGAACTGAACTAGAACTGAACTAGAACTGAACTAGAACTGAACTAGAACTGAACTAGAACTGAACTAGAACTGAACTAGAACTGAACTAGAACTGAACTAGAACTGAACTAGAACTGAACTAGAACTGAACTAGAACTGAACTAGAACTGAACTAGAACTGAACTAGAACTGAACTAGAACTGAACTAGAACTGAACTAGAACTGAACTAGAACTGAACTAGAACTGAACTAGAACTGAACTAGAACTGAACTAGAACTGAACTAGAACTGAACTAGAACTGAACTAGAACTGAACTAGAACTGAACTAGAACTGAACTAGAACTGAACTAGAACTGAACTAGAACTGAACTAGAACTGAACTAGAACTGAACTAGAACTGAACTAGAACTGAACTAGAACTGAACTAGAACTGAACTAGAACTGAACTAGAACTGAACTAGAACTGAACTAGAACTGAACTAGAACTGAACTAGAACTGAACTAGAACTGAACTAGAACTGAACTAGAACACTGAACTAGAACTGAACTAGAACTGAACTAGAACTGAACTAGAACTGAACTAGAACTGAACTAGAACTGAACTAGAACTGAACTAGAACTGAACTAGAACTGAACTAGAACTGAACTAGAACTGAACTAGAACTGAACTAGAACTGAACTAGAACTGAACTAGAACTGAACTAGAACTGAACTAGAACTGAACTAGAACTGAACTAGAACTGAACTAGAACTGAACTAGAACTGAACTAGAACTGAACTAGAACTGAACTAGAAACTGAACTAGAACTGAACTAGAACTGAACTAGAACTGAACTAGAACTGAACTAGAACTGAACTAGAACTGAACTAGAACTGAACTAGAACTGAACTAGAACTGAACTAGAACTGAACTAGAACTGAACTAGAACTGAACTAGAACTGAACTAGAACTGAACTAGAACTGAACTAGAACTGAACTAGAACTGAACTAGAACTGAACTAGAACTGAACTAGAACTGAACTAGAACTGAACTAGAACTGAACTAGAACTGAACTAGAACTGAACTAGAACTGAACTAGAACTGAACTAGAACTGAACTAGAACTGAACTAGAACTGAACTAGAACTGAACTAGAACTGAACTAGAACTGAACTAGAACTGAACTAGAACTGAACTAGAACTGAACTAGAACTGAACTAGAACTGAACTAGAATTGAACTAGAACTAAAACTGAACTAGAACTGAACTAGAACTGAACTAGAAACTGAACTAGAACTGAACTAGAACTGAACTAGAACTGAACTAGAACTGAACTAGAACTGAACTAGAACTGAACTAGAACTGAACTAGAACTGAACTAGAACTGAACTAGAAATGAACTAGAACTGAACTAGAACTGAACTAGAACTGAACTAGAACTGAACTAGAACTGAACTAGAACTGAACTAGAACTGAACTAGAACTGAACTAGAACTGAACTAGAACTGAACTAGAACTGAACTAGAACTGAACTAGAACTGAACTAGAACTGAACTAGAACTGAACTAGAACTGAACTAGAACTGAACTAGAACTGAACTAGAACTGAACTAGAACTGAACTAGAACTGAACTAGAACTGAACTAGAACTGAACTAGAACTGAACTAGAACTAGAACTGAACTAGAACTGAACTAGAACTGAACTAGAACTGAACTAGAACTGAACTAGAACTGAACTAGAACTGAACTAGAACTGAACTAGAACTGAACTAGAACTGAACTAGAACTGAACTAGAACTGAACTAGAACTGAACTAGAACTGAACTAGAACTGAACTAGAACTGAACTAGAA
The DNA here is from genome assembly GCA_933228675.1 of Stomorhina lunata. NCBI lineage: Eukaryota > Metazoa > Arthropoda > Insecta > Diptera > Rhiniidae > Stomorhina > Stomorhina lunata. Next base: position 35,048,542 of record OW121740.1, on the reverse strand, counting down.
CTGAACTAGAACTGAACTAGAACTGAACTAGAACTGAACTAGAACTGAACTAGAACTGAACTAGAACTGAACTAGAACTGAACTAGAACTGAACTAGAACTGAACTAGAACTGAACTAGAACTGAACTAGAACTGAACTAGAACTAGAACTGAACTAGAACTGAACTAGAACTGAACTAGAACTGAACTAGAACTGAACTAGAACTGAACTAGAACTGAACTAGAACTGAACTAGAACTGAACTAGAACTGAACTAGAACTGAACTAGAACTGAACTAGAACTGAACTAGAACTGAACTAGAACTGAACTAGAACTGAACTAGAACTGAACTAGAACTGAACTAGAACTGAACTAGAACTGAACTAGAACTGAACTAGAACTGAACTAGAACTGAACTAGAACTGAACTAGAACTGAACTAGAACTGAACTAGAACTGAACTAGAACTGAACTAGAACTGAACTAGAACTGAACTAGAACTGAACTAGAACTGAACTAGAACTGAACTAGAACTGAACTAGAACTGAACTAGAACTGAACTAGAACTGAACTAGAACTGAACTAGAACTGAACTAGAACTGAACTAGAACTGAACTAGAACTGAACTAGAACTGAACTAGAACTGAACTAGAACTGAACTAGAACTGAACTAGAACTGAACTAGAACTGAACTAGAACTGAACTAGAACTGAACTAGAATTGAACTAGAACTAAAACTGAACTAGAACTGAACTAGAACTGAACTAGAAACTGAACTAGAACTGAACTAGAACTGAACTAGAACTGAACTAGAACTGAACTAGAACTGAACTAGAACTAAACTAGAACTGAACTAGAACTGAACTAGAACTGAACTAGAACTGAACTAGAACTGAACTAGAACTGAACTAGAACTGAACTAGAACTGAACTAGAACTGAACTAGAACTGAACTAGAACTGAACTAGAACTGAACTAGAACTGAACTAGAACTGAACTAGAACTGAACTAGAACTGAACTAGAACTGAACTAGAACTGAACTAGAACTGAACTAGAACTGAACTAGAACTGAACTAGAACTGAACTAGAACTGAACTAGAACTGAACTAGAACTGAACTAGAACTGAACTAGAACTGAACTAGAACTGAACTAGAACTGAACTAGAACTGAACTAGAACTGAACTAGAACTGAACTAGAACTGAACTAGAACTAAACTAGAACTGACTATTCTAGCAAACACCAACAAAACCTATGTTTTGTTCAGAAATGAATTAAAATTAGCTTCACAAAACGGATCTTGAAAACACAAGCCAGGGTTAATCACTCTGTGTTCAACATATAACATCTACTTAGAGACATTTTGATTAAATGAATGGAAACGGTGTAATTATGTTCGTTTAGAGCTGCTTAACACTTTCTCAGCATTTAAAAAATTTAACTTTAACCACAAAATATAATTGACTAATGGGTTAAGACTGTTCATCGTCATACCTATTATGCACAAGTAAAGACATGTTCAAGTCCACAACATATTTCAAATATGCACCTCAAAATGACTAATAATAAAACACCCTGACAACATAACTGGTTCAAACTAAAAACATTGCATTTAAATGCCGGCATTAAACAATTTTGTAGTAGAATTTTAAATTTTAGCACGCTTTTTGGCCAAAATGTCCGGTTTTCAACACGTTTCATTGATTTGGAGATATTTCTGTTAAGATTTGAATAAAATAGTGAAACGTGAATTAAAAAAAATTAAAATGAAGAGAAAAACCCAGATAGAAATAATACAGACAAAAATGGCACCTGTTGACAACAATATGACAGTTATTTTTAATAGAATGAATCAATAAAGTCATTTAGTAGCGCCATGACCAATACGATATGTAATAAAGGGAAGTTTTGCTATAATTAACGGTAATGTTTGTAATTTAATTTAAATTGGAATGTGTTAACGGAATTTTTATTTGTTGTTCTACTTGAGTAGAAAATTATGAATTTGATTCTGCTATTCAAACTAAATGAATCATTATTAAAAATAAGACACTTTTCAAAATTTTCCTAGAAAAATTTCCTATAAAAATAATAAATTTTTGAAAATTTTCTTAAAAAAATAAGAAATTTTTGAAAAATTTTCTGTAAAAATAAGAAATTTTTGAAAAATTTTCTATAAAAATAAGAAATTTTTTAAAAATTTCCTATAAAAATAAGAAATTATTGTAACATTTTCTATAAAAATAAGAAATTTTTAAAAAAGTTCGTATAAAAATAAAAAAATTTTGAAAAATTTCCTATAAAATGAAGACATTTTTGAAAAACTTCGAAAAATTTCCTATAAAAATAAGAATTTTTTTAAAAATTTCCTATAAAAATAAGAAATTTTTTAAAAATTTCCTATAAAAATAAGAAATTTTTTAAAAATTTCCTATAAAAATAAGAAATTTTTGTAACATTTTCTATAAAAATAAGAAATTTTTAAAAATGTTCGTATAAAAATAAAAAAACTTTGAAAAATTTCATATAAAATTAAGACATTTTTGAAAAACTTCGTATAAAAATAAAAAATTTTTTAAAAATTTCCTATAAAAATAAAAAAATTTTGAAAATTTTCCTATAAAAATAAGAAATTTTTGAAAGATTTCCTTTAAAAATAAGAAATTTTTGAAAATTTTCTTATAAAATTATGGAATTTTTGAAAAATTTCCTATAAAAATAGGAAATTTTTGAAAGTTTTCCTATAAAAATAAGAAATTTTTTAAAAATTTCCTATACAAATAGGAAATTTTTGAAAGATTGTATATAAAAATAAGAAATTTTTGAACAATTGTATATAAAAATAAGAAATTTTTGAACAATTATATATAAAAATAAGAAATTTTCTATAAAAATAAGAAATTTTTTAAAAATTTCCTAGAAAAATCAGAAATTGTTGAAAAATTTCCTATAAAAATAAGAAATTTTTAAAAAATTTCAGATAAAAATAAGAAAATTTTGAAAAATTTTCTATAAAAATAAGAAATTTTTGTAAAATTTCCTATAAAAATAAAAAATGTTTGAAAAATTTTATATAAAAAAAGGAAATTTTTGAAAATTATCCTATAAAAATAAGAAATTTTTGAAAAACTTCCTATAAAAATAAGAAATTTTTGAAAAACTTACTATAAAAAAAAGAAATTTTTGAAAAATTTCCTATAAATATAAGAAACTTTTTAAAAATTTCCTATAAAAATAAGAAATTTTTGAAAAATTTCTTATAAAAATAAGAAAGTTTTGAAAAATTTCTTATAAAAATAAGAAATTTTTGAAAAATTTCTTATAAAAATAAGAAATTTTTGAAAAATTTCTTATAAAAATAAGAAATTTTTGAAAAATTTCTTATAAAAATAAGAAATTTTTGAAAAATTTCTTATAAAAATAAGAAATTTTTGAAAAATTTCTTATAGAAATAAGAAATTTTTGAAAAATTTCTTATAAAAATAAGAAATTTTTGAAAAATTTCTTATAAAAATAAGAAATTTTTGAAAAATTTCTAATAAAAATAAGAAATTTTTGAAAAATTTCTTATAAAAATAAGAAATTTTTGAAAAATTTCTTATAAAAATAAGAAATTTTTGAAAAATTTCTTATAAAAATAAGAAATTTTTGAAAAATTTCTTATAGAAATAAGAAATTTTTGAAAAATTTCTTATAAAAATAAGAAATTTTTGAAAAATTTCTTATAAAAATAAGAAATTTTTGAAAAATTTCTTATAAAAATAAGAAATTTTTGAAAAATTTCTTATAAAAATAAGAAATTTTTGAAAAATTTCTTATAAAAATAAGAAATTTTTGAAAATTTTCTTATAAAAATAAGAATTTTTGAAAAATTTCTTATAAAAATAAGAATTTTTGAAAAATTTCTTATAAAAATAAGAAATTTTTGAAAAATTTCCTATAAAAATAAGAAATTTTTGGAAAATTTCTTATAAAAATAAGAAATTTTTGAAAAATTTCTTATAAAAATAAGAAATTTTTGAAAAATTTCTTATAAAAATAAGAAATTTTTGAAAAATTTCTTATAAAAATAAGAAATTTTTGAAAAATTTCTTATAAAAATATGAAATTTTTGAAAAATTTCTTATAAAAATAAGAAATTTTTGAAAATTTTCTTATAAAAATAAGAAATTTTTGAAAAATTTCTTATAAAAATAAGAAATTTTTTAAAAATTTCTTATAAAAAAGAAGAAATTTTTGAAAAATTTCTTATAAAAATAAGAATTTTTGAAAATTTTCTTATAAAAATAAGAATTTTTGAAAAATTTCTTATAAAAATAAGAAATTTTTGAAAAATTTCCTATAAAAATAAGAAATTTTTGAAAAATTTATTATACAAAAAAAATAAATTTTTGAAAAAATTTCTTATACAAATAAGAAATTTTTTTTTTTTTAGAAAAAAATGTTTATAGAAAAGTTGTTATCTTTCATTGCAGATTCTCCATAAACTTTGCCAACGAGGTCTGTCGAAATCCCGCCTTCATCACATACCACTTCAAATGGATCCTAGAGGAAAATGTCATCGTCGAGAACTACAAAGAAGATGGCGAATGGGTTGAGCATAAAGAGAAAATGTACGATCAGTTTGATGGTGTGTTTCATAGTAAAAATTCATTTAGTTCTGAAGATTTCTTTACTAACCAATCGATTGATAATTATTTTGTTCTAGGTTCGATATTCGAATTAGAATTTACATTCCAAGAAGATTATATTGATGTTTACAAAATCTATGATAATACGCCAAATCGTATTACGACATATGAAACCGAACTTAAGATTACCGATATCAAAGCCATACAAGTTTGGGGTGATGTTAAGAAAATTTCGGAAATTACATTTAAATATGCGTAGAAATTGTAAACTTTACTATTTCCATTTATTTGGAGAATCTGACTTGGAATGCAAATTTCTGAATTCAAATTGGGATTTTACCAAACGATAAGCTAAATGAAAAAAGTTAGTAATAATATTTTTTTAAATAATTAATTTTTAAGTTTAATGGTTTTGAAACCATTACAATAATGCAGTATTAAAAAAGTAATGCCTTTAGTTTCTTTATTTCTTCCTTATAATTTTGAGTACTATTTATAAACCTAATTCTTTCTTGACTGCGTTTATCCAGGCACTCGTTTTGGGCTTAATAAGTTATAAGGCAGTTTTTTGCACTCTTACGCACTAAAATGTTTATGTTACCCGAAATGCTTAATGTAGAGAGTGCTTGGGGCGTTTTAGAATTTTAAAATCTTGTAAGCAAATACTAACATTTATGTCACTTATTTATAATATAAATATAATTAAAGATTCTTAAATTAAGCCAAAGACTTATTAATTTCAATTTTTATCTGCTTTAAGTCATTTACGAATAAAAATCATTTTTAAAAACAAATAAAGTTTTGAACATTTTCCTATACAAATAAGAAATTTTTCAAAATTTTTTTTATAAAAATAAAAAATTTTTGAAAAATTTCCTATAAAATTAAGAAATTTTGAAAATTTTCCTATAAAAATAAAAAATTTTCCTATAAAAATAAAAAATTTTCCTATAAAAATAAAAAATTTTCCTATAAAAATAAAAAATAATTTAAAATTTTTCTATAAAAATAAAAAAAATTTAAATTGTTCCTTTAAAACTAGGAAATGTTTGAAAAATTTCCTTTAAAAATAGAAAATTTTTGAGAAATTTCCTTTGAAAATAGAAAATTTTTGAGAAATTTCCTTTGAAATTAGGAAATTTTTGAGAAATTTCCTTTAAAAATAGGAAATATTTGAGAAATTTCCTTTCAAAATAGGAAATTTTTGAGAAATTTCCTTTAAAAATAGGAAATTTTTTAGAAATTTCCTATAAAAGAGGAAATTTTTGAGAAATTTCCTATAAAAGAGGAAATTTTTGAAAAATTTCCTATAAAAATAGGAAATTTTTGAAAAATTTCCTAGCAAAAATAGGAAATTTTTGAAAAATTTCCTAGCAAAAGTAGGAAATTTTTGAAAAATTTCCTAGCAAAAGTAGGAAATTTTTGAAAAATTTCCTAGCAAAAATAGGAAATTTTTGAAAAATTTCCTAGCAAAAAATAGGAAATATTTGAGAAATTTCCTAGCAAAAATAGGAAATTTTTGAGAAATTTCCTAGCAAAAATAGGAAATTTTTGAAAAATTTCCTAGCAAAAATAGGAAATTTTTGAAAAATTTCCTATAAAAAATAGGAAATTTTTGAAAAATTTCCTATAAAAAAGAGGAAATTTTTGAAAAATTTCCTATAAAAAAAAGGAAATTTTTGAAAAATTTCCTATAAAAAAAAGGAAATTTTTGAAAAATTTCCTATAAAAAATAGGAAATTTTTGAAAAATTTCCTATAAAAAAGAGGAAATTTTTGAAAAATTTCCTATAAAAAAGAGGAAATTTTTGAAAAATTTCCTATAAAAAATAGGAAATTTTTGAAAAATTTCCTATAAAAAAAAGGAAATTTTTGAAAAATTTCCTATAAAAAATAGGAAATTTTTGAAAAATTTCCTATAAAAAATAGGAAATTTTTGAAAAATTTCCTATAAAAAATAGGAAATTTTTGAAAAATTTCCTATAAAAAATAGGAAATTTTTGAAAAATTTCCTATAAAAAATAGGAAATTTTTGAAAAATTTCCTATAAAAAATAGGAAATTTTTGAAAAATTTCCTATAAAAAATAGGAAATTTTTGAAAAATTTCCTATAAAAAATAGGAAATTTTTGAAAAATTTCCTATAAAAAATAGGAAATTTTTGAAAAATTTCCTATAAAAAATAGGAAATTTTTGAAAAATTTCCTATAAAAAATAGGAAATTTTTGAAAAATTTCCTATAAAAAATAGGAAATTTTTGAAAAATTTCCTATAAAAAATAGGAAATTTTTGAAAAATTTCCTATAAAAAATAGGAAATTTTTGAAAAATTTCCTATAAAAAATAGGAAATTTTTGAAAAATTTCCTATAAAAAATAGGAAATTTTTGAAAAATTTCCTATAAAAAATAGGAAATTTTTGAAAAATTTCCTATAAAAAAAAGGAAATTTTTGAAAAATTTCCTATAAAAAAAAGGAAATTTTTGAAAAATTTCCTATAAAAAATAGGAAATTTTTGAAAAATTTCCTATAAAAAATAGGAAATTTTTGAAAAATTTCCTATAAAAAATAGGAAATTTTTGAAAAATTTCCTATAAAAAATAGGAAATTTTTGAAAAATTTCCTATAAAAAATAGGAAATTTTTGAAAAATTTCCTATAAAAAATAGGAAATTTTTGAAAAATTTCCTATAAAAAATAGGAAATTTTTGAAAAATTTCCTATAAAAAATAGGAAATTTTTGAAAAATTTCCTATAAAAAATAGGAAATTTTTGAAAAATTTCCTATAAAAAATAGGAAATTTTTGAAAAATTTCCTATAAAAAATAGGAAATTTTTGAAAAATTTCCTATAAAAAATAGGAAATTTTTGAAAAATTTCCTATAAAAAATAGGAAATTTTTGAAAAATTTCCTATAAAAAATAGGAAATTTTTGAAAAATTTCCTATAAAAAATAGGAAATTTTTGAAAAATTTCCTATAAAAAATAGGAAATTTTTGAAAAATTTCCTATAAAAAATAGGAAATTTTTGAAAAATTTCCTTTAAAAAATAGGAAATTTTTGAAAAATTTCCTATAAAAAATAGGAAATTTTTGAAAAATTTCCTATAAAAAATAGGAAATTTTTGAAAAATTTCCTATAAAAAATAGGAAATTTTTGAAAAATTTCCTATAAAAAATAGGAAATTTTTGAAAAATTTCCTATAAAAAATAGGAAATTTTTGAAAAATTTCCTATAAAAAATAGGAAATTTTTGAAAAATTTCCTATAAAAAATAGGAAATTTTTGAAAAATTTCCTATAAAAAATAGGAAATTTTTGAAAAATTTCCTATAAAAAATAGGAAATTTTTGAAAAATTTCCTATAAAAAATAGGAAATTTTTGAAAAATTTCCTATAAAAAATAGGAAATTTTTGAAAAATTTCCTATAAAAAATAGGAAATTTTTGAAAAATTTCCTATAAAAAATAGGAAATTTTTGAAAAATTTCCTATAAAAAATAGGAAATTTTTGAAAAATTTCCTATAAAAAATAGGAAATTTTTGAAAAATTTCCTATAAAAAATAGGAAATTTTTGAAAAATTTCCTATAAAAAATAGGAAATTTTTGAAAAATTTCCTATAAAAAATAGGAAATTTTTGAAAAATTTCCTATAAAAAAGAGGAAATTTTTGAGAAATTTCTTGTAAAATTAAAAAAATTTTGAAAAATTTACTATAATTGCAAATAGTTCCATTCTACTTAAAATTGACTAAAAACCTTTGTCCACTTAATTTATAATATTCGAATTATGGCATACGATTTCTAGCACTTACAATTTAATTTAAAAAAAATATTTGTTTAGTTTTAAAGTTTTGTTTTGTTAAGTTCAATTCAATGTCAAGTTATTGAAGAAAGTATTTTGAAATCGATAAACTTTATTAAGACTTTAAGAACATTTCAGAAAAATTCGACAGTTTTCACATTTCACAAATTGTCTTTCTTCATCCACTGTCCCGCTTATTTCATTTTCTAATTAACATGCACTATAAAATTTATTTAATAAAACTAAATGATTGTTAATTATTATGGCTTTTTATTTTACATTAATTGTTTTTAAATAAGTTTGAAAAGGGTAAGTAATAACTTTAAGTAATTTATATGATTTTCGGCACATAACCAAAAATTGTTGTGGAAAACATTGCGGATTCCCTCTAAATTTTTATATCGGTCTAAAAAATTTATGCCGATTTCCTACATCATTACCATCCGAGAAGACAACAATCTTCATGACAGGACGCTCTCTGTGAGTCTGACAATCAGACACTGATCCAAAATTAATATAATAGCTTATGTGGCTTAGTTGGTTAGCAAGCCTATAGCAATAACACGCTGTCGATGCAATTAAAAAATGTTTAAGAATTGGTTTTTGTTTAAAAGGAAGCATATTCGTATTTATGATATTTTCGAGGAAATGAAATACAATACAAGGGTAACAAAGTTTAATAACTATTGACCAAATTTATAGGTGTTATATCAAAACATGGGTTATAAGACACAGTTAAAAATACAAGTACTCAAACAAATTTCAATATTCTGACATGAATAATAAATCACCTAAATATTCAAATTTAAGTTGCCTTAATGTCTAAGGCTATCAACACGTTCGCTTTTTCGGAATTTACATTAGGAATACTAATTGTTGAAGGTGTTAAAACATCACAAGTAGTTTAAAATGTTTGGCTATTTTCACAAATATTCGTTTATTATTAACGCTAGCAAATCATGCTTAATTATTTCGGAAAAATTTGGGAATTTTTCAAATACAATTTGAAAAGAATTATTCATTTGACTACACTTTAATGGCCAATTTCTAAAGAAATCGTAGGCAAAAATATCGTTACTAATCTCACGTATTGGATAAGCATTTATAAGTAAGTATTTATGTAGATGTAAAAAAAAATATGGAATATTTCTATTTTATGGATTTCGCAGAAATTTAAGAAATTATAGAAATCCTACATAAAGAATTAATAATTCAAATTTTCATAAATAAATGCCTTTAAAAATTACAATATATTAATAGTTATCGTGATATCCGGCATTGATCACGGCATGACTCAAGGGCGGTCAATCGAAAATAAGCTATTGATAAGAAATTATATTTTCGACTATCCAATGAGATCATAGATCATTTTTATCAATAATATATATCCTTTTACCTTGATTACCCAAATTTTTGTGTCACTTATATTTTACAACAATAGCCAAATTTTTCAAAAATTTCTTATTTTTATAGGAAATTTTTCAAAAATTTCATATTTTTATAGCAAATTTTTAAAAAATTTCATATTTTTATAGAAAATTTTTCAAAAATTTAATATTTTTATAAGAAATTTTTCAAAAATTTCATATTTTTATAGGAAATTTTTCAAAAATTTCCTATTTTTTTTGGGAATTTTTTAAAAATTTCATATTTTTTTTGGGAATTTTTTAAAAATTTCATATTTTTTTTGGGAATTTTTTAAAAATTTCATATTTTTATAGGAAATTTTTCAAAAATTTCATAATTTTTATAGGAAATTTTTCAAAATTTTCATATATTTATAGGAAATTTTTCAAAAATTTCATATTTTTATAGGAATTTTTTTAAAAATTTCATATTTTTTTAGAGATTTTTTCAAAAATTTCATATTTTTATAGGAATTTTTTCAAAAATTTCATATTTTTATAGGAAATTTTTCAAAAATTTAATATTTTAATAGGATATTTTTCAAAAATGCCTTATTTTAATAGGAAATTTTTGAAAATTTTTTTAAAATTTCTTATTTTATTGAAAATTTTTCATAAATTTCTTATTTTTATAGGAAATTTCTTTAAATTTTTTTTATTTTTATAGAATATTTTTGAAAAATTTCTTATTTTTATAGGAAATTTAAAAAAAAATTCTCATTTTTATAGGAAATTTTTCAAAAATTTCATATTTTTATAGGAAATTTTTGAAAAATTTCATATTTTTATACGAAATTTTTCAAAAATTTCATATTTTTATAAGAAATTTTTCAAAAATTTCATATTTTTATAGGAAATTTTTAAAAAATTTCATATTTTTATAGAAATTTTTCAAAAATTTCATATTTTTATAGGAAATTTTTCAAAAATTTAATATTTTTATAAGAAATTTTTCAAAAATTTCTTATTTTTATAGGAAATTTTTAGATAATATCTTATTTTTACAGGAAATTTTTCAAAAATTTCTTATTTTCATATCTAAATTTTCAAAAATTTCTTATTTTTATAGGAAATTTTTCAAAAATTTCTTATTTTTATAGGAAATTTTTCAAAAATTTCTTATTTTTATAGGAAATTTTTCAAAAATTTCTTAATTTTATAGGAAATTTTTCAAAATTTTCATATTTTTATACAATATTTAAAAAAGAAATATTTTTACAGGAAAATTTTAAAAAAATTTCATATATTTATAGGAAAAAATTTCATATTTTTATAGGAAATTTTTCAAAAATTATTTTTATAGGAAATTTTTCGTATTTTTCCTATTTTTATAGGAATTTTTTAAAAATTTCTTATTTTTATAGGAAATTTTTCAAAATTTTCATATATTTATAGGAAATTTTTCAAAAATTTCATATTTTTATAGGAATTTTTTTAAAAATTTCATATTTTTTTAGAGATTTTTTCAAAAATTTCATATTTTTATAGGAATTTTTTCAAAAATTTCATATTTTTATAGGAAATTTTTCAAAAATTTAATATTTTAATAGGATATTTTTCAAAAATGTCTTATTTTAATAGGAAATTTTTGAAAATTTTTTTAAAATTTCTTATTTTATTGAAAATTTTTCATAAATTTCTTATTTTTATAGGAAATTTCTTTAAATTTTTTTTATTTTTATAGAATATTTTTGAAAAATTTCTTATTTTTATAGGAAATCTTAAAAAAAATTCTCATTTTTATAGGAAATTTTTCAAAAATTTCATATTTTTATAGGAAATTTTTGAAAAATTTCATATTTTTATACGAAATTTTTCAAAAATTTCATATTTTTATAAGAAATTTTTCAAAAATTTCATATTTTTATAGGAAATTTTTAAAAAATTTCATATTTTTATAGAAATTTTTCAAAAATTTCATATTTTTATAGGAAATTTTTCAAAAATTTAATATTTTTATAAGAAATTTTTCAAAAATTTCTTATTTTTATAGGAAATTTTTAGATAATATCTTATTTTTACAGGAAATTTTTCAAAAATTTCTTATTTTCATATCTAAATTTTCAAAAATTTCTTATTTTTATAGGAAATTTTTCAAAAATTTCTTATTTTTATAGGAAATTTTTCAAAAATTTCTTATTTTTATAGGAAATTTTTCAAAAATTTCTTAATTTTATAGGAAATTTTTCAAAATTTTCATATTTTTATACAATATTTAAAAAAGAAATATTTTTACAGGAAAATTTTAAAAAAATTTCATATATTTATAGGAAAAAATTTCATATTTTTATAGGAAATTTTTCAAAAATTATTTTTATAGGAAATTTTTCGTATTTTTCCTATTTTTATAGGAATTTTTTAAAAATTTCTTATTTTTATAGGAAATTTTTCAAAAATTTCCTATTTTTATAGGAATTTTTTCCCAAATTTCTTATTTTTGTAGGAAATTTTTCAAAAATTTCTTATTTTTCTTTTTTTCAAAATTTTCTTATTTTTCTAGGAAAATTTCTCAAATATTTCTTATTTTTATAAGAAATTTTTCTAAAAATTATTTTTATAGGAAATTTTTCGAAAAGAAAGAATTCCTGTAGGCTTTAATAAAAACAATTTTGTCTTATATATTTCTTAATTTTATTGCATTTGTAATTGTTTAAATTTTTTTTACGCACTAATTTTAAAAAAAAATATTTTTATAGAAAACTAAATACACGTTTTATTTGATAATAGATATTTACTAATTATATTTTACTTATTTTAATATTTTATAGCAAATGGCATTTATTTAATATTTAATTTTTTTTTAATTATATTATTACAGATTTACAAGAAAAAATTAAAAGACGAATGTCGAATTCATCAGACATGAGAATAAAAAATTAAAATATTTAACGATTTTTATCGTTTTTAAATATTTTTTGATTGAATTAAAAATATGTTAAATAATATATTTTTTATTTGTAAAACATTTTTAATGTTTATTTTAATTAATTTAAACATAACTTTAAAAATTTAATTGTTTAAGTAATTTAAATATGTAAATGTTCAGTTTTCAATGATGTATTTAATTTAATTTTTTTAAGTATTAAATACTTTTTTAAATGTATTTTTTATATATTTAAAGAAACTAGAAACATATATATAAATATATGTTATGACTACATTAAGGTATTAAATTATGTTATAAATAAATTATTAAAAACTTAAAAAATAAATAAAATCATACATATAAAAATTAATTGAAATAAAAACAGTTTTAGTGTCTTTTATTAAAAAATGAGATTTAATTAAGTTTTTGCAATTAATGGGTTAATCAAGTTTGTATATTAATCCAACTTCTAATCAATCATTAACACAACTCAACACAAAAAATTAAAAGGAAGTTAACTAATATAACTTAGTTAAACCATGTTTTCATGTTTTATGGTCCCGGGTATCAAACAAATGCAAAAATTTTTTTATGAAAATTTTTAAAAATTTCTTATTTTTGAAGGAAATTTTTAAAAAATTTCTTATGTCATAGGAAGTTTTCCAAAAATTTTTTTTTTATAGGAAGTTTTAAATTTTTTTTATATGAAATTTTTTTGAAATTTTCTTATTTTTATAGAAAATTTTTCAAACATTTATTTTTATAGGAAATTTATGAAAAATTTCATATTTTATTTTTAAATCAAAAAGTTTGTTAATTTTGTAGAAAATTTTTACAAAATTTCGTATCTTTATAGGAAATTTTTAAAAATTTCTTATTTTTATAGAATATATTTTTTTTAATTTCTCATTTTTATAGAAAATTTTCCAAAAACTTTTTATTTTTTCATGAACAATTTCTTTATTTTTATAGGAAATTTTTAAAAATTTCTTATTTTTATAGGAAATTTTTCCAAAATTTCTTATTTTTAAAGGAAATTTTTCACAATTTTTTTTTATTTTATAGGAAATTTTTCAAAATTTTATTATATTTATCGGAAATTTTTCAAAAATTTCTTATTTTTATAGGAAATTTTTAAAAAATTTCTTGTTTTTATAGGAAATTTTTAAAAAATTTCTTATTTTTATAGGAAATTTTTCAAAAATTTTTTTTATTTTCATCGGAAATTTTTCAAAAATTTCTTATTTTTATAGGAAATTTTTAAAAATTTCTTATTTTTATAGCAAAATTTTCAAAAAAAATTCTTATTTAGGGAAAATTTTATATAAATTTTCCATAAATTTCTTATTTTTGTAGAAAATTTTTCAAAAATTTCTTATTTTCATGGTAAATTTTTCAAAAATTTCTTATTTTTATATTAAATTTTTCTAAAACTTTCTTATTTTTATAGGAAATTTTGGAAAAAAAATTTAATTTGTATAGGAAATTTTTCAAAAATTTGTCTTTTTTTGTAAGAAGTTTTTCAAAAATTTCTTATTTTTATAGAAAATTTGTCAAAAATTTCTTATTTTTATAGAAAATTAAAAAAAAAATTAAGGAAATTTTTCAAAAATTTCTTATTTTTAAAGGAAATTTAAAAAAAATATATTTTTATAGGAAATTTTTAAAAAATTTCTTTATTTTATAGGAAAATTTCCAAAATTTTCTTATTTTTAAAGGACATTTTTAAAAAATTTCTTATTTTTATAGGAAGTTTTTTCAAAAATTTTTTATAAGAAATTTTTAAAATTACGCTGTAGTAAAAAAACTATCAAAGAGCGTAATGTAGCCCTTACAGAGCCGTGAACAATGATATATAAAATGTTATGATAAGACTGAAATGGCGACACAGCGAATAAAATGTAGGCGTGGCACAAAAATGTTTAGAATTGTTTTTACATTATCTTTAATCCCAGGGATGGAGTCAAAGCACAAGGGGTATTTTTTGGATATTTGTATGTTTAGAACATGCAATTTTTAACTTATTATTTTAAAAGATATCTCAGAATCTCTGTTAAATACAAAATAAGAAACAATTGTTTATTACAATTCAACGTTTTGCTCATTATTAAACATAAGTCACTTGAACCCCTTGTGATATTAGCCCCTCAAATACAAAATCTAATTCACTTTAAAATAAACAAACAATTCTTGAAAGTATTTATAATTTATACAAAATAAAGCTCACTTAAATTTCTTATTAAACATTTAAAATTCCAAACAAATGAGAGAAACACATAAATTTTGGCTTTTTAAACAATTACTGGAAGAAATTTAAAAAAAAAAACATAAATATTGCAAATATTTCACATTAACAACTAAATAAAATCAATTAAATAGAAAACTGGATATTTCTTATTAAAATAATGTTTGTTTAATCTATAAAACAAAACCAAAATTAAAAATACAATTTAATTCTAAAAATCTACAATAAAACATGCAAAATATATAAAAAATATAAATAAATTAGACAATAATAAATATACAAAAAATAATAAAAAGCACTAATATTTACAACTTACTGGCATTTAGATGACGACTGTGGATTTTCACAAGATATTTTGTTTTCATTGAAAACTTTTAAATTTTAAAATTTTTTATAATACATATGGGAGTAGTAGTTTACTTTAGTATCACTAACTATTTTTATACATCACCGTTGATGCGGATGATGATCATTTTTCAATTTTAAGATGACCCATTATTTGACCAGTCGTAGCATTTACAAATTGAGCTTGTGATAATTGCACAAAATTCGCCAGTGAAGTGGGTAAATTTAAAACGGTAGCATCATGATGATTTCCAACGGCTGCATTCGGCGCCAATCCTGTATTACCGCTGAGTGTTAGAGTTTTTAAAGCATTCGCCTGGTTATCATTGGCCTGAGAAATGGTTATTGTATTACCGGCCATATCCTGGGTGGTTACAATGGAGGTAGGTAGTTGTAAATGCATTATTTGCTGCGCTTGATGTTGTTGTTGTTGCTGCTGCTGTTGTTGTTGTAACTGCTGAATTTGTTGTTGAACTAATTGCAATTGTTGTTGGGTTTGCTGTTGCTGTTGGGTGAGTTGCTGTGCCTGTGTTAGGGGTTTTTGCGTTTGTTGCTGCTGCTGTTGTTGTTGTGCTGGTGGTTGTGTTTGATATTCAATTTGATTTGAGTTGTTGTTATTATTACTATTATTAACGCTATCATTTTGATTTGTTGCTTTTGCTGTTACATCATTTACAGTCTTTTTATCCTATTACAAAAAAAAAAAAAAGAAAGATTCTCAACTTATGATCAGACATATTTTTTTAATGGCTCGTTTGTGTATTGCAACCGAATTTTAGTTGATTTGTTAACTGACAACACAGCCAGTAAAAAAAAGTTGTATTGTATATGGCAACATATCACAGTTGCCAAGAGTTATTAAATTGTAACTGGCAACCATAGACTATATAGATATTATATTTTATTATAAAGTTGGGCAACCTCCTTTATTTCGAAAACTGGAGCTAACCTAAAAAAACGGTTGGATTCAGCATACTCGATTTATCCTTACCCACTAGTAGTCCCGTTTGTAGTTTTTTCATCTAGCACAGATTAATTGGCACGGCAACTGAGGTTCTGTTACCGGTTATCAGTTGCCATACGTAATGTCATTTTAGCAATTGGAAACACAATTAAAGTTGAGTTGCAATACACAATCGAGCCATAAGAATGATCCTGAAACTATGATCAAAATTTGTAGTCCTTTTGCTTTTATAATAAAACTGAAAAAAAAACCCGTTTCGCGTTGCTGGACCAAATTACAATGTTGTATTTTAATTTACACATAAAGAAATTTTCGTATATAAACTTTGTGGCCTGTTTTTTTTTTGTATTGGACCAAAACTTAGGAGATGACCCCTACATATGCATATGCATTATGATGGAACTAGGAAAAAAGGTTGTGGGTAGAAGGTAGAGGGAGTAGTGTTTGTAGATATTCAATTTGAAGCTTTAGATATCATAATTAGAGGGGAAGACAGGAAGTTTTTTCCACATTCGTGCTGTGCGGCTAAAAAACTAGTTTTCTCGAAAGTGCATTTTTTTGACTTATCACCCATCGACATAGCACTTACGATGTTTTAAGCATAGTTAGAAACAACATTACAGAATATACTACTCCAAGGCCTAATCTATGCAAGAACATTATGATGAATGAAACCAATGAGGAACTCTGCTCCACTGGGAGTAAAGGCATAATCTATGCAAGAACAATATGATGAATGAAACCAATGGGGCCCTATGCTCCACTAGGAATCAAGGATGACAGAAGCTTTGTGTGATCCACTGGAAAATCGTCTACATAGGGATGAGGCCTTGTTGAGTTGTGTGTGCTACGTTTGAGCACATGCCATTATAGTAGCGATAGAACAGTGAAACGCAACCCATATTACGACGATGCTCCAATGAGACAATAGAGTTGACTACGCTACTGTCACCGATAAGCACCTTCGCGCTCTCTTGTACACGGTCGAGAAGCCCTAAAATAGACTTAAAAGCACCGGTCCATACATGAGAGTTGTATTCCATTTTCGGTCGGATATGAGTGGTATAGATGTTAAGGAGATCAGTTGGAGAGAAGTATGTCTTATGCAACTTTAAAAAGCCGAGACAATTGAATGCTTCTTTCGACACTTGAAAAACGTGTTTAGCCCAACGGACGTCACAAAGAATTTTCATGACTAGAACATCTAGAGTTACTGATTCCTCAATATGTATACTACCTATAATTGCAGAATTGGGTCTTTCGAGTTTTGAAATCGACCCTTTTTAAACGACCCCAATTGGATATTGTAGATAGATCGGAATTCAGCGATTCATTCATGGTTTGCCTCTTGGAATTGATCTTCGACATGCTTGGCCTATAGTTGAAAGGGTACGAATGACAAATGTTGCTATCATCTGCAAAAGCGAAGGTAGGATTGGAAGTTTGACATAGAAGGTCATTTAGAAAAATAAGAAATAGAGTAGGAGAAAGAACGGAGCCTTGTGGTACTCCCGAATAAATCTTGAACTCGTCGGACGATATCCCATCTATAACAACTCTTATAGTGCGATCTCTAACAAAGCTCAATATAAAGAAGTTGTTATCTACACAAAGAAAATAAGTTTTGATAGAAGTGCTCCACACTCTATCTAACGCCTTAGAATAATATCGAAAAATATCGAGAGCTATAACTCTACTTTCGCCAAAACTCATACAATTTTTAAAGTTCTTCAAAATTGTTAAATTTGCATTGCTACAGATTTTATGACAGTCCAATGTTAGTTATTTTCAAGATTTTTTTCAAAACATACCCATTTTATATAATTCAAGCTCCCAAAACAGTGCAGTATTCTTCAAGCTGAAATCTCAGCTATTTATGTGGCTCACGTACCACCGAATATACTTTAACGATATTCGTTTCTGTTATCATCGGTCTACACGACATCCGTTCTTATCCGTGAATGCCGGGCATCCCTAATTGAGATGGCGAGACATTCCAACATTGAACTTTTCTGGGTACGCAGTCACAATAATGTACCAGGCAACATCATTCCGTCACTCATCTCCTCTGTCACTGCCCAGCCCTTGCTGATGTTAGGACCCTCCATCTGGGATTCCCATTTTTGCACGATCTATCAGAGATCTCGAACATCAACATTCGTAAAATAGGTTCTTTTATTGGTACATCCGGCTGGCTCAAACTGAGCCTCTTATATACGGTAGACTAGACATTTTACTTTTCTTTCTCCCTTGCAGGAATTACAAAGGACCCAAGTGATGCAGACTTTATGGTCTGCCTTCTGCTTAACCTAACCTAACCTATTTTATATACCTATAACTTTTGATACGGTTATCAGATTCTTATGAAACTAGGCTCATATTTTAGCGTATGTAAATTTTATGTCTGTTTCCAATATTTTATTTTCCAAAACTTATTTGAAAATGACTTACCGCTTCATTTTTACTTTGATGTAATAATTTATGTTGTTCGTAATATGTTTTTACAGCAAATGATTTATTACAAAATTCACACTCATAATTATTCGCATTTGGTTCCGTATGGATTCTGTAATTAAAGCAATACAAATATATTTTAAAACAAATTAAAATAATTTTTAATTTATTGTAATAACCAATTAATTGGTCAAACTAAGTAGGTTAGATCGTGATCATTATCAACTATCCGAAGATCTTTACAAGCAAGTAGTGTACTTTGGTCAAAAATTATAATCGGTTTAGGGATAGTTTCGTCTTTATTTTATAAAATAAAAAACACTTATAAGAGCGTAGAAAAATTAAGAATCGAAGCTGTTTTCAGATCTGACTGGCTTCGATCATGTGAACACATTACACTTAATAGTGGAGCAATCCGTTGGAATGTGTTCACTTCTCAATCCGTGTTTTTCTTTTTGTTTCACAATGACTTTCGACACTACGACACGGGAAAGGAGTCCCGAGAAGGATGAATTTCAATGAAGTAACGTGCGCGTCAGAGTTGTGTAAAACTACAATGACATTATATTTCTATAGTATCTGTCTATTTGTCCAAAAGTGTTTTGTCTAGAATTTAGAGAAGTATGCACTAACAGCAAACATTAAAAAAAAAATATTTCTTGTCAGAATTGTAAAATGTTTAAGTGGTCCCGCTATCACAAACCTATTGTCATAAATACATTATAATTGTTTTCTAAATAGTATTCTTTTTTTTCTACTTACTTTCTGTGCTTGCTCATATTATCCTTTCGTGAAAATGGCTTTTGACAAATATCACAACTAAACATTTTCTTGCCCGAATGCGAATCCAAATGCCGCAACAAATGTTCCTTGCGATGGAAAGCTTTCGTACAGCCCTCTTCACTGCACTTGAAAGGCCTGACACTCGAATGCAATTTAACATGTTGTGTTAAATGTTCCTTTTTCTTAAAGACACGACCACACTGGCAGCATTCTAAACTATTTTTCGTATGATTAGAATTTGTGGAATTCGTAGTGGTATTGTTGTTGTCCGTTAATGAGATCTTGCTGTCATTTATTGAGGGTTCGTCATTTTCATTTGATGTTTGTGGCGGCAGAAGGACAGTTATATCGGTTACATATTGTACTTGTGTTTCAGGAGTGGGAGTTGTCGTTGATGTTGTAGATCTTGAGATATTTTGATTGCTTGAATTATTTATTGGCTGTTGCAGTTGAGGTTGAGTGGCTTGTGTACCTTCTAAAGGTTTTTGGACTGGCTTTTTAATCATCTTTTTAACAGGTGAGATTCTAAGTGTGGTATTGGGGATGTTAGATAAAACCGGGGCATGTTGCTGAGGTTGAGGTTGAGATTGTGGCGGTGTTTGTTTTACTTTCTGTTGCTGCTGCTGTTGTGTGTTTCTGTTTGCTAATGACTGCTGTTGTCCTGCATTTGTTATTTGTGTTGCCGGTGTAGCAGCAACTTGAGTTTTTACGGGCTGTTGCACAACTTTTAAAGTTGTATTAGCAATTTGTGTTATTTGTTGTTGTTGTTGAGTTTTTGGTGGTTGTGGCGTCTGTTTTTGATTTTGTGGTGTTATGCGACTTATGGTTATATTTTGTTTATTTAACATTGGAAGTTTTGGTAAATTTGCCGGCTGCGGTTGTATCTGCTGATTTATTGGAGTAATGGTTGCTTGTCTTGTGGAATGTGTTACAGGGTCATTTGTTGTCTTCCCAGTAGATGGGTTGGAATTACTTGTATTTTGATTTACTTTTGTTGTTATACGCTGTACAGTGATACCACCATGCTGGGTAGTTACAGTTGTTGTGTTTGAGGATTCTGCCGAACTTTGTTGTTGATTCAATTTTTGTTTCTGCTGCTGTTGCTGATGTACCTGTTGCATTATTTGTTGCGTAAAACTTGTGGTTGGTTTGATTTCAATTGTATTACTGCCAGGCTGTTGTGTTATGGTATATTTCTGTTGTTTGATTATTCTATGATTATCAGTTTCCGTTTTGGATGGGGGGTTTGTTTCTGGCGGCTTTGTAATATTGGATATTGTAGTCTTTTTGTTGCCGGTTGCCAACACCTGTTGTGATGTTATTTGTGCATTTTTGGGTAATTTCGAGATTTGTTGTTGCGTTGGTGATGGTGAAACTGAAACAGCTAAAGCCGGAGCTGATTGTGTTTGTGTTGCCTGTTGTACTGGAGTATTTGTTATCTGTTGCAGTACCTGCTGCTGTATTTGTGGTATTTGTAATTGCTGAGTTTGTTGTTGTTGTTGCGATTGTGATTGTTGCTGCTGTTGTGTTTGTTGGGGTGTTGCTGGCTGTTGTATTATTTGAGTTGGTAATGTTGTGTTATTATTGAAAGCCGCCACCGCTGCAGCCGCCTGGAATGTTTGATTTGCATTTAACGCTTGCGGAGCCAGTTGCAAGGTGGCCGGTATTGATGTGGGCGCCAATTGCATTATTGGTTGACCATCGGCCGTTGCTATTTGAGGTTGCAACTACAAAAGGAAAAATAAAGTAAAACAAATTTTATAGAACCGAAGATTTTTAACGACAACATGCACCTCGAAAAACAAGAGTAGGTGTGGGACAACTGAGATCGCGATGGAGCAACATAGTAAGTTGGAGTATAGCATTGTAGCTTTTTTAGTTATAGAACGATCGATTCATAACGTATCTTCAAATGCGTGAGTAAATGGGAAATTTAGTACCACCACATCAAGTGCACTGAAAGCGATTCTGTATTTTTTACATCTGTCATTTAAACTGCTGCATTCTCGGCGTTTTAACAAAGAGAGCACAGTAACCGCATACTTATACCAAATAGGTATATCGACTTAATAATAAGGAAGTTATCGTGTTACTGAAGAGATTTAAGAACGATTTCTAACAATTAAGGAAGTAATACATTTGTTACGTTTTAATGTCTTTATAACAAAAGTGTTTTTATTTGGGAGATAAGCTGTAAAATGGAGCAGATCTCTTTAGAAGATGGATCATCTAAGTTGACTGCCGATCCACAGGTATATAACAGGAGACTGTAGGGCTAACGAGTTAACAATGCTTAAAAAACGTTGCAAATTCCAGCCAGATATGACACTGTTGAAAGTAAACGTCATCATAAATGATATTACTATTAAGACCCGATGTATTCTTATTTGTGTCCCTCATAGCAGGACACCGTCTGATTCGAATTTGTTCTTATTGTAACTATTTTATATTAACTTCTCTTTTTTCTTTTTCTATTATTTCTTTTCCATTTTTTCTTTTAAGAAGATTCATAATGGACACATTAGCTCTCTGAGTGAAAGTACCAAATTGGCACAACCGTTCTAACCTAACTTTTGCAGAAGCTATGTGTCTGACATAGATCAGGCATCTGAACTATGAGAAGGGAGCCTCTTTTTTATCATCTGCGGTATTCCAATGTACCTTATAGTAAATACGTTTACACTCAACAAACGTTAGGTCAAGGTTAGGTTAGGTTGAAAAGGTAAGTGGCATCTTCACTCGGAGACCCTCGGGTCCATTGCGATCCTTTCTGAAAGTACATAACTATAGCGAAAAGAGAGAGAAGAGTGAAGGGAGAAGTTTCTAGATAGTGTTAGAGATAGAGAAAGGGAGTCGTAGAGAAGAGAAGTGTTGTCTAAAACGCTACCCTGTTTATCTAAGCCATCTGAGTCCCAGTCAGTTCGCACTGCTGTATGTCGCCCAGTTCCTCATGGAATCTATTACCTAGAAATTTAAGTCTCTGGTTTTAGATCGTTTCGGACGAATCCGCATCCGAGCATAGTCTGCAAATGTCCCGAATTGCTCCATCCCATCTATTTAGCCTAGAATTCAGTGCGCAGTGGCCAGTTAGAAAACCTATGCATTTCCTAAGACTGGTTCTGCTAAGACCTAGTAAAAGCTTTGTCTTGCATATATTTAAGTCAGGTCATAAGGTACTAGATATTGTGCAAGTGGCCAAGTTATGCCAGTTCTTAGCTGTTTCCTCACTGATCCAAGACTTGATGTCCATAAAAAGGTAACATATAGGTGGTGCTATCTCTGTCACCGCGAGCATCAGTTCCTGGCTCGAGCCATGTCTTGCGATTTCTTCAGCAGTTTCATTGCCTTCGATGTCGCAATGAACAGGAACCCAGCAAAGTCTTACCCTATATGTAGCTGACAAGCTGATGATAGCTAATATACACGACTTGACTAGTTTTGAGGTGCCTTTAGAGCAGCCTGGCTGTCAACGTAGATTGTCACCTCGCTATCTACAGGAATGTTGTAAGAAATAAGCTCAGTGGCTTTCAGAATGGCAAAGATTTCCGCCTGAAATACACTGAGCTCATCCCTAAGCCTGTTAGATTTCCTAACGTTCCGATTCTTTAAGAAGACACCAGCACCAGTGCAGATTTTCATTTAGGTCACGTTAGGTTAAAGTTTTCTTAAATTATTTGAAGTTTTAATGAACTAAACTTTAAAAATCGAAAAAAAATTAGTTTATCTTACATTTAAACGTTGATCTTACCTTCATTTGTAATTGATATGTTGTGGGTAAAAGGAAATTCTTTGCATCAATATGAGCCACAAATTGTTGATCTGTATTCTCATCCTTAATTGTTATGGGCAAAAAACACTTATTTGGTGACAACATATTCGTTCCAGTGTTGGCGGTAACATTGGCCAATGTCTGTGTTGGCAAAGCGGTGGCATTTAGCTGAGTCTGTGGTTGCAGTAGAGGAGCCAAATTGGAGAGTAAAGCCGCTGTAGCTGCATTTTGATTTTGCTGATGAGTCTGTTGTAGTTGGAGCGTAGTTTGAGGTGTTAAGGTGGGTTGAAATTGTAATTGTATTTGAGGTGTTGTTGGTTGCTGTTGTTGCTGAGGTTGTGTATTGTTTGGTGTTGTTGCTGTTAGTTGAGGTAGTGTTGTGTGATTTGGTGGTGTAAGAACAAAATTTAATTTAGGCTTTTTACTTTTGGAAGGACTTAAATCATCGTTATTGTTGTCATTTATGTTATTATCAGTAGCAAGAGTTGACGACGGTAATAGTGTGGTTGTTTGAAGCGGCGCCTGTGTCGTCGGTTGATGTATTGAAGGTGCTGTTATTGTGATTTGTTGTGGCTGCAGTTGTGATGTTAATAATTGTAATTGTTGTTGTAACTTCTGTTGTTGCAATTGTTGCTGTATAAGTTGATGTATTTGAAATTGCACCAACTGCTGTTGTTGTTGCTGTTCTTGTTGCTGCTGCTGTTGCAACTGTTGTTGTTGCTGCTGCAGCTGCTGTTGCTGTAGTTCTTGTTGCAACTTGTGCTGTTGTTCTTGTTGTTGCTGCAGTTTTTGTTGCTGTTCCTGTTGCTGTTGCAGCTTTTGCTGCTGCTCCTCTTGTTGCCGCAATTTTTGTTGCAGCTCTTGTTGTTGTTGCTGCATCTTTTGCTGTTCTTCTTGCTGCCTTAATTTTTGCTGCTGCTCTTGTTGTTCCTGTTGCTGCTGCTGTTGTTGTAGCTTTTTACTTACGGGAGTTACTTTAATATTAGGTTTCATTTTCAAAAATTCCTCCAATGCACTAGAAATATTAAGCAATTTTAAGTAAGTTTACCATAAAAATTTGAATATGTAGTTTAATAGTTAAAACTTACTTATTTTTGTTGTCTTTATCCTTGTTCGGTGTAACATTTTGTGAATTTATCTGTGATGGAGCCTGTTGCTGCGGCGGCGACTGGTGTACTGCACTATCTACGGTTATTGTATATTGGGGTAATGTTTGAGGTTTTTCAACTTTAATCTGATCACTCTGAAAGATGATGTAATTTTTAGAAATGTATGTAAAGAAAATAAAAGTTGTATATAAAAACATATATTTAAACCAAGGTTGGCCAAATGAGCGTTTTTAAGATTAAGATTGAGCGTTTAGAATGCTCAATCTTAAAATAAGTTATTGCTATGTATTGTTAGTTTAGTGTACATTTTTATTTGTCTTTTTTTTTAATTAGGGGAAAGAAAAAGTTTTCTTGTTTAATGTAAATTGTTGAGCGTTTAGAATGCTCAATCTTAAAATAAGTTATTGCTATGTATTGTTAGTTTAGTATACATTTTTATTTGTCTTTTTTTTTTAATTAGGGGAAAGAAAAAGTTTTCTTGTTTAATGTAAATTGTTGTTACCCCTCTGCCATGCAAATAATGGCCAACCTTGATATAAATATTTATTAACAATAACATCAAATAAAAAGAGATGCTAAGACATCAAATTGTAAATCTATGGGAAGGCTAAACGGTAAGTTATTGATTTTTAGATATATACAGGTATGTGATGGAAAACGATCGTTTTCAAATCGATCGATTTCAGATATATTTTTGAGATAATTTTCGGTTATTTTCCCAAAAAATTCGAACCAAATGAAATATAAAATATCAGTTAAAAGGATTAAAGCCAAAATTTTCATTTTTTTTTTTTTTGAGGAAAATAACCGAAAATCAGCTAAAAAATATGTCTGTCGATTTGAAAACGAAAGATTTCCATCACATACCTGATAACAATAAATTGATTTTATGCCCAATTTAAGACTGATTAGATTAAGTTAAGCAGGTGGCTGATGACAAAATCAGCGTCGCTATTGTGTCTGTGGCGCGGAAGGAATATTAAGACCACAGAAAAATTAAACGTAGAGTCTTTATATAAGCCAGCTAAGACTAGTTACGATTACAACTTCATTTAGTTTACACTGCTGGATGTCTTGACGTTCCTTGTGAAATCTACCATCTGTAAACCTAATATTTTGGAGCATAGAACAATGACAAAGGATGTGTTCCACCGGTTCGCAAGCGTTTTTATCTGAACATATTTCGCAAATGTCTAGTATCCAAATTGTTTAACCCAGAGTTTAGGTCACATTATCAGGTTAGTATGCCTATGTATGTTCTTAAGCTGTTTCTACTAAGATTTAGCAAAATGTTAGTTCTGAATTTGTCTAATTTTGACAATAGAGCCCAAGATATTTTAAATGCTGATATATTACATCAGGTCTTTGTGGTTGTTTCGCTGATTAGGCGGATCTGTAATCGATCTTGGCTTAACCTTGCCTTGCAGCTTTGTGGGAAATTTCGTTTCTTTCGTTGTCGCAATGACGAGGAACACAATCCATACATAAGCTAATCCAAAAAATTTCTACATCGAAGTCTCTAAACGCATCCGCAAGTCTGTACGACCTCCAGATATTTTGTTTAAGTAGTTCAACACCCCTGCACCATGTGCCGGTATCCATATTTCGTCCATTTGTGAAGAAAAAGCGGGGTGCCTCCCTCCTTGCAATTACGATTGAAATAAACATTAACCCTTAACAAAATAGTCTGTCAAATATGAGCCTAACCCAAAACTCTGAAGACTTGTACTGGCGTGGTTCTCGTATTTGACTATGCCTGACTCATTCAATAATACGTCACCAGCGTAGGCCACTACCTTTTTTCACTGTTCCCACGGCAGTCGGCTCTTTGTTAGGAATTGACCCGGAAACCTTATATAACATATAACAAGAATGAAAAAACGCTGTAACTGACAAAAAATCGGAAATAGGTTTTTTTGTATAACTTTTCTCAGAAAAAATACTGCTTCTATTGGCACCGGTCCCATATCTCTATGATGAAAAACAAAATCATTTACTCCGTCTGTGTTTTGAAAAATACCGGTGTCTTATTTGTCATAAGCCTAATAAAAACTAGTTTTTAGATGAAATTTTAGCAGCCAATATATAAAGCCAGAAAAAATAAAAATACGTTTTTAAAATCATGTTCCTAAGATGTATAGTTTTTGAGATATGAATTATATTTTCATGCAGGTTTTTTGCCTCTATTAAACATTTTATGTTTTGACAGTTACAGAATTCTTTAATTCTTGCGTCGATATATAGCTAATGGCTAGGACATTTGGTTCCGCGGTATTCGTCATTTATTTTGGCCAGCAGAAAACGGCAAAGCTTAGACTTAGCTTGAGCAAAGCTCAGGGAGCTTGAAAGAAATTTTCTCCCTTTCCCATCATCGACTTAATGCTATTTGTTCATATCTCTTGATGCCCATTTTTAGAAAAGTGGCGAATTTATTATGGTTCTCAGATCACAAACTTCCAAATGAGCCATCATTGGAGAAATTAAAAGCCGAATATTTCACTTGTAAGTTAGATATAAAATAATTTAATAATCACCTGTAGTCCAACTGCTTGCATTATAGAATTAAGAAAATCTTGATTTTGCAAATTCCCCGCTCCAGAAATAGTCAAAGGATTAACTAAAGGTTGAGCCACAATATTAGAACCTTGTATAGTGAAGATTTGTTGCTGGAATTGATGCTGCGGTTGCTGGTTCTGCTGTTGTTGCAGCTGAGACTGCAATTGTACCGCTAAGCCTTGATTCATTGAATGCGAAGAAATATTCTGCAATTGATCACCATTGATTTGAGCGGTAGAATTACTAGAATTATTTGTCGCACTATTCAGTACACTCAAACTTTTGCCCGTCGAAGAAAGAATGTCTTTAATCAAAACTTTACCGCCATTCTGAGCAGAGGCGGTATTCAGACATGAGGTAAGCATTATTTGTGAATTTCGACAGATATTGCGAAATTCCGTATACGCTTCTAGCTGTTGCACACATTGCTGACACAAAACTTTGGGTAGACGATCCTTTTCGTCAATCTAAAAACAAAAATTATTTGAAAATATGGATATATTTATACATTTGTTTTAATACACCTACATTTACTGGTAAGCATTCCAAAATTTTAGCACATAAGTTTTTTGTTTTGCCTTCCGTGGAAAAGACATCAATTTTGTGTTCGGTCGTGGCCGTACATATGCGGCACAAATCATAGAAATTAACACTTTTTACGTTTGTCATCTTGGCAAATATATTTGAAACTTATTTATCTTTATAGTTCTTTATTTATAATTTCAGATTTTCTTCTTAAGGAAATTTATTCATTTTGTTAAATTTTACATTTTGTCTTCTTCACTGTCTGCGGAAAATTGCCACAGTTTTCTCACAAACATTTGATTTTTTCCCATTGTTGTGTTTAAATTAATTGCTCTCTTTCTTGGCTTTTGCTTACTAAACATTTATAGTTTGTTTATAAACAATTTTTTTGTAAAAAATTATGCAATGTAAATAATAAAATTAACTTTATTAGTTAGTACAACAAAAAAATGCACATACAAATAACAACAAATTTATTTGTTATATTATTTTGACAAATCTTGCTTCTAGGCAGGGATGATAACTATATTACATTGGTACTTTTTTCAGTACAATTTCAAATCCAAACGTACAGTAGACTTTCATTGACAAATCGAGTACAATTTTTACATAGTGTCTGCACGTAACATTCACAACAGATATTGAGATACGAAAGGTTAATGTGTTGTCTACCTTTTACTGCTCCAGCCAACAAAGAAAACTAATTTCAACAATTGATCATCAACTTTCAATTATATATCAAAACGTTGCGTCACTTGGGTCCTAAAAGAAGTCTCTTTGTGTTACCTTGAATGGATAGATAAGAAAAAAAGCTTTTCAAGACTACCTTTGATAAAAACAGATTATTTGTGCCACTCAGAATGTGTATAAATTACACAATAGTAACGACTATGAAGATTACATATTATAGCTTGGAAAACAAAAACACAGTACCCTGTAAGAGTGGCGATCGTTCTGCGGAATCGGTGGGTAGGAAAAGATAAAAAACCTTTGAACTTTTATTATTATATTTAATTTGAAACTGTGAACTAGGTGTTCTGATATTGTCTTATTTGCTATTTACAGGCGGACAGCGGTAGAACCATCTTCCCGACTAAGGAGATCATCAGATTTAGCAGTCCAAATGTCAGGTAGTGTTTTTGGAAATTGAGACGAAAAGTAGAGTTCTTCCACAAAAACTCTTGGGAATACTTTTCGTCTCAATTTCAAAAAACACTACCTGACACTTGGATAGGGTACTTCCAAATGCATACTTTGGACACTCTAGATCAGGGGTACTCAACGGGAGAACATTCTAAAATAAATATGTGTTTGTGGTTTTATATGTGTTAGTGTAAAAATAATCTTATGCAGCGTTACCGATGAAATGTAAATCGAACAAAAAATGCGTTAAAAGTAATATAATGAGGTGACAACACATAAATTTCAGCACTGGCAATGCATGCTGAATAATTTCATGTGTGTTATTGTTTTTAAGAAATCTTGGTACTCGGCTCCTGAGTGCAATGGTTGAGTAAGGCTGCTCTAGATTAAGCGTTTAAGTTCCAGGACAGTTTTAAACTTTTTAATATGATTAACATATAATACTCATTTACCATTAACCACATGTAGGCGAAACAAACAGATGACTACATTTTGCACTTTGTATAAAGATACTTTCTCGGTGAAAAAGGACGCGTCTCTGGGTGGGGGATGGTAAAATGATTTTAATACATTGGTGAAGAACGCCCCTAATATATAGGTGATAGGCAACTATGCTCATGTATGGGTGCTACTTGTAAAGCTATTGGTAGGACTGTGGCAAATTATGTCGCATCTATGTAGTATCCAAGTAAGAGCGATACGTGGTGGAATGACTTCAGAGCAATGAAAATACTGCCTCCAAAACAGTATCAGGCTTCTTAGAAATGCCCTCAGAAAACCATCTTCATAAGGAAGCGATAATCCTACCAATAAAATAACATAGCAACACAAAACAGCTTCTTCTAGGATGTCATCGAAGGAGTTATCCGAACTGCCATCTAAAGATATATATGGAGATAGATAATGTTTGTCGCTTAGTCAAGAACTATGAAAGTACCAATACAAATTTAATGTTAATGTCGAAACAATATAACAAATGCTATCAAACTCACAACAAATGCTTTTACAACAATATAATGAAATGCATAAAACATTTTGTACTTAGATCATTAATATGCATGTTCTAAAAGAATGACTTGCCCACACACTAGCAGGTTTAATCGTGCAGTTTGAACCGTACGGTTAAAAGTGCGCAAAAAGAACAATGTCTGTGGGGCCCTTAACACTATTATGAAATCTCTGTTTATATATCAAAAAATTCGTGTATGTGTTGTGTTATTGTAGTCACGATGGTGTGTTATTGTTGTCACTGTGTATTAGCCATTATATTAAAAGTTATCAAGTGAAGACACCGCTTTACTAAATTGTACCACAAATCCCATCTCTGAAAATAGCCATTATTACAAAATTGTGATAAACAACAAATAATTATTTTCTACTTTGAATAAAATGGAAATTTATATAGGAAATATTCCTCCCGAAATTACAATTGACGAATTAAGGTTTTTATATCAATCTTTTGGTAAAATAAATTTTATTGATATTAAAAATCGTTGTCAACCCGCATTTGCTTTTATACATTTTGTGAACGAGGAGTAAGTTGACTTTAACGCGATGGATATTTGATGTAATTTAACATTTTCATTATTTCAGGTCTGCTAAGAACGCTTCGTACTATACAAATGGTTTCCAGTATAAAGGCTATATGCTTCAAGTTTATGCACCAGGTCAAACTAATCCGCAACCTTTTGATTTCCAACCTGCAGGGAGGTCCTCTGCAAAGTCTGGAACCTTTAACTGTCCTAAAAACACTAATGAAGGAGATGCAAAAAAAGTGCTTTTGAGTCTTGAACCAAGTACTTCAAAAGCTGCTTTTGATTCGGGTCTTATGCGAAAGGGAACTGCGGACACTTGTTCGAGTTCCCGTTCTGTACCTGGAAACCAGTCTTCCCTTTCTACCTCAGAGCGTCCCCGAAAGCATGTTCCCCCTAGCAGAATAGCATTTCTCCAAAGACGCGCTGCAGAGAGGAAGTTAGAACTGCTTAATAATAAGCCTATTGAGACCCTCACTCCTGAGGATATTGAAGCCATAAATAGGGCTATGCAAACACTGGCTGATAAACCTAAGAAATCTTCCGAAGCGTCTACGAACGTGCCTAAACTGCAACATTTAGAGGAAGATTCTGGCGTGCAAAGTCTACAACCCGAGGCTAAGAGTCCTAAGCCTGTTAAGTTAATGGAAAATTGCAAAGATATTGCCAACGGAAAGGGTTCCCTTTCTGTGCCTGAAAACCAGTCTTCGGGTCCTCTTTCTACCGCAGAGCGTTCCCGAAAGAATCTTACTCCGGCCAGAAGAGCATTTCTGCAAAGACGCGCAGCCACGAGGAAGTTAAAAAAGCTAAATGATAAGCCTGTTGAAACCCTTACTCTTGAGGACATTGAATCCATAAATTGGGCTCTACAAACACTGGCTGATAGCACGAAGCAATCTTTCGAGTCGTCTACAAACGGGCCTAAACGGCAACATTCAGAGAAAGATTCTGACCTGCAAAGCCTACAACCCGAGGCTAAGCGTCCTAAGCTTTCTGTTAAGTTGATGAAGAATCCCAGAGACATTGCCAACGGCCATCTTGTGCGGGCTATCATTGACAGAAACAGCAACGACGGAGCTATCTCCCCTGAAAGGTGGGAGATAATCCGTAAAAAACTAATGGTAGTATTCTTCAAGGTCCTGAAGGACAACCCTGGAGACCCTCCTAACTGTAGTGATGCTGGCTGGTTTCAAAGCAGCGTCAAGCTTATGACATGTCACAATAAGAGGTCTGCCTTTCTTTTAAAAAAGGCAATCCAACTCATTGATGACATTTGGGATGGAGCTTCGCTTGATGTGGTTTCTATAGAAGAGATTCCTCGTAGGCCTAGGTCTACAGCCCTTGTGCCCGATGGGCTGTCTTCACCAACAGAGATTCTGGAGCTTCTTCGGTGCGGAAATCCTAACCTACCTATCCAAGACTGGAGAATAGTAAAGGTTTCCGAACCTGAAGACTCTTTTAGAAGGATCACTGTAATCCTGACTCAAGAATCTTTGGCACCATTACGTGAAATGCGCGGGCAGTTATCTTACGGCTTCGAGAAGATTGTCCTGCACGTTTACCGTGGTGATGATAAGGGGGTTAAAAATCAGGATTCCAGTGTATCTGGTTCTAATAAAAAGTTGCAGAAGACTTCTGGTTAATCCTTCAATTAGCAATCTCAGGTTAGTCTTTACTCCTTTGATATTGCTGATGAGAGTATGGATGTGAAAGTTGACCAGTTAGGATAAGTATGTGTTTACTATCCAAGTGCTAATTAGCGGCCTGTAAGACCAGTGTAGGTTCTATGCTGGTCGTTTCGTACTACATAGGCTACAAACGTACAGGTTTATCACCAAACTACTTGGTTCCTATAACGGCTGATATGGCAAACAATTTTAATGTTAATATTTAAAAGGTATAAAATTGAATTTTAAATGAAATATTTAATGGAAAAACTTAATGAAATTTTTGCAAATCGTTTATATCAGATAAAAAACTATTAAACAAATTAAACATTCGTTTGTATAATTTACTTTTAATAATTTCGAATAATGAAACTGCCAAGTCCGAGGTAACCCAAAATTTACACAATTGTGTCCATACTTAATACTTTCTCAATTTCTTATACATAGTTTCAATATTCATAAGTTGTGGACTACAATTTTGGTGTTTTGTGTTAATGTACTCTTAAGTAGGTTTTGTTATTCCTCTTATTTGTCCGAACTCAACCAAAATGTAAATGAACTAATCTTTATTCAAATATGATATAATTGCATTTATAAAAAATAAAAATGAATTTGATCCACAATAATGTTAATTAATTAAAATAACTGTGAAGTCAAACTCAGCCATTTTTTTTTTTTTTTTTGGAAAATATGTAATAGTTTTTTTAATTCAGTGTTATCATTTTATCGGACTAGGCCGACTATAATACTTTCATATTTGCTATATTACGATATGTCTAAAGTCTCAAAATTGATATCAGTTTCCACGAATACCTCTTCATCAGTTCAAAATCCTTATTTCATTTCGCATACTTTATAATTAATCAAATCTGTTGAGTACACATTTTTGTGTATTGAGTACCGTATAAACTATCCAGTACTGAGTACCCAATACTTTTACAACACTATTCTCGGCATCTTTAATAAAAAGAAAACACAACAATTATACATTTTTTGTTAAAATTTCAAAAAAGTTTAATAAATGTGCTTTTAGTCTAAAAGTTTTAGAGAACTTTTAAATGGACTGTGTGCATGTTGGAAATCTACCTCCAGATATTTGTATCACAGATATAGATGATATATTTATTCCTTTTGGAAAACTAGTCTTCGTTGATGTCAACTATAAGGCAACTCCCGTAAATGCATGTGTGCAGTTTGATAGTCCAAGGTAAGGATATTTATATTTTGGCTTTTTATTTCAAGTTTTCATATGAATATTTTAAGGAATGCCTTCAATGCTGTTAAATCCCGCAATGGATATAACTACAACGGATATAGGCTACATCTACGATTGGTAGAAAGTAACTTTAGAGAAAGTAAAACGGTTTCTTCAGCGCCGCCAGCACCTCCATTTTTTGTAGATAATAATGGCTGTGGTTTTAATCAGAATTCTCGGTGGTTGAATTCTAGCTCTTCTCAGATCATAGAACAGCAACAAAATATGATGGATTATCAAAGAAATAATTCTTCTAATATGCACATGCAGTCTTTTTCATCTAATGATCGTTTCGATGGGGAAACCTATTACAATTCAAATCGTTCAAATATGCAACAACAATTTCTTAACTCCAATCGTTCGAATATATCACAACAAAACTATTCATATCGAAATCATTCCCAAAACACAAACTATTCCGATAATGATAGTACATGGAATTGTGGTAATAACAATATGAATGACAACAAAAATATGGGAAATTGGAATATTAAAGACAGCGCTAGTATGGGTAATTGGAATGGTGGCAACAACAACAATGGTTTTTGGAGTAGCGGTAACAATAACACGGGAAATATGGCTTGCAATTTCAATAATGTCAAAACTGGCTTTGGAGACGATAACTACTACAATCCTGAACCTGATATAGTCGACGATGATGATGACCAACATTTAGATAGTAGATTTACTGCTGGTTTTAGTGATGCCGGTTGTAAATTGTTCAAACGTCATTTAAGCAGAGGTTTTACTCCTGAAGAGGCCCGTCGAAAAGTTTGTCGAAAATCTAGACACAAGAGTAATTTGGTTTGTATTCTACTTTCAAAAATTTATGCACTAAGAACCACGAATTTAATGGGATTTTAAAAAAATGTATTCCTAATTAGTTATAATGCTAAACTGAAAATAATCGTAATTTAATGATCGAACGAATTTTGAATGACTTACAGACTGACAGATTCAACATCGTCTAGCTCAAAAAATTGTGAGAAAATTAGCATCCTTAGAGGGTAAAATGTAAAAAGGGTACATTTTAGTTCATGTACTCTTTTGAAAACCAACCAATTACGGTATAAAAACGGAAGAAAACATTTTTTTTTTGTACTTTGACTGATCAGTTTGCACATTTTTAATTTTACCGTTAACGAAGTTGCTCGTATATTAATGCATTACTAAATCAACTTATATGTTTTTCTTACTCTAGAGATATGGAAAATCACAAATTCTGGTTATGAAAGAGCTCTATCTAAAATCAAAGAGTATTTTGTCTATACTAAAAGGGAGGCGTGTTCTAACTGCTAGGTTAAGTCGTAGAAAGTGGTCCCTTAGTGTGTGAGAAGAATATATTCTTCACTACAAAAAGTTTCAAGGCTCTGTTGAGCCAACCATATGCAACAATGAATGAGCCTATTTTACGAATATTAAAACTCGAGACATCTGATAAATCGTGCGGAAACGAGTAGCCAAAATAGTGAGACCTAAGATCAGCAAGGGCTGGGCAGTGACAGAGGAGATGAGCCACAGTTTCTTCCTCCTCGTCGTTATGACAACTTCTACAGTAGTCATTGCTTTTAAGATTAAAGTTTGTTTGCTACTTATGGTAAACTCTATGCTTACTTTACATCAATTTTTGGTCTTCCAGCATGCAGTTCTATAATGCAGTGCCCTATGAGGATTGATATTAGAGTGCATAGCCTATGGGGCCGTAGGGAAAACAAGAAAGCTTACTGTTGTATGTTGACCAAGTCTTGAGACTGAGCAGGTTGTTTCGGTGGACCAGTTGGTCAATGCGATTAAAGAGTAATTTGAAGGCTGATAGCGGTATACCTGTATATTGTTCGATATCCTACTGACTGAGGACAGCTCCGAGTTTTGCTAGATTATACGCAATAGTGTTACCTGGTGCATTGTTGTGACTACGTACCCAAAAAATGTTAAAGAGAAACTTTCTAAAAATAATTACTTGAGGTTTTAAATAAAATTACGGTATGTGATGAAAATCTATCGTTTTCAAATCGATCGATTTCAGATATATTTTTGAGTCAGTGACCAAAAACTTCCAAACCGGCTGACAATAGTGGACCAAATATTTTGTAGGCTCAGTTATTAGACCACTTCTTTTAAGAATACTACAATAGTAGAGACATTGGCCAGGAAAGTTAGGATTGCTAGAAAAAATTGACCGTACATAAAAACATAAAAAAAACAAGATCAGATCAAGGGGATTTA
Organism: Stomorhina lunata; assembly: GCA_933228675.1. Lineage (NCBI taxonomy): Eukaryota > Metazoa > Arthropoda > Insecta > Diptera > Rhiniidae > Stomorhina > Stomorhina lunata. Next base: position 35,013,291 of record OW121740.1, on the reverse strand, counting down.
CTTCTCCCATGCTACGTTAGAAAACCCTGGAAACATCGTGTCTAAGCATTTACTTTTTGTATATAAATATAAGGAAATGGTACTAATTTAATAAAATATTTTTTCTTAATCTAGATAGATGAAAAAAAAGCAAAACGTGTTTCGAGAGAGGTCTATCGTGAATCAGCGGCTATTTTGTCAACATTAAAACGCAAGAGTTTGCTAAGTGACGACGAGAAAATTTTAAAAAAGTTTCACGAACAGATTAGAATTGATTACGAGAGATTTGGAAGGATACCAACTAAACCACAAGCTACTAAGAAGAAATACAAAATTGATCAGCGACTCGTAGACAAACAACTTGAGAAATATGGTAAAGCTGACCCGGCAACTCTGACCCCCAGGCAGAAAGCTAGTTTAAAATGGGCGCAACGCGTTCGTGAAGAACAGATTGTCGAGTCTGCTTCCAAAGGGTCTAGAGAAGCTGATGCAAAGGCTGTAATCAATGGGAAAGATTTAGAGATTCCAAGTAATTCGAAACTATAATCGTACACGATCAATTTGCACAACAAGCAGTGTGGCCATTTTGGAATTTTTGCGGCTAGATTTAGCATTTTTATTTATAATTTAGCTGCAAATTTTCCATTTTGCAGTTAGCATTATTTTTAGCATTTTTCAATTATATATTTAGCATTTTTTAGCATTATTAATTTAAAACCCATATAATTTTTTGTTGATTATACATTTAAATCTTTAACCGCGGCAATAAAGTGAATGGAAATGGCATCACATTGTTTATGTATTAGAAAAAAAAATGAACATGCTACAACTGCCGAAGAGTACAAAGGGCTCTACAGACATCATTCTTTTAGCGCAGTTTTAACCGTACGGTGCTTATGTATGTTACGCATAGAAATATTAGTCTTAGATCCAAAAGACCTTAACGAAATGCTTAAGTTATTAGCTATTAAAAGAGCTTTAAAAATACAGAATTCATGCAAAAATAAAGAATCTAAAAAATCATAAAATAAGGGAAATATTTAAAACTTTTTATTTTGAAAACTTTTTAGGAATTAATTATTCGAACTTTAAATTGAATTAATTGAAAATTGTAATCCACTGTGCCTCGTTTAAAAACATTTTTTTCAGGCTTTCTCCACATTATTCAAATTTCACCATAGAAGAATATATAGAAGGTCGTCAGCTGATCCACTAAAATTTAGTATTCTACTAAATCACACGTACACGAAATGAAAGCTTTTTTGACAAACAGAAAAGCTTTTTGTACTCAAAATTTTGTTTGAAAAATTACGCGTTATTTTGAATGAAACGCACTGTTCTAAATTGCACACATAAAATGTTATTTTTTTTTTTTAATATTTTAACATTATTTTGATGTCGAAACACTTTTTATTTTTTACAAACTGAAAATTTTTTATTTTGTTTTCTTTCGACATTCTTTTTTTTGTTTTTGCTTAATTTGTATTGAACAAGTAGGGCTGCAATTTTTGGTATTAAAAAAAATAATGAAATTTAGAATAAAAAATTGTTTATAGATTTTAATTATCCTAAAATCAAGTAAAACTCATTCTATACCTTAAAATATGGATTTCTCAAGAAAATTTCTTAAAATTACGGAGAAAATCTTGAAGAAAATTTTCGTCCCATCATATCATACTTTTTTGTGCAACTGTTTGTATTCATTAAGAAAAGTAAAAGCTATGTTTCTATGTTTCACACATTATTCAAATTTTCAAATTAATAATTTGAAAATTAAAAATGAACTCAAGCCTGATAAATCCTAATTTTTCAATTAATTTAAAAATTTTAAACTTTTAATAAGAAAGCCCTACTGAACACCCACGAAAACCTTATAATCTAACACAAACAATTCTTTTGGTCGTGGGACCATGGCAATTGAAATTTGTAAATATCTGTCACATATTTAGGGTACCTCCCATAGGTCTCACTTCCCGGAATTTATATTCTGGCCAGAAATATCAGAATATTTTAATGAAATTTAAAACAAATACTGATTATGTATACCGAAATCACTTAAATGCTCTGAAGATAATGACAATTTTGAGTTTATTTATTACATACGCAATTTCTTTAAAAACTGGTAGCGAATGGCAAAATTTCGTACATAAATGTATATAAATATGTAGGTACATATACTTCAATAAATATTCTGTTACATTTTAATCAGTTTGTTTCGTTGAAATGATGATGAATGTTTATAGGGAAAAATTATGAAAAATTAACCATTTATAAAGATATATTAACCAAAGTAACAAAAAATAATTCAATTAAAATGTCAGCATTATTTTTTGGCAGTTTAAGTTTTTATTTAGCATTTTCTAGCATTATTTTAAAGCCGATTTAGCTGTAAAATATGTTTGGATATGGCCACACTGACAACAAGTGCAGAATTTTCAATAGAATTTGAATTAAACTTTTTTTATTTATTTGAGTTTCTAGACAAATAAAGAATATAAAAAAGCAAAATATCAAGATGTTTAAAATATTTCTTTTCTAACAAATATGATTTCTTTTCTAACAAATGTTTCACTCTTGCAGCATTGTGAAATTCTTCGTGTTCTGTTACTCTTTTATAGGTTAGGTTAGGAAATAAAGGAAGTGTCCAGTAACACCTTCACTCAGAGATCCGAGGGGTCCATTGTGATCCTTTACTAGAAGAGGAGAAAGAGGAAGATTGAAGATATAGGAAGAGAAAAGATAATAGAAAAGTGTAGAGGGAGAAGGAGAATACCCTCTACACCAGTGGTGAACCCTACACCAGTGGTGAACCCTACAATATAATGCAAACTGCACTGTTGCAGATCCTGAAGTTCAACAAAGAATCTGCTGCCTAGATGTTTGAGCCTTTGATTTTGCAGTATTGGACAGTGACAGAGAATGTGTTCCACAGACTCGGATGAATCCTCATCAAGACATAGTCTGCAGATGTCCGGAATGCTGCTATCTCACCTATGTAACCTCGAATGTAAGGCACAGTGTCCCGTAAGGACACTGTGCATATACATCTTCTTAAGCTTGATCTATTCAGACCTAGTACAATTTTGGTACCGGTTTAGGCCATAGAGCTCTAGATATCCTACACGTAACCATGTTTCCTCATGTCCTTGCTTATCCAAGACTTAATGCCGAGATAAAAATGACAGATAGGTGGAGCCATATCTGTCACTCTTTGACTTAAGTCTTGGCTCGAGCCTAGTCTAGCGACCTTCCGCAACTTCGTTGCCAACGATGTCGCAATGACCCGAAACCCAGCACAATTTAATCCTATAACTGAAAGATAGGTCAAGAAGGGCTATCCTACATTTTTTAACTAATTTGGAGGTAATACTATAACACCGTAGTGCTTTGAGCGCGGCCTGGCTATTGACGTATATTGTCACCTCACTATTTACAGAAATCTCTGTCTGGAAGACACTGCACTCATATGCGAGCCTAAAGGATTTCCATTGTGATCCATCAGGAAAAAACCAGATCCAGTACCGCAATCCATTTTAGAACCATCCGTGAAGAAAAAGTGGTGTTTGCCCCTTCCAGTCGGATCTATCAAGGATTACGATTTCTGGTGCTGTGCTAAACAGTAGCTCCTTGACTAAATAGTCAGATCGTGGTAAACCTGACTCCAAGCCCAAGGAGCCTGTTAAGCTCAGAATACTGGAGTGTCCCACTCTTTTATACATAAGTAAGAAATTTTAATCAGGGAATTGTTGCAAACATCATCTTAGCTTAAAGGTGGGCACACACTTCGTTCTTTTAAACAGTTTAAATCGAACAACAACGACCATGCACACACAATATCGTTTTTTCTTTATCGTAATGATCGAAATAAAGCAAAATAATGTATGCACATCTAGGTAAACACATAAATTAGCAATTTTTACATTTTCAGTATTTTACACTGACAAATGCTGTCCTTTTTTTACTGTTTGGCCCACTTATAAGCAGTTTAGAACAAACACGTGTGAAAACCGACGGTTAAATTCAAGACGACACAGATATTTTGCACGTTCCAAAAAACGTCGGTTTTTGCCCACTCACTAACAGTTTTATCCGAACAGTTTGAACCGTACGGTTAAAACTGTGTGGGGCCCTTAACACTGGTACACACGCTTCTGTTTTTATTGAAACTTGAATATACATCACTAATTAAATGACAAACGAAGAAAATTTTAATTTCGTTTCTAGTTGCAAAAAGTGTTACATTATTCAAGAAAACTGGCAAAACTCAAAATATGTGCATATTTTTAATTCAGCGTTGAGGAAAATATATTTCTCTAAAAAAGAAGTCATATATTTGGTAGATGAAAACACCCTGTTAGTTTTCTATCCCTGATCTACAGAGCGTTTTTTAAGTAATTGGCAGCACTTTTTTCATAAAAAAAGTGGTGGCCCTCCCAAGCCTTTAGATGATAAGTCTGGCAACTTGTTACTTTACACGGTCGGCATTTTTTTTTTTCAGCATCATTAGGAAAAAGTGCACGATACACATCTTTTCGTGAAAATTTCGAGAAAGTTGTTTCCTTTTTAAATAATTAGCAGAATGGACCGTGTTTATGTTGGAAATTTACCTCCAGATATTCGTATTAAAGACATTGATGATTTCTTTAGACCCTTCGGTAAACTATTTTATATTGATGTAAATCATCAAGCGAATCCGGTGTATGCATATGTACAGTTTGATAGTCCAAGGTAAGAAAAAATAGATTTTATTACTTTTATGATCATTTATAAATATGTAAATCTGTTTTATATTTAAAGAAATGCCTTCAATGCTGTCAAAGCCAGACACGGGTATGACTATGAAGGTTATACGTTGCAACTACGTTTGGTAGAAAATGAGGTTAGAAAACGTCGAGACGCTTCACCACCGCCGCCACCACCTGTATTTAATAATAGGGGTAGCGGTTATAGCCAAAGTAGTTTTGGTAACAGCAATTCTAACCGTGGAGGAGGAAATTATTCTTCTTCATCAATGTTCCCCTCAACCTACCAAGCTAATTCGAATTCGCAGTGGTCAAACACCAATCGTTCGCAACAAAATATGATGGATTATCAAAGTAATAACAGATCTAATATGTCGCAACAGAGCAATATACAAATGGAGTCTTATTCTGGTCGTTCAAACATGCCACAACAATTTTCCAACTCAAACCGTTCGAATATGTCACAGCAAAATATGAATTATTCCAGCTCAAATCGTTTGAATATGCCACAGCAAAATATGAATTATTCCAGCTCAAACATTTCGAACATGTCGCAGCAAAATATGAACTATTCAAATACAAACCGTTCCAATATGTCACAACAACAACAAAACATGAATTCGATGAACAATTCCAATAATAGTTCATGGAACAGTGGTAACAATAATATGAATAATTGGAATAATTCTAACAACGTTAATATGGGTAATTGGAGTAGTAACAACAATAACATGGGTAATTGGAATAGTGGCAACAATAACATGGATAATTGGAGTAGTGGCAACAATAATATGGGTAATTGGAGTAGTGCCAACAATAACATGGGCAATTGGAGTAGTGGCAACAATAACATGGACAATTGGAGTAACGGCAACACAAATATGGGCAATACGGGATGGATTTCTAATAATACTACTACTGGCTTTGGTGGCGATAACTTTAATAATAATAACAATAATCCTCCATCTAATTTCATCTACAATTCAAACAATGATCCCTACGCCAACCAAACTTTTGAAGATAACTTTACTCAAGGCCTAAGTAACAATGGGCGTAAATGGTTCAATAGTTACATACGCAAAGGTTTCTCTCCTAGAATTGCCCGTAAAAAAGCGATGGACAAGAAACGCGTTCTATATCCCAGAGATGGTCCAATGCCTGCCATTATGCCAGACTCTAATGATCCTACAAATGCTGCTTTAGAAACAATTGGAAATACTATTATGTCTTTCTTATCTGGCAACCAAGCTGATAACTTTAACAATAGTAACCAATTGGTGCCCTGGACAGGAGGAAATTCCCAAGATACGTCCCGTGCTAGTTCATCAAGAGCAGGAATGGTATGTATTTATTTTTTATCAATTACAAATATTTACACAATTTTAAGTATGTGTTAAAAATTTAGCAACAAAAATTATTTAAAAGAAGACTGGGGGGTTACTCTGTTTCTCGATTCGAAAGAAAATGTTTTCGAAGCCCAATGCTTTAAGCATACAAATTCGAAATCGAAATACGGAGTAGGCCCCATGTTAAATATTGCCTCAATATTAAGTAGAAAGTAATTTAAATATGTCCTGATTATAACTGGTGGGCTGAAAAGTACATAGACTAAGAAAATAAATTTTTTGTATAACATTTCAATATGAGCGCGATTCAACGATTTTAGCGATGATACAAATTTTCGATGCATTTTAATAGTAGGATTTGTCTACATTAATGCTTTTAGGTGTCAAGTGGTCAAGACATACTTGAAAACGTTGAAATGAAAAATCCTACTCCACCCACCGTATTCATCAGACGTTACTTTCTCGGACTATTATAGAAGTAAAGAATTGTATCGATTTGGGGATCACTTTAAAAGATTACCGTTTTTATTCTTAATTTTAGCTTTTTCATAATCATAGTTTTTTTCCTCAAAAGGTTTACTAGCCCGACGTCCTAACCCATATTTTTATGATTCTTATGTGGAAACTCGCGGCACATGTTAGCTTACTACATTAACAGGTTTTACGTCGTTACCCAGTAAAACAAGTTCAAAATATGACTAGTTTTTTTTAAAGCGGGATTTGTACGTTTTCGAAAAAAAACATCTGTAATTTACATCTGTTAATTTGACATTTTAAATGAGAGTGCTCAATCCTACAATGATAAAGTGCTTTAAGAAAGTATTTGCTGTATGTTTTGTTGTTGATTGTTAGTAAAATGCATACAACTAATAACATATTTGTGTTTTTTTTTTTTTTTTTTTTTTTTTTTTTTTTTTTTTTTTTTTTTTTTTGAGAACAAGTAAAAACAGATTTCTTGTTTTATATAATATTTTGTCAGTCCCCTGCCACGCAAATAATGCCCAACCTTGCTTTCAACCAACCTTTTCTTGGAATAACAGAATTTTATTCAGAACGGTGTAACATAGTGAGGTGTTTGCGGTATTTACCTACCAAATTAAATATTTTTAATTAAAATGACTAAAATTGCATAAAAATTATAAATTACTTATTCAATTCATATTCTTGTTCTAGAAACGTGAAAATCCACATAATCGAGTTTCAAGAGAAGCCTACGCCAAGTCAAAAAGTATTTTGTCTTCACTAAAACGCAAGCGTGTGCTAACATCCAAGGACTCTCTTTTTAAAAAATATCACTTACAGATCGTCAGAGATTATGAGGATTTTGAAAAGAAAATACAAGCTAAAAAAGGTGTCGCCGGCACAGCTCCACCATCATCAACAACAAAATTAAATGCAGGAAACACTCGTCAAATAGCTAGCACTTCAGCTAAAGGTAAAGCGATTGAAGAGATGTCTCAGAAATACAGACAGAAAAAGAAGAAGTTGTTGCTAGAAGGCAGGCGCTTGAATGATAAGTCTACTTTCACTGGAGGCGCATATAAGAGGCGAGTAGGGTCATTGATGAAAGATTATGGATTCCTTGCTGTTGAAGCTAAAGCCTTGGCCACTCACTCCTCTGAAAAGCTAAAACCTTTTTTGGATTTAAAAGCAGCTTTAGATAAAGCCGAAGGCAGAATAAATCCCAAATTAACACCAGAAAAACTACCTAAACATCCAAAACTTAGTGAGGAGATGTACAAAAGCGATGTCGATTATGTAAAATCGTACGAGCAATATAAAGTAAAAAATCTATCCCATCGTATAAAAAGAAATATAGCTTTTTATATAGCTAGAGTACACCAGTATGAGAAGAATCATAATTTACCTCTAACTTTTAGTAAGTACACTAAATTGTTGCCGGCTCCTAAACTTGATACAATACCAAAACCAAATGAACGAAGAAGAAAAAGAAACGCTGCAAAGAAAACAGCAGCAGCAGCTGGAAAATCAAAAAGTACTTCAGCAAGTACTACAAAGGTTGAAGAGAAAAAGAATAATAAAGGAAATACCAAGGAGAAGAAGGAAATAACTGATGATAACGTCAACACCGAAGCAATGCAGCAAGAGGATGATGGCGGTAATGAGAACAATGAGGATATAACTGAAGAACATGAAGAGGAATATGAAGATGCTGATGAAAATCCGGAACAAAATGAAGAATAAACAAATTAATTAACTATTTACTATATATTTTACCTTTTATGGTATTAGCAAAGAAATTATTCAAATATATTATGTCAGCATTACTTATTCTTAAATTTTAAGATTTATTGTATTTACACAATACAAAATTAATTAATTTTATATGTATTAATATTATACATGCATAAATTATTCAATCAGTAATACGTTGCATATTTCAATAAATCTGAAAAATTTAGTAAATAAAATTGACTTCAAAACAAAAACCATTTTATTTTCTTTTTTGCAAAAGCTATTGGTTTTAAGACATTCAGGTATGTGATGGAAAACGATCGTTTTCAAATCGATCTTCAGATATATTTTTGAGATAATTTTCGGTTACTGTCCCAAAAAGTTCAAACCAAATGAATGATAAAATATCAGTCAAAAGGATTAAAGCCAAAATTTTCAGTTTTGTGGGGGAAATAACCGAAAATTAGCTAAAAAATATGTCTGAAATCGATCGATTTGAAAAAGAAAAATGTCCATCACATACCTGATTGGTTTTAAGACAGACTGCTAGCCTAGATTAGAATCAAAGGTTTCATTCTTATTATTAAAGAAGGTGATCTAATGAAAAAGACAACTTCATTTTTAAAATTGCATGTAAATAAATTTTAATTACTTATTGAATTCGTATTCTTCTTCTTACTCTAGAGACGTGAAAACCCACATAATCGAGTTTCAAGAGAAGTCTACACCAAATCGAAAAGTATTTTGTCTTCACTAAATCGCAAGCGTGAGCTAACATCCAAGGACACTGTTTCTGAAAAATATCACTTACAGATCGTCAGAGATTACGAGGAATTTGAAAAGAAAATACAAGCAGGAAACAATCGTCAATTAGCTACCACTTCAGCTAAAGGTAAAGAGATTGAAGAAATGTCTCAGAAATACAGAAAGAAAAAGAAGAAGTTGGTGCTAGAAGGCAGGCTCCTGAATGATAAGTCTACTTTCAACGGAAGCGAATATAAGAGGCGAGTATGGTCATTGAAAGAAGATTATGGATTCCTTGGTTTTGAAGCTAAAGCCTTGGCCACTCACTCCTCTGCAAAGCTAAAACCTTTTTTGGATTTAAAAGCAGCTTTAGATAAAGCCGAAGGCAGAATACATCCCAAATTAACACCCGGAAAACCACCTCCACAACCAGAATATAGCGAAGATATTTACCATAGCGATCGTGATTATGTAAAATCGTACGGGCAATATAAAGTGAAAAATCTACCTCGTCGTGCAAAAGGAAGTATAGCTTATTTTATAACTAGAATACACAAGTATGAAAAGGATCATAATTTACCTCTAACTTTTAGTAAGTTTACTAAATTGTTGCCGGCTCCTAAACCTCGTAAAGTACTAAAAACAGGTGATCGAAGAAGAAGAAAAGCAGTCAAGAGAGCAGCAGCAGAAGCTGAAAAATCAAAAAGTGCTTCAGCAAGTACCACAAAGGTTGAAGAGAAAAAGGATAATGAAGAAAATACCAAGGAGGAGAAGGAAATAGCTGATGATAATGTCAACACCGAAGCAGTGCAGCAAGAGGATGATGACGGTAATGAAAACAATGAGGATATAACTGAAGAACATGAAGAATATGAAGATGCTGATGAAAATCCGGAACAAAATGATGAATAAACAAATTAATTAACTATAGAGTTTTATTTTTTATTTATTTATTTGTATTTCTTAAATATTATTTGTGTTTACATTTGTTTTAGTTGTTTAAGAGGTTAGAAATATAACATTCTTTTCTACTTTAACATTTTGATAAGTTGTAATATAAAAGTGATTTTTTATATAATATTAAGTTTGTAGGAAAAATAAGAAGAAAAAACCTTTTTGAGACATTTTTTTAGGTTAAGATAAAAAGGAAGAACTAAGATTAAAAAAAAAAACTCCTATCAATTGATAAGTTCATTAAGATGGTGATAATGTGAATTTTCACATCTGTTTTTGAAATTTTCAGTTAAATTATTTAGTTTAACGTTTATTGTAGTAAAATCAGCAAGAGTATGAAGCCTTTGTGTTGAATAATGCCAGGGGAGCTTAAAAATCATTTTTAACAATTTATTTTGAGCCACTTGTAATTTCTTCTTGTGGCATACTGCTGCCGAGTACCAGACAGGGGTACAGTAAAACATTATCGGGTGGAAAATAGATTTTATTATATTTTTTTTGTTATCTATTGATAAATCAGATTTTCTGTTAATGAAAGGATATAAAATTTGCGTTGTTTTGTTGACTTTATTTATTATGTATGGTATATGATCTTTGAAATTTAGTTTTTGGTCCAGAATTACGCCTAGATACTTTACACTGTCTTGCCATTGTATGTCATTATTGTTGAAATCTATAGGATTTTGTGGTGTAAAACTGGGGTTTCGCTTCCTCGTAAAATAAATGGCTTTAGTTTTTTCAGCGTTAATCAATATTTTCCATTTTGTGAAATAATTATTAATTTCAACTAGTGCAGCCTCCAAGTTGTTTATGATATTAACGGAATATAAATCTGTGCTTAGAATTGCCGTGTCGTCGGCAAAAACAGAAGTGGAACACTTACGAAAATTTGGAATATCTGCAGTGTAGATATTATATAAAAGTGGCGAAAGACAAGCTCCTTGAGGACATCCTGCTTTGACTATAACATCTCGGGATTTGCTTTTTCCAATAAAAACATTAAACGATCTTCCAGTTAAAAAATCTTGGATGATTTTTATTATTTCAATTGGGAAATTAAATTTAATTAATTTATACACCAGACCGTTGTGCCAGACGGAGTCGAAAGCGGATTTGATATCAAGAAGGATCATTCCTGTTGAATTTCCTTTTTCAAAATTACTTTTTACAGATTTTCTGATTTTAAGAAGAGGATGAGTTGTGTTGTGTTGAGTTCTAAATCCAAATTGATAATTGGGTAGAATTTCGTTAGTTTCTACGAAGTTTACTACTTTTTCTTTAATAATTTTTTCGAAAATTTTGCTTATAGACGGAAGTAGACTAATAGGTCTATATGACTGTGGAGAATTTGCTGGCTTGTTTGGTTTTAGTATAGCAATTGTTTTTGAAATCTTCCATTTGCTAGGGAAATAGCATAGTTTAAGGCAAGCGTTAAAAATGTTCGTTATGAAACTAATACCTCTTCTCGGTAGATTTTTTAAACATTTGTTATTAATTCCGTCTAGTCCCGGCGCTTTCCTATTCTTAAACATTTTTAAAAAGTGTGATGTGAGAGCATTAGTTATAAAATAGTCGTTATTTACGTTGTTAACGGCGGTATTATTAAAATTGCTAACGACAGTATTTACTTCCGAAATGGTATTATCATCGCTAAGATGAGATGAAGCATTGTTGTTCGATTCAAAGGTATCAGCTAAAATATTACACTTTTCTTTAGGTGTGCAAAAAGATACGTTATTACAGCGTAGAATTGGAATATTTTTATGTTTCCTTCTTAAAACTTTTGTTAAATTCCAAAATGGCGATGAAGATTTATCCAACGAACAAAGAGTATTGTTCCAGGATATGTTTTTATAATCTATTATTTCGTATTTTATACGCTTGTTTAGACGAGTCATTGCTTGGTGGTCACTTACATCTCTATATCTAATCCAATTTCTTCTATATATATTTCTAAATTGTATTAGAGTTTTTATATGACTAGGCAAGGATATATTATGACAGACTTCCTTTTTTTTAGGAACGCTGTGTTCTATTGCAGCTTTAATTGTAGTATTGAAAGCCGAAATCATATTATCGATTTGCGATTTAGTTGTTATCTCATCATAATTTTGTTGAATTTGAAAATTTTTGTTTAAATACCCTACATACTTATTCCAGTTTGCTTTATTAAAGTTGTATATTTTGTTCTTGACAAGATTAAAATTTGCATTTAAGTTGCCTATTACAGGAAGATGGTCGGAGCTTAGATCGTTTATGACTCTGAGTGAAGAGACTATTTGTTGGTTATTGGTTATAAGAAAATCTAAAGTTGAAGGTCTTCTTCTTGGATCAGAAGGTATATAAGTCGATTCATGAGGATAAACTAATTCCAACTGATTTGGTTGAAGTCTTTCATAAAGGATATTACCCCAACTGTTGTTTGTTTGACAGCCCCAGAATCGATTTCTGCAATTTAAATCTCCAGCCAGAATGTAATTGTGATTTGGATTTGTCAACATACGAAGATCAGAAATAAACATTTGTTTGCGACTGATTGCTCTAGAGCCTCCCGGGAAATAGCATGAGTATAAATGTAATGAGTTGTTAGCAAGGATAATTTTAACACCAATGTGTTCTATTTCTTTTGTGTTTTTTAACGGTAGCAATTCATGTGAAATGTTATTTCGGATAAGAATGGCTACACCACCTCCTCTATTTTGTTGACGATCGTATCTGTAGCACTTATAATTTTTTATGTTAATAGATGTATTGTAGTTTAACCACGTTTCACATAGAAAACATATATCAATATTATTTGTATTTATAAATTGAAAAAATTCGTTTTTTTTGTTTCGAATGCCACGGGCGTTCCACAAAGCCATTTTCAAAGAAGTGTTATTTATCGTGAAAGAAATTTAAATGCAAGGGTTGTAATAACATTTAATTGATCAGTACGTGTCTTACACTTGCTTAAATTTTGTATAAGCTCAATAGTAAAAGTATTTAATTCCTCGAAGGAAAAAAGATTTTCATCGTTATTTGGGTTTGCATGATGAAGATTTCCCCAGGCACTTGCAGTTCCGGCTCCATTTTGTTTGAGAGAATTTGGAAAGTGGGTACTGTAATCTAGAGTTCTAATGTTTTGCTGAACAGTTCTAGGATTTCTTTTGTTTTGTAGGCGCTGCTTAACTTCTAAATAAGTTGTCCTATTTGGGCATTCTGGGGACATAGATTTGTGGGTACCTTGGCAGTTAGCACATTTGACAACATTTGAGTTGCATTCAGCAGTTTTATGATTTCCGGCACAGTTTGCGCAGTAAGTTTTGACGTAACATCTGCTGGAACCATGTCCGAACATCTGACAATTGTAGCACTGAGTCACCTTAGATCTGTTAGGTTTCTGATATTCCCACCTTACTTTTATATAATTAATAGACGAGTAATTTTGCCTCAATTCTTTCAGTGAGATAGATTTTCTCTCGAAATATACGATAAATATTACCATTTCGCCTTTGTTTCCCATGTTCCTGGTTACAATTTTCACATCCAAGCATTTTAAGCCTTTTGCTATAAGGAGACCCTTTATTTTTATTGGATCACATTTTTCGAGACCCAAAAGAACAGCTTTAAATGGTTTGTCCTGCTTGGAGGCATAGGAAAAATACTCATAATCATAATTATTCTTCAACGCATCAATTACAGTATCATAATCACTTCTTTTTAAGCAAAAAACTTTAAGTCCAATTGACATTTTTTTAATCGAATAATCGGTTATTTTTAAAATTCTCATCATTTCATGTATCTGTTCCGTTTTACACTTCAATATAGTTAGAGGTGGTACTTTTTCTTTAACAACATCATCTACAACAATATCGTCATCATCATTATCGATTGTTTGCAACGGAGCAAAATAATTTTGAGAATCAACTTTATGAGAGGAAGTTGGTTTATTTGAATCAACTCTCTGAGCAGTAGTTGATCTGTTGATTTTACTCATTTTGTTAAGCCTTTGGAAGGCAGTAACATCGTCGTCACAACGCGCTCTTTTTAAAATTTTGTTATTGTTTAAAACAATGCAAAAATTAACCGTAATTTTTATTTAATGAATTTACAAAAAACTAGAAAAACACTTCTTAACGCAACAAGTGCTAGTTGAAGATGTTAACTATAGAGTAAATCTATATATTTTACCTTTTATGGTATTAGCAAAGAATTTACTCAAATATATTATATCAGCATTACTTATTCTTAAATTTTAAGATTTATTGTATTTACAAAATACAAAAATTATTAATTTTGGATTTATAAATAAAATTGGAGCAAAAACCAAGTTTTCTTTTGGTTTTAAGACCGATTGCTAGTTAAAATTAGAACCAAAGGGTCCATTCTTATTATTAAAGAAAGAGATCTAATGGAAGTAAGAGAAAAAGAAATAAAACAATGAAGCTCACTCACTTGCCTATGCATCTTCTTGATCCTTCTCAGGCCTACCAAAATGTAATAAGGCTTTTATATATCTAACTTTGGCCATAGGGCCAAGATTACAAAATATTTCGAGAGTCTATATTCAATACCGACTATGAACCAAATAGAAGAGGCAAAAAATTGTTTGAAATCCAAAATATTTAAATAGAAGTCAATATTTCTTCTACATAATATTTAAGCAAAAGTTCTTAAATCGATTTCTTTTCTGATTTTTTTTAAATGAAACAGTTTCCCAATAAAAAGTGATTTTTTAAAAAATGCTTTATAGACGCTATTGAATATAGGGCCTATATTATTGACTCTCGATATGTACATGACAGGGGGGCTGTATATCTGATACCATATGACCAAGGCTTAGGACTTAGGTTAGAAAGGCTATGCCAGAATAACAACTTCACTTGGATACACTTTTGGTCCATTGTGATCCTATCAGAATAGAAAATAATGTAGAGAATGGGAATAACAACTTGAAAGCTAGTAGAAAATTCCAATTAGAACAGTCGTTAGGTTAGGTAATGAAAGAGGTGTCAAGCGACACCTTCACTCGGGCACCCGAGGGGTCCATTGTGATACTTTACTACAAGAGGAGAAAAAAGAAGATTGAAGATAGTGGAAGATAAAAGATAATAAAAGTGTATAGGGAGAAGGAGAGTAGCCTATATAGGCCAGTTGAGACCAGTGGTGAACCCTACAATATCATGCAACCTGCACTGTTGCAGATCCTGAAGTTAAGCAAAGAATCTGCTGCCTAGATGTTTGAGCCTTTGATTTTGCAGCCTTGGACAGTGGCAGAGAATGTGTTTTACCGACTCGGACGAATCCTCATCTAGACATAGTCTGCAGAGGTCCGGAGTGCTACTATTCCACCTATGTAACCTCGAATTTAAGGCACAGTGTCCCGTCAGGAACCCAATACATCTTCTTAAGCTTGACCTATTCAGACGTAGTAGAATTTTGGTTCCATTAATATCCGGCTTAGGCCATAAAGCTCTGTCCTACACGTAGCCATGTCTCCCCATGTCCTTGAGGTTTCCTTGCTTATAAAAGACTTAATGCCCAGATAAAAATGACAGATAGATGGAGCCATATCTGTCACTCTTTGTTTGAGCCTAGTCCAGTGACTTCGTCTACCACGATCTGACTAAATTGTCAGATCGTGGTAGACTCCAAGCATGCCTATATCTAAGTATACCCGACTCGTACAGCCTTACTAGACTTCTCATTGCCATTCCCTTTATGAAAATATCAAGAAGGTACAATGACAAAATGATATCTAGGGCTGCTCGAGGTGTGCTTTTAAGTGCACCGGTTATACCAATACTAGCGCAACGTTATACCTTGTTGAGAGAAGCCAAGATTGAACCCTTGCTAAGAACTTCCCACCATACTGCGCAACCATATGTTAAAACAGGCCTTACAATTGTTGTGTATCCTTTCATGTGTGTTTCTCTTTCAAGATAACAGTCGTTAGTAATAGAAATATGCTACTGATGTTTTCAGTAATCTAGGGACTACACTATATCCAGGTGACACACTACCTATAATATGGTGAGTCTATAAGGAATCTGGAGTTGGACGGGTCTAGTTTGCTGTGCATTGGAAGATATGTTTGATATCATGTGGACTTTCATCACATATGGGTCAGTTGTTTGGTATTGTAGAATAAATTCTGGACCAGCACTATATATATGAATTAAGTCAACTACAATGCCCTTATGCTAATGGATCTTGGCAATTTTTTCTCTTCCTCTGCAATAGGTGGGGGACGACCACCAAGTATAAAATTCATTACTATTAGACAGTGTTGCATAATTTGTCACTGACCGACCAATTGCTTTATACGCCGCAAGTAGGGTTTCTTTATCTTTTCCAGCTATCGGCTTGAGGACCTCATTCCCAGTAGGAACAGTGTCAAACGTTTGAAATATGATGACTTTTACATTTGATATCAAACGTTTTTTTCAAACTTTTTCAAACCTGAACAGATGTTTGAGATTCACATTTATTTTCAAATGAAGGTTAATTTGAGAATAAACGTTTGAAAAATGATAGTTTCTCAAATTGAGAATAAAGGTTATTCTCAAATCATTATCAAACCCTAAGATGATTTAAGAATAATTTGAAAAATGGTGTTATATAAATTTGATATCAAACCTTATTTTAAAGTTTTTTCAAACTTAAAAAACAAAATAATGTTTAAGACATTTTAATGGAATGGCATTGCATTTCATCGTTATTTCTTGATAATTTTTTAAAATTTATCCATATTTGAAATTATGGAACAATGGCCAATTTTAATTGTGTTGTCCATTTACTAAATTTCATCAAATTATTTTGATTAAAAATACAATAATATTCATACACATAAGTAAATTTTCATTGTTTCTTAAATTTTTTTTACCTAACATTAATATGCATCGTTTTCAAAAACAAAATAAACAAACTCAAAAATATCAAAAATTGAACTCCATTTTATTTATGTTCCACATGTAGATGATATCCACATTTGAAAAACCTTTGAGAATGAGGTTTGATAATGATTTGAGAATAAAGGCATTTCTCAATTTGAGAATAAAGTCCCCTTTTTGTTGAGAACGATATTATTCTCAAATCAGTATCAAACGTTTGACCTTTGAAAAAAGATTTATTTTCAAATCATCCTTAATTTGAAAATAAACCTTTTTTCTTACTGGGTTGCTACCGTAATTTACGAAAGTTGCCATATGTGGGAGCTAGGGTGAAATTAACATAAAATTGTCATTATTTTCAGATTTACAATAATTTTTGTGATTTAAGTCTTCTGACAGTAGGTCTTGTATGGGAGCTATGGTCAAATATGGACCGATAGTAAAATCTAAATGCAGTTCAAGATTATTTCAAGTCCTACTTGGGTAAAACTATAATTTCAAACAAAATTGTATGGAATTATTATATTCGTTCTATATAAACCTACATAAGTATTTGATAAAACAACCCAAACTTACTCAAAAGTGTTCCTATATACAAAATGTCTCAAAATTCACATACCTATTTTACATTATTTTAACTAAATAATTAGCTTAAGACCTCAGTATTCATAGCTCTCATTAAGTTATCTCAAAATGTCTCTATACAGGAACAAACAAGTTGTAGCTTTACGAACAGTATTTTTAATGCAAGCAATGCGGCAGCACTCTACACAAAAGTACAACGCTGTTAGTACGCTGCGAAAAATACAACTCTTTAAATTTGGCTTGATAAAAAAAATGGCGAATATGTTTTTTTTGTCTTTTTTTATTTCGCCGTAGCTTATTAATGAAGAAAAAGTGTAGACAGAAGTACCGTGCAAAAAAGTGCTGCTGAAAATAACAAAACGCAGAAAAAAACAGACAAAGAAGTGAATTTGTGAAAACAGCGGAATATCCTTGATTTAAATTAATTTAAAAAGATGGGATCACGTACAGAATCACGCATTTATGTTGGCAATTTACCACCCGATATCAGGACCAAAGATATTCAGGATTTATTTCATAAATTTGGAAAAGTGACATTTGTCGATTTGAAGAACCGGCGTGGTCCGCCATTTGCATTTGTAGAATTTGAAGATGCAAGGTAAGTGGTGGTGGTAGAAATAGTGACTCAAATATTTTCCAGCTTTGGTATTGATTTTTTTTTGTGTTATGTATATAGGTATTAAAAATTCTTAAATATTTGATATTTTTTATTTTATTTAGAGATGCTGACGATGCGGTCAAGGCTAGAGATGGTTACGACTATGATGGCTATAGATTAAGAGTAGAATTTCCCCGAGGCGGTGGTCCCGGCAGTTACCGTGGAAACCGTAACGATGGTGGTGGCGGCGGCGGCGGAGGTGGTGGTAGCGGCCGTGGCGGTAGAGATGGTGCTGGTGGACGTGGTGGCCGTGGTCCACCCACAAAACGTTCTCAGTATCGTGTTATGGTTACTGGCCTGCCACCTTCCGGCTCTTGGCAAGATTTAAAAGACCATATGCGTGAGGCGGGAGATGTTTGTTTTGCCGATACTTATAAGGATGGTACGGGTGTTGTAGAGTTCTTGCGCCATGAAGATATGAAGTATGCTATTAAGAAGTTGGATGATTCCCGTTTTCGTTCACATGAGGTAAGTGAGAAGGTACGAAATTTGTAGCAATCAGAGAATATATTAAAGGGGTTTCGTTAAGTTCTATAATTGTGTTTAAGGGAATTGATGTAATACTGATAGCATGACTATAAACTAGACAAAACTTATATTCCAATCTACAGATATTAAAGAAATTTTGAAAATCTTAACAATTTAGTAGAAAAGATAAGAATATACAAAGATACTTAAGCTAGAAGATGCTGCCAATTATGAGCATCTTCCAAGTAGAGATATTTGCTATACTAAAGATGAAATTAGGGACAGAAAGATATACCTATTTTTTATGTAGGCATCCAGTTACAGCTAAATGAAATGCGACCTTTTCGATATTGTTTCTACGGATGCCATGGGATTTACAGTAAAAATATTGCCAGGAATATTCCATTTTTAATACAATAGATGCAGGGAAACATTTGAAACTCATTGGTATCAAAAAATTGGGTGATATGACCTTTTCGAACTTGACCATTCAAATATATTAATCGAAATATATAATACAATAGGAGGTAGTTCGTAGGCTAACATAGATTTTTTTTGATAAATTAAGCTTCGACGAATACCACTTCATTGGTGCTAAATTTCGTTGGTGCTAAATTTCATTGGTGTTAAATTTATTTTCATTGTGCATTCAAAAAAACCACGATCAGAACCATCATCAGTTGTTGTTTTTTGTCGACTTAGAGCTCACGTTGCAGCCACTTTGAACAGAGTTTTTGGTTACACAATTTTTTGTTGGCTTAAGTCCAGCTTAACTGAACTGCTCCGATTTTAAACATTTGTATACCAGATAAAGAACATTAAATTTTAAAAATACATACCAGCACAAAAAAGTTTTGGCAAGAAGCTTTTGGTTTAGGAAATATAGTGCTTTACATTTTTCTTAATAGTTCCTTAATGGGTTAATAAAGATGAAAATATGATATTTCATCTGAAAGATATTTTGTGACGCTTTCATATGACATCCATATTGTTACAATCGGTACAGAAATAACGAGTGATATATAGATTTATATTCCGGATCTCTAAAGCACTATATCTCCAAAACCAGAAGCTTATTGCCCATAAAAGAGCTTTCAAACCAAAGCTATTTTTAAGGCGCTAGCAAGGAAAAAATTAAACGTAGAATCATACTTGCCAATCGATGCTATTTTGGACTAAGCAAAAAGCTAAGAAATAAAGTCCTTTCCGAAGAACTAAAATTACGCTCTATAAAACGCTTATACTACCCGTGTTATTGTATGGTGCTGAATCATGGGCACTTGCACAGACAGATGAAGCAATCCTTGGAGTGTTTGAGAGGAAAATTCTACAAAGAATCTTTGGACCAGTCGGCGTCAATAATGAGTATCGACATCGAATGAACCATGAGCTGTATGAGCTATACGCTGACATAGACTTAGTAAAACGCATTAAGCAACAGTGGCTGCGTTGGTTAGACATGTTGTGCGAATGGATGAAAATACTCCGGCAAGAAAATCGAACGATAATGATCCAGAGGGAACTCGTAGAATAGGGCGTCCAAAACTTCGATGGAAAGACCAAGTAGAAGAAAATCTTTCGAAATTTGGTATACGAAATTGGAGAATATGCGCACAAGATAGAGGTGCACGGAATTCCAAAATAGGCTCGGTCTTTGACCTAAACAGGTTGTAATTATAGGCCATTTAAGTAAGTAACAGGGAAAAAAATTTAAAAAATCGGTGCAGTTCAGTTAAACTAGACTTGTTCCATTTTTTTTATTACGATCTGTACCAACAGTTTTAGTTAACTCGATCCACTACAATTTGCATGCACATTTGGCATGTCCTAAAGTAAAGAGGCTGTCGAGTGTGAGTCTTAGGATTTTCGGGTAGTTCACGGCAGGAATTCCTTAATTATTTGTCCAGATGATAAAAGCGCCAGCAGTCGATTCTTCTTACAGTCTTAGGATTCCAACCAAGATTATTTTTTAAAATTATAACTAAACGTCCATTGTCAATTCTAGTCTCTTTTCAAATAAAGGGAATTAATTTTTCATGAAATTTATATTTAAATAATTTATTAAGAAGATACACAAATAAACTGATTATCGATAATTGTTATTTTTATTTTATATTATGTAATTTAATTTTAGGGTGAAGTATCATATATACGTGTACGTGAGGATGTTGGCGAGGGAGAGCGTGGAGGTGGTATGGGTGGACGAGGAGATTTTGGACGTGGCGGTGGAATGGGAGGCGGCAGGTAATATTTATTAATTAGAATTACTTTTGTGTTTTGTTACTTATACATTCAACTCTTTTAATTTTTTAGATCACGTTCACGTTCCTTTTCACCACGTCCCCGAAGACGTGGTTCGCCCACATATTCGCCAGTGCGCCGGCAAACATTTTCAAGGTCACGATCTCGTTCAAACTTTTAAATTTTACAAAAATCGCTAAAGCAAACAATATAATTTACTAACTAAAGATACAAAACAAAACGTAAATTTAACAACTCAAACATTATTTGGATGAAAAGAAAAGGAAAAACTTCTTAATAGAAATGAAAACGTATTTTTTAAACATTAAGTAAATCACAAACAAAAAAAAAAAAAAAACTGCAAAACAAATTCAATACATACAAAAAAATCACTAAAACCTTAAACGTTTTTAAACATTCTTACAATTTTGCTTGTAAAGGCAAATAAACAAAAAAAAATACATTTTTTTTAATTTAAATTTCTAACATGTTAAGATTTTTTATTTATTGCAATTTTTTTTATTAACCAAAATCTCCAAATCAATAGAATCGATGGCTTTGAATTTGTTTTTTGCCATTTACTTTCTCGAGTTAAAGAAAATCCAATTGAATTTTTATCAAGGTTGACAAAACATGTTTCTTTCTCACTTATTTCAAAACTTAATTCTTAAAAAGATAGTTTTTAACATTCCTTGATTTTTTAACAAAAACAATTATAACAAATTCTTTTTGCAAAAAAAACAAAAATAAAAAACGAAGTGAGAATTTGTAAATTAAAATGATTTTTCTAACAAGAAGGGACTTGAAATTTTAAGAAATTTATTGAATTTTTTTATTGTTTGGATTATTTATAACACAAATTTAATAAAATTGGTCTTATATTCCCTCCTTGTTAGTGAATTTTAACATTTAATACCACCTACTAAAATCAGCCATTTTAATCAAATTAAACAAACAACTTAATAAACATTCATTCATTTAAATTATATATAAAATTATATTAATATATTAAATAATTTTTTTTTCTTAATTTTTCTTCTCTTTCCTCTTCAAATGGATGGAAATGTTATTTGGAATTGGAGGGAAGGAGTAAAGGAGGATTAATATAGAGTATTATAAATAAAAATGGATATCAGGAATTGATTTGTAATGGATTTTTCAAAAGTAATCAAATTCACACATTTATTGGAAATGTTCAATTGCAAGGATTTTTTAGAGAAAAAGATAATGGACTTGAATGAAAAATTTCAAAAACGCAAAGGATTTTTTATTTAAACCCAAAACATACATCCTTAAAGGAATGCAATATTTTCGTTAACCTATAACTTCAAGGATTTCAAATGAAAAATATATATTTCATTCTTTACCTGGAGGATCAGCAGGATTTTTAGGATTTATCATAACGTAAACATATTTTTCGCATTATTTGTAAGTTTTCTATAGGATTTTTTGGTATATGGACATTCATTCAATCTCAATTGATGAGTGAAATTTAGGACAACGTGGGAGGATTTGTTTCAACTGGATTCTCTTCTCATATTTACAAATTTGGATCTCTATTCTTCTTATCTTATATTAAACAAAAAATAAGTCATACAATAAGAAAATTTGGATTTCCTTAAAATTTTGACCAAACACACAACCTTTATATGTATATAAAAAAAGGTCTGAAGGATAAACAAACTTCAACTCTCTTTTCTTCAAATAAATTCAAGAAATTTGGATTTTATTTTCACTCTACATTGTCCGCTGCCAATTCAGGATTTATTATTATTAAAAAAAATATATATATAAAATAACAAGTTCAAAAACCCTGCCCTGCCTTTAGGACAACGTTAACACTCGTAAAACATACAAACTTCAAAATGACCTCTCAAATTCACTCGCGTGTTCGTTCGTTAACCACTTTCTGGATCTTGTCGGTATGTGTTTATTTTGTTCTTAACATCATTTTTATAATTATTCTGTTCTTTTGTTTGTTTTTTTTTCCTCTTAATATGTAAAAAATAAAATAAAAAAAAACATTTGCTATAGCTATTGCATTATTACATACGAAACATAATATATATTTTATCCTCAGTACTACTTACTATATTATTAATACAATATTATTGAAATCACTTATATTTTTCCCTTTAAAAACATTTGAATTAATAAAGCAAAATTTAAAGAAAACTTAAACTAAATCATAGATGGCGTTAAATTTATTCAAAACAAGTAGGAGTGTTATATTCGGTTGTGCCGAAGTGAAGTGGTGGATAACTTGCTACAACACTAAATGAATACGGAAAAGGAATTAGTAGTCGTATGTTGACTGGTCAGCTTTGTTCTGGGTTTGGTAGTATTAGCGGGGAAAAAGAGTCTTTCATCAAAATGAAGTTAGTCGACACACATCTATTGTTACATGCCCCGAGAGTTCGGTTGGAAAGTTGGGAGGTTCTTATGCATCAAAGGGTAACTAATTACGGTCGTAAGGATAATTTCAATATATTGAATGTACCTCCAAATTTTGTTGATTCTAGATATACCATGAAAAAGTGATATATTTGGCTGAGTCGAATCTTATGTACCCACAATCAAATTGTGTTTAATTTACTAACATCGGTTTCTCTAGTCACAAATTTATCGAAATGAAACCAGGTTATTAAAAGATCCCCAAGTCTAGTCGGAATACGATTGTGTCATCTCCGAATACTCTAATCTCAACCATATGATCATTGTGAACACCTCTAATACCAAGATCACATATAATTTACCGCACCATGCCGTTATAAAACCTGAAAGCTCTATGACGAAATTACGTGTAGTCTTCAATGCTTTCAGTTCTTTGTGAAATGGAAACAGCTTAAATAATTTACTGTATCCTGGGCCAATCCTGCAAGAAGATCTAATAATCCTCATATAACGTTCGAGACTGTTCCGATACGTTTTCAATTCTGATCTAGAAAAAATGTATCACCAGATATTAGTAAACCCCTGTCAGGCTCCTTTTTTAAAGGATAATTTTCAGAAATAATCCTCAAGAAGATCCAACATATTATGAATTGAATACCGTTAGTTTTGGCGTTAATTGTGTCCCTTAAAGAATAATGAATTACCTCAAAAGAATCAATTCTTGCAACATTTTGCGTGGCGGTCATTTAAATGATGTAGTGTTTCACACATAATGTCAACGTTCAAACTTTATAATAAACAAGCATAGTATAGTCGGTCAAGCCACGATACCCCTCACCACTCTTGTATAAAGACAAATAATTGCTAAATTTTTCCATCACATAAACATTTTCTCAAAACTTATATATTTAAGCTGTTTCCGTCGTTTGGACTTTGGAGCTAGGCTAAAATGTAGACCGATTATCTCGAAATTTGGCGAATTGATTATAGTTGTCATACAAATTATGTATGCAAAAAATAAACTTAAAATTCTCATTATATTTAGATTTACGAGCGTTTTAGTGATTTTTGTCTCATTTAGAGCGTTTTTAAAGAAGAGTTTGTATGGGAGCTATGGTCAAATGTGGACCGATTTCAACGAAATGTGGTACAGTGATTTTAGTTTACATAAGCAGTATTTTTTAAATTTCATGAAAGAATATTGATATTTGTGGCAAATATATCAATTCCGGGAAGTGAGACCTATGGGAGGTACCCATTATATAAATGATCTGTGCCAAATTTCATCAAATTATCTTTAGAATTGCGACCTGTACTTTGATTACAAGGTTTACATGAGGGTCCAGCCAGCCAGACAGACAGACTAACATCGCTAAATCGACTCAGAAAGTGATTCTAAGCCTATTGGTATACTAAAAGGTTGGTCTAAGACAAATATTTCTATGCATTACATACATCAGCACAAACTTATAATACCCACACCTATATAAATATCTCTAAAGTTACTACCTGTGCTTTAATAACAAGCTGCCATCCAGCCGGACGCGCAACGTTAAATCAACTCAGGAAGTGATTCTGAGCAGATCGGTATAATAATAGGTGGGTTCCAGACCGTTACAAACATTGAAAGGTATTGAAAGTAGAGACCGTAAGTGTTATGAGTTTTAAAATAAAAATCAACTTTTAATTATTATTTCTGATTTTTATAATATTTCTCAGATAATAACAATTAAAATTAATTTTTATTTTTGAAATCAGAAATAAAAATTAAATTTTGATTTTTAAATTTAAATTAATTTTTTAAAAATTACTAATGAGTTTTTTCAAAACAAACCAAAAATATACAGGTATGTGATGGAAAACGATCGTTTTCAAATTGATCGATTTCAGATCTATTTTTGTGATAATTTTCGGTTAGTTTCCCAAAAAATTCAAACCAAATGAAAGATGAAATATCAGTCAAAAGGATTAAAGCCAAAATTTTCATTTTTTTGGAGGAAATAACCGAAAATTAGCTAAAAAATATGTCTGAAATCGATCGATTTGAAAACGAAAAATGTCCATCACATACCTGATAAATCAAAAAATGATTTTTATTTTTCTAAACGAAAAATAAAAATCAGTTTAGAATTTTTTGCTTTTGTTTTAAGTAAATTAAAATCATTTGAGACTCAATTTTAACTTTTTTGGACATTAGTTAGCTCACTTGGCCTACACCTGCTAATTATAATGTAATATTTTGTACTCATAAGTATACAGAACTGATTTTCGACTGCACTATCCATATTCTGAGATTTTTTGTTTAACCAAAAAGGTATTTTGTTTATGATCTGATCTAAAATACTTAAATAACAAAATTTTCGACATGATTAATAAGAATTAAATAATTCCAATTCCATCTCTCTATTAACGACTTTTGAAATTTTATGTTCTTTGCAGAATTTTACGCTTCTGACGAAGTATTAATACATATATCATTGATAAAGTATGCGAAATAAATATGGATTTAACCATTATTTAAAAACTAAAACAATATAATTTAGAAATTGAAGATCTGAAATTTGACTTTACCATTCACGTGATTTTTTGTCTAGAGATCAAGATCAAAAAGTTAATATTAGTAGTAAATACCCCATTAAACAAATAAAATACCCTTAAGGCAAATACATACTAGCTAAACTAAGGACAGAAATTACAAAAATGTCCAAAATATCTCATTATACGAAGACAAGTAAATATAGATACATAATTCTAACGGAAATATAGTAAACAAATTGTTGTCAGACTTAGGAATAGACTAAACTAAAGGAAAAACTGTTCCAGCAGCTTTTGGAAAGGAATATCCTCTAACCAAACGGCAACAATGTTCCTCATCCCAAAATTGTATTTCTTAAAACTTTCTATACATTTTTATCATGAATAATGAATGCTATTTTACTGTGGATAACTAGAGACGAGAAATATATTTTGAGCCTTTTATAATAGCATTAAATCACCATATAATAAACCTTATGTTCACAAAATCAGGCTAATATGTAATGAAAATAATCGCACACTCTTGATCCACTACGACATTATATGTTACCCCAGTTTACGGACTTAGTAATATCAAATTTCCTGGCACCAATAGGTCAAACTAATGTAATATACATTTTATATGTTTTGTAGAGCAAATCGAACAGATAATGAATAAATACACAATTTTTTTTTCAATAAAGTATCGGGTGTTTTTTATTGAGGTATAGAACTTTAAGTTGGCATCACTTTTTTAACTGGCGGCCATTTTGTCAGCTGTCAAGTGATTAATATTTAGTTTGGTTTGCCATTTCATCATGAACAGGTTGACAAAAGAACAACGCTTGCAAATCGTGCAAATTTATTTCGAAAATAATGGATCAGTTCGCGAAGTTTACCGCAAGCTCCGTCCATTTTATGGTCGACATAATCGTCCATCAGAGCAATTAATTCGGTTAACCATGGATCGTTTTCGCACTACGTTTACTCTATGTGATAATACGCATCCGCAGCGACGTCGAACAGTGCGCACCGAAGAAACAATTGCCGCTGTAGAGCAAAGTGTTGAAGAGGACCCGAATGAATCGATTCGCCACCGTGCACAGCAATTGGAGCTTTGTCCATCAACATTATGGAAGATTTTGCGCAAAGATCTTGGCTTGCGACCTTACAAGATCCAGCTTGTGCAAGAATTAAAGCCGCGAGACCATGCAATGCGTCGTGATTTTGGTGTATGGGCCGAAAATGAGATTGATCTCGATGCTGATTTTCATCGCAAAATTTTGTTCAGTGATGAGGCTCATTTTTGGTTGAATGGCTACGTCAACAAGCAAAATTGCCGCATTTGGAGTGAAGAGAATCCACATGAGACCCTGAAATGGCCACCAAGATTGTGCGATTTGACACCACTGGATTATTTTCTTTGGGGATATGTGAAGTCGCTCGTCTACGCCAACAAACCAGAAACGTTAGGGGACTTGGAAGCCAACATTCGTGGCGTTATTGCCAACATACGGCCCCATATGCTCGAAAAAGTAGTTGAAAATTGGACCTGTAGAATTGGCTTTATTCGAGCCAGCCGCGGCGACCACATGCCCGAAATCATATTTAAACATTAATAGCATAAAATTATCCTTCCAATAAAGCCAAATTGATGGACATTAAAACGATTTTCTTGTGTTTTATTTCAATTCGAAGTTATATACCTCTAAAAAAAAACACCCATTATAAAGGTGTAATATTCAAAAGAATTTTTCTTCTAAAAAATTTTATTCTGATTTTTATTTTTTATTTTCAAAATTAAAAATCACTGAGTAATTTTTATTTCTAAATTTCAAAATAAAAATCACTTTACAATTTTTATTTAAGGAAATCAGAAATAACAATTATTTTTGAGAAATATAGTATAAATCAAAAATAATTCTTATTTTTAAATTATATTACAAAAATCGGAAAATAAAAATTTATTACACCGTTGGCTTGGTAATCTTGATTCAAACGCTTTGGTGTACTTAATAAATTTCTAGATACATTCCTTTATAGTGATTTTTTGGCTAAATTTTTTATGAATAACAATTATTTTCGGTCTCTGATTGAAAGGAATACAAAATTTAATAAGTCTTAGTATACAATTTTTCTATTTAGTTCTAGGGTTTTTTTGTTTTTGGGATACCACATAAGAGAACACATATTCTACTGGGTGTAGTGCAAAAAAGTTTCAATGCAACTTTTTCAGTTCCAAAGAGCAGGTTTAGTTGTATGCTAAATTGTTTATTTACTGCTCATGTACAGCCACAGATACATACATCCATGCAGACCCACTCTACCATTGATAAGAGCCCAGAGAATTGCAGTCTGGCTAATGGAAAGAAACCACACAATCTACAGCCAGTTGTTTACTGCAAGCGACAGAGCAAAGTTCTAAAAAACGGTGAAATAAAAGTGTTTTTTTTTTTGCAATTTGTTTTTATTTTCATTTAAAACATTTAACAAATAAACAAATCGCAATATCGGCCAATCTCCCTGATAATGACGGTAAACAGTGATCTAGCAAAAGAACGGCAGAATGCCACAATCAAAAGTGAGGAATTTGCTGTATGGTGGATGGGTGGCAGAGATGAACTGTGCAAGCGTAGAGCTTTGGAAAAGCTTTTCTTTGACGATCCTCAATTTGATGATCCCAAAAATATTATGCATCTCTCACACAAAGAGCTTTACGAGTATACAATTGCAAAATCAGCCAGAGTCTTAAAGAAACTAAGAGAATGGTATAGAGAAGAGAAAAATAGACAGGGTGTCATGTCTACCACCCTAGATGATATGTATTTATTTCGTTCCCTGTTAAGTGGTCCCTTGGGCACGGGATTGTTTCAACAAAATTTTCCTTTACGTTTACATTATTCCATGTTTCTCACGGCCTTACTGGGACAGGCCAATGAACAACAGCTGGAAGAATGGTTGGAAAAATCCTGGAATATGGAGGGTATTATTGGTACATATGCCCAAACAGAATTAGGTCATGGCACCTATTTAAAAGGTCTAGAGACCAGGGCTGATTATGACATTGAAAAACAGGAATTTATTTTAAACACACCCACCCTGACGTCCTATAAATGGTGGCCCGGAGGTTTGGGCCAAACCGCTAATATGGTAGTCTTAATGGCTCAATTGTATATTAAGGGAAAGCCTTATGGTTTACAGCCTTTTTTAGTGCGTATACGTAATGAAAAAAGCCATCAGCCGGAACCGGGTGTAGATGTGGGAGAAATTGGTCCCAAGCTTGGTGTTAATGGCGTTAATAATGGCTTTTTGGGTTTGCAAAATGTTCGCATACCCTTAAAACAAATGCTGTCGCGACATAATCAAGTCCTGGCAGACGGTACTTTTGTCAAGGGTCCTGAACCTTTAATGTTGTATAGCACTATGTCCTATGTTCGTGTGAATATTGTTAAGGATGTTTCGTTTAATTTGCTACAAGCAGCGACAATTGCTACCAGGTGAGTTTTATAACTACCCACTTACTTACTAAAATGGCCTATATTTGAAACCTGTTAAGATCAAAGGCCGAGCATATTTTAGAACTCCATAAGCTTCGATCTTGTGTGCATATTCTCCTATTTCGTAGGCCAGTTTTGAAAGATTTTACTCTACTTGGTTTTTCCATCGAAGATTCGGATGTACTCTTCTAATATTTTAAATATAATTCCGCGGCAACATTCCAATTGGAACAAGGGGTACTCTTTCAGACAATGAGCTTGCATCCGATTCTATTTTTAGACTTATTGAAAGGGACCTACGTTTTTGGCGCATACTCCCAATACCGTAGGCCAAGTTTTGAAAGATTTTACTCTACTTAATTCTTTCCATCGAAGATTCGGACGTCCTCTTCTAATTTTATATATATAATTCCGTGACAACATTCTAATTGGAACAAGGGTTACTTCTTTCAGAGAATGAGCTGCATCCGATTCTATTTTTAGACTCATTGAAAGGGACCTACGTTTTAACGCCGGCTCCGAACGGCAAATGCATTAGTTAGAGAAGTTTTGAAAATTTATTTTTTCATGAGGGTCTGGCCGGGGATCGAACTTGGGACCTCAGGAATGCTAGGCGGATGACTAACCTGCTATACCACGGCGTTTCTAATATTAGGGGGCCATTTTTATTGTATTTTACAGAAATGGGTTACTAGCCCGACGTCCTAAACCATATTTTAATAGTTCTTATGGGTGAACCCGTGGCACATGTTAGCTCACTACATTAACGGGTGTTAACGCAGTTACCCGGGTGATTCCACGAGGTCAGTATCCACAGTTGAGATGAAGAATAACCAATATAATTCTGGGCTTACCAAGTTAAGACCAAACAGAACCATTGCTTGGTATCTAACATCCCCTACATCACCCGAGTATTGAAAATAGATCTCGAAATTTTTAAAAGGTCCTTATTTAAGGGCCCGACGTCCTAAACCATATTTTAATAGTTCTTATGGGTGAACCCGTGGCACATGTTAGCTCACTACATTAACGGATGTTAACGCAGTTACCCGGATGATAGCACGAGGTCAGTGTCCACAGTTGAGATGAAGAATGACCAAGATAAGTCTGGGCTTACCAAGTTAAGAACTATCTGATCCGTTGCTTGGTATCTAACATCCCCTACATCACCCGAGTATTGAAAATAGATCTATTGTGAGACAAAAATCTATGGTCCTGGGCTTAATGCACTTATAAAATGGTCCGGAAAATAAAATACTTGACCATCTGGAAGAAGCTGTAGTCTATGCTAATGTCGTCTTATTACTAGTATCTTTGAGCTTTCTTTTCATTATCAGTAGCAATTGCGTAGGGGCAAATCACGCTATGACAGAGGTAATCCTACACACGCGTTCTGAATGGTCTTAACTTGGTAAGCCCAGACTTATCTTGGTTATCCTTCATCTCAATTGTGGATTCTAACATCCTCGTGGTCTACGAATTTGTTCTGATTGGTCTTAACTTGGTAAGCCCAGACTTATCTTGGTTATCCTTCATCTCAATTGTGAATTCTGACCTCCTCGTGGTCTACGAAATTGGAAAATGTGCTCACAAGATCGAAGCGCATTAAATGATTGACCTTTGACCTTTACAGGTTGTAAAGCTCATTAAATTCTAAAATATAATCGACCTTTGACCTTTACAGGTTGTAAATATATATAGACCAAAGTTTATTTAGAGTTTTGATTAGAAACGTAAACATTAAATTTGTTCTTCCTCTCTTCTCTCTTCCAGATATTCCGCGATTCGCCGACAAGGGATCGAGTCATCGCAAGGAAAAGAAATACAAGTTTTAGACTTTATAAACCAGCAGCACAAAGTTTTTCCCCAAATTGCTAAGGGTATATTCTATCGCCTAGCAGCGGACTATGTCTGGGACCTATATCGAACTGTACACAAGGAACTAGTAAGGGGCGATAAACGTAACCTCGCCGAACTACATGCTTTATCGTGTTGTCTTAAAGCGGTCTGCTCCCATGAAGCTGCTAAAGGAGTAGAAATATTGCGTAAAGCCTGTGGCGGTCATGGCTATTTAAATTCCGCCAACTTCGTAGCCATCTATGGAAGCGCTACTGCGGCTTGCACCTATGAAGGAGAAAATACTGTACTTTTACTGCAAACTGGGAAATTCTTGGTAAAATACTTTGTAGAGGGCATAAAGCGGAAATATCTACCAAAATCCATAGTCTACTTACGTTCCTCTGGACAGGTTAAATGGTCCCTGAATCTAGAAACTATAGTAAAAATTTTGGAATACACATCATTGGAACGTGTTAAATATGCTTTTCTGCAACAGAGAGCTTTTAGCAAAACGCCTCAAAAAGTCGCTAATCGTGCGGGTTTGATAATGGTCCAGACAGGATTAATGCATGGAAAAGCATTCTTGGCACGAATGGCTTACGATGAATTGACAAAACAGGCCAAGAAGGGCTCCATCAATGGCAGTCTTAAGCCGGTAATGCAAGAACTCTTGCATATTTTTATTTTGGAGATATTCCTCTCAAGTTTGGATGATATCTTACTTTTTAATCGTTCCATAACTGCCAAAGAGGTTCAACAGGTGGAAAGACTTTATGAGGAGATGTTAATCGCTTTTAGGCCAAATGCTGTGGCTTTGGTAGACGGCTTTGAGTTTCATGATCGTGTTTTGGGCTCAACCTTAGGTTGTTACGATGGTCGGGCCTATGAACGTCTTATGGAGGAGGCACGCAGAAGTGATCTGAATCAAGAGCCGGTGAATCGGGTGTTCGATACGCACTTAAAGGAACTGTTTAAGGCGAAGTTGTAGGGGATTGGAGACGATAAGGTGGTGGGATTTTGCTAATATTTTTTGAAAACTTTTTGTACTCGTAAATTAAGAAATAAATATAAAATTAAATTTTTTTTATAGAAAATTTTTTGTTAAAAAATTTTATTTCATACATTTTTTTATACATTTCTTAAAATTTTTTTTTAGAAAATTTTTGGTTAAAAAAGTTTTCTACTACTTTATTTTTCTTTAGAAAATTTTTCGTTAAAAAAAATTTCTTTAGAAAATTTTTGGTTAAAAAAAATTTCTTTAGAAAGTTTTACGTTAAAAAAAATTTTCTTTAGCAAATTTTTCGTTAAAAAAAATTTCTTTAGCAAATTTTTCGTTAAAAAAAATTTTCTTTATAAAATTTTTCGTTAAAAACCATTTTCTTTAGAATTTTTTTTTTCGTTAAAAATTTTTTTTTTAACAAATTTTTCGTTAAAAAAATTTTCTTTAGAAAATTTTTCGTTAAAAAAAAATTTTCTTTAGAAAATTTTTCGTTAAAAAAAAATTTCTTTAGAAAATTTTTCGTTAAAAAAAAATTTCTTTAGAAAATTTTTCGTTAAAAATTTTTCTTTAGAAAATTTTTCGTTAAAAAAATTTTCTTAAGAAAATTTTTCGTTAAAAAAATTTTCTTTAGAAAATTTTTCGTTAAAAAAATTTTCTTTCGAAAATTTTTCGTTAAAAAAATTTTCTTTAGAAAATTTTTCGTTAAAAAAATTTTCTTTAAAAAATTTTTCGTTAAAAAAATTTTCTTTAGAAAATTTTTCGTTAAAAAATTTTCTTTAGAAAATTTTTCGTTAAAAAATTTCCTTTAGAAAATTTTTCGTTAAAAAATTTTCTTTAGAAAATTTTTCGTTAAAAAATTTCCTTTAGAAAATTTTTCGTTAAAAAATTTCCTTTAGAAAATTTTTCGTTAAAAAAATTTTCAAATTTTTAAAAATTAAAAAAACGAGCTCGAAGTCTTTGTTTTATAGTTTTAAAAAATTTTTCGTTAAAAACCATTTTCTTTAGAATTTTTTTTTTCGTTAAAAATTTTTTTTTAGAAAATTTTTCGTTAAAAAAAATTTTCTTTAGAAAATTTTTCGTTAAAAAAAATTTTCTTTAGAAAATTTTTCGTTAAAAAAATTTTCTTTAGAAAATTTTTCGTTAACAAATTTTTCGTTAAAAAAATTTTTTTTAGAAAATTTTTCGTTAAAAAAAATTTTCTTTAGAAAATTTTTCGTTAAAAAAAATTTCTTTAGAAAATTTTTCGTTAAAAAAAAATTTCTTTAGAAAATTTTTCGTTAAAAATTTTTCTTTAGAAAATTTTTCGTTAAAAAAATTTTCTTAAGAAAATTTTTCGTTAAAAAAATTTTCTTTAGAAAATTTTTCGTTAAAAAAATTTTCTTTAGAAAATTTTTCGTTAAAAAAATTTTCTTTAGAAAATTTTTCGTTAAAAAAATTTTCTTTAGAAAATTTTTCGTTAAAAAAAATTTTCTTTAAAAAATTTTTCGTTAAAAAAATTTTCTTTAGAAAATTTTTCGTTAAAAAATTTTCTTTAGAAAATTTTTCGTTAAAAAATTTCCTTTAGAAAATTTTTCGTTAAAAAATTTTCTTTAGAAAATTTTTCGTTAAAAAATTTCCTTTAGAAAATTTTTCGTTAAAAAATTTTTTTTAGAAAATTTTTCGTTAAAAAATTTTTTTTAGAAAATTTTTCGTTAAAAAAATTTTCAAATTTTTAAAAATTAAAAAAAAAAATTAAAAAAACGAGCTCGAGGTCTTTGTTTTATAGTTTTATTTATTTATTATTCTCCTCCAATATTTCGATATCCTTTGGATATCATCATCAGGGACAGCGAGTTACAATATAAACACTACGTTGAACATCTATAATTGAATTTTCTTTAGAAAATTTTTCGTTAAAAAAATTTTCTTTAGAAAATTTTTCGTTAAAAAAATTTTCTTTAGAAAATTTTTCGTTAAAAAAATTTTCTTTAAAAAATTTTTCGTTAAAAAAATTTTCCTTAGAAAATTTTTCGTTAAAAAAATTTTCTTTTGAAAATTTTTCGTTAAAAAAATTTTCCTTAGAAAATTTTTCGTTAAAAAAATTTTCCTTAGAAAATTTTTCGTTAAAAAAATTTTCCTTAGAAAATTTTTCGTTAAAAACATTTTCTTCTTTAGAAAATTTTTCGTTAAACAAATTTTCTTCTTTAGAAAATTTTTCATTAAGAAAATTTTTTGTTAAAAAAATATTCTTCTTTGGAAAATTTTTTGTTAAAAAAATTTTCTTTTTTGGAAAATTTTATGTTAAAAAAAAATTTCGTCTTTAGAAAATTTTTCGTTAACAAAATTTTCTTCTTTAGAAAATTTTTCTTTAAAAAAATATTCTTCTTTAAAAAATTTTTCTTTAAAAAAATTTTTTTCTTTCGAAAATTTTTCGTTAAAAAAATTTTCTTCTTTAGAAAATTCTTTGTTAAAAAATTTTCTTCTTTAGAAAATTTTTCGTTAAAAAAATTTTCTTCTTTCGAAAATTTTCGTTAAAACAATTTTTTTTGTTAGAAAATTTTTAGTTAAAAAGATTTTGCTTCTATTTTTCTTCTAAAAATAATTTTTCGTTGAAAAAAATTTTCTTGTATAGAAAATTTTTCATTCTAAAAGATTCTTTTACAGAAAAATTTCAAATTAAAAAAATGTTATCTATATAAATCTTTTCGTTATAAAAAATTTCATCAATAGCAAAATTTTATAACGAAAATTTTATTATAAACATTTTCTTAGATATTAAGGCTTCAAAATTAGAATAGTAACGTTTGTTAATATTGGTAATACCGTTTCTATTAAAAATGTTTTAATTGAAACTGTAATACCCTTAACAGTACAATTCAAATGATAAGACTGTTTATTTACTGCTTTAAATTAACAGCATGTATGTTACTTAACATAATCCCACAAACTTAACAGCATTCACTTGAAAGTAATAACAATCGAACATATTTTCTGATATGAAGTTGCCTGTGGTTATCATACCAAAATGTTAAATCAGTTTCTTCGAGTTCTTTGCGTGAAACGGACGTGAATGCCGGTGAAAAAATCGGGGTTGCTCAAATCGCATACAATATTAAAAATGCAGTTTATTGGAAAAAACTAAACAAAAACAAATTGTTGTTTGCCAAAAATGTGAATGAATAAAGTAAATAATAATAAAGAAATATTTTGAGTGCAAATTAAAGTAAATAAACTAATTTTTATATTAAAAACATAAAAAGTATTAACAAAATTTATGTTGTCTGTGGCAGTGAAAAAATGCACTTATAAGTGAAAAAAATACTAGAAATAATATTTAAGTGTCGAAAAAATTAAGCCAAAATATAAGTTTCTAGAGCAATTTTTGATATTGTTTGGTAAAAAGACAACAAACATTAAACAAAAAAAAAAGTTGCCTAAAATTGTTGTGCGGAAACACGTTGTATTTGTTTTGGTTAGTTTTTGTTGTTGTTATTATTGTTTTTATTTCACTTCTGTTTTGTTCCTTTCTTTTGTTTGGTTTGCAATGTTTGAAGAACGATCTACAGATACAGATAGAAGACGGTCAGTCAAAATATGGCCGGCTGCACACTGGGGCATTGCTGCAAAAAATTAGGTTTTATGAAATTTTAATAAATTGTGAATTTTGAAAAAATTGAATACTTTTAGCAAAGGTAAAAAAGAATGGACTTTTAAACTGTGTTTTTTTTATGAGTGAGTTACGGGAATATGACCAAATATAACACCAAGATTGTTATATTTGGATACCCACCATCAAGTTGTGTTAAATTTAGAAACATATCTCGTATATCTAAGAGGGTGCACCTAATTCAAAATGTGGACCAAATGTGGTATTGTTGGTAAAATAATTGGACTAAATTCGGTTTCAAGAGCTTCATAGTTCAACATTTAAATGTATCTTAAGTGGTTTCCCTAGTATTTACTTTGCCTAAAATTTTGTCCCATAACCGGGCATAGTTTAATATGAATAAGCTGTTAGGACAAACACGTTGATAGTAACACGGTAGGTACATATATTTTGTTTGGAGTTCCAAATGCACCCAACGTTATAAAGTATGGACTTAACATTGATTGATATCTATCTAATTTACATACTGAATATAGGTACCTTCAAATCTTTTTGATTACAGATATAAAAAGGGGATGTTTTATATATAAGAACTATAGCCAAATGTTGACCGATTGTCACGAAGTTTTACACACTGGCTAGTATTTATATATTTAGTGGCCTTAGCTGTCATAGTTTCTTTTAACTGGCCTTTATTACATTTTTTTTTAGTTTTTATATGAAAACTATAGTCAAATATTGACTGATTCCTATAAAATTTGATATACTTACCAATAAAAAACTTCTCTATTCTGAATTCAGTCGTCATAGCTATTACAATTGTATTCAACTTATCAGCATTAATGTGATTCCCGGGGTTATATGGGAGATATAACTAAATATGAACCGATTTCGCCCATTTTCAATACACCACTGTCAAGATATAGAAAATTCTGAAATTTTGACTCTCTAGACAGGGTCCGCCTAGAGACGGACAGACGGAAATAAACCCCCTTTTTTCTTTTTGTATTTGTATTGTATAGAAAACGTGACATAACCCAAGTTTGTACATTTCAACGTGAGAAGTGTAAGTACTCTTGAAGAGATTGTGAAGAATGGAACATAAGTAAAGACGCGGCAGTTGGTACCGATAATGCACATAATATGGTAAAAGCTGTAGAAATATCGTTTGGTAGGAAGCATCACATTCCATGTTTTGAATTTGGGCACAAATACATGCAAAAGCCCAACCAATGCTTAGTGTTTTAGAAATATCCATCGCCTCGTCTGTGATCTATTTTTACGACCATTGGAAGCACATTGCGAACCGCCGTGGTATAGCAGGTTAGTCATTCGTATAACATTCGCATAACCAGAGGGCGAAGCCGACTACAAATTATCGGCGGCGGCGGCTGGAGAAAAATACATATTTTTCTTATTTTGGTTTCATCAATCCCATATTGTCATGTACAAACAATTGCTTTTTTATTGTGTTAGGATTTAGGGAACTTCTTTTTTGGTTTACACAGTTGTCAGCGAATGAAAAGGCTTGTTTTGACGATGCTGACGTAGCTGGTATCCTGAAACATAAATTTGCTAGTTTTGCAATATTGGGATAACTTCGCTATCAAGATATTTTTGAATTTCATGTTCCATATTATTGTTCAGATTAG
The DNA here is from genome assembly GCA_933228675.1 of Stomorhina lunata. Classification (NCBI taxonomy): domain Eukaryota; kingdom Metazoa; phylum Arthropoda; class Insecta; order Diptera; family Rhiniidae; genus Stomorhina; species Stomorhina lunata. Next base: position 34,976,021 of record OW121740.1, on the reverse strand, counting down.
GCAATATTGTTCCCATGAATTCTAGCATTTGTTGTCTTGTATTTGAAATTTTACAGTAAATATATGTATATATATAAAATTATAAAAAAAATCATGACATTATACTTTGATCTTTTTGATGGTTGATTTGTTATCAATATCCTCTAATTTTTTATTTCTTCTAAAATTAACTTTGATTTAGAAACTGAATTATAGGATACATCCAAGATTTGAAATAAATTTAACGCGTTTTGTAGAATCATTTTAATATACGTCTCCAAAGCTGGCAAATTTTTTTGTCATGGATCCATTAAAGCTGCCACCACGTGTATTTTAAAAATCTTTAAACCGCACAATTGTATTGCTTTCTGTCCTTTCTCATGAAGACATTATATTTTTATAAAAATATATAAAAGAGCTTAGAGTGGGATAACTTTGACTTTGGAAAATTTTTGTTGCGTTTCCAGTATTATACACTTTTTCACTTACCCTCATTTTCTCGCGTACAAAAAACGAGCTTTAAATGAAAGTTTAATTTGATAATACTTTTATGTATCTTCTTATTAAATATAAAAACCAAGTTTTATTAAAAATTTTAGTATTAAAAAATTTCTTTATCTAAAAATTAAAATACTTCGGCTTGAAATTTAAGCCGACATGAGCCGGTTCTTTTGGCGGCGGCTGATTATCGAAAAATTCTCCCGGCGGCGACTCAGCGCCGGCTTCGAGCCGCTCGGCTTCGCCCTCTGCAACTCACTGTCTGAAAGAAGTACCCCTTGTTCCAATCGGAATGTCGTGGGAATCATGTATGTATAGAAGCAGCTACGAAAGAGGTTTCTGCGGATAAGTACTGCACCATTAGCAAAATTATACCTTTAGTCCGATGTATGATTTCCAATATTACTTTAGTTATTCCAGAAGAACCTGCGGCAAAAGAAGTGCAAAAATTACTTCAGCAAGAGTTTTCAAATGAATGGGTTCCATAGAATATATGACTCCTATTGTCAAACAAACAATTTTAGACTGGCGATTTGAAAAAATGCATTTTAATGATGCAATAGCCGTTGCCAATACTGTATCAAAAATCAAGGAACTAATGAAAAATACTCTTTTACAAAATGAAAATATTGAATGTGACTCTGAAAAGTCCAGCCATTATAAACCGGTTCATAAAAATTGAAAAAGCAATAAGACCGACATTGTCTGATGAACTTTATTTGAGAACTCCAGTTGAAAGACTCAATGAAAATCCGTTGTATATTTGGAAATATTATCGCAATTTCCCAAACTTCACAGGATCGATTTTAAGTACCTTACAATGGTAGGAAAATAGGTACCATCTGAAAGACTAAAGGGGCAGCAAAAGGGGCATGTGATGGCTCTTTTGTAGATGATATCAACATTTGCCATTCGTATTCATTCTGCTACAGGCCAAACCTCTTGGATATAGAGGAATATAGGCAGAACATGAATGATACTTCAAATTCGGACCTAATTTCAATTTCTGAACTAGTCCAGGATTTAAATGCCAGAAAGACTCAATGCTATACATTAATACAAAAACCTATAGCCGATAATGTTTCGTCATCTGTTACTTTGGGTGATATAACATCAGAAGTTCTTGATATTCTGGACTTAACACGCTTTTCAAGTGTCGAAGAAAGCATTTAAGTGACTCGGTTTTTTTTAACGGTGCACTTCCTTCCACCTTAAGTCCTTACTATTCATACCGTTTATACCCAACTAAAACTGGAATACAACTTTCATGTATGGGCCGGTGCTTCAAAGTCTATTTAGGAGTAATTCGACCGTGTTCAAGAAAGGGTAACAGTATGGTGGGATCTCGGAGATAAGTCGGGAGAAGCAATTAGTTGAGAGTGCAACATGTATTTTGTATTATATCGAAACTTAAAACGAGACAGACCGGCTAAAGAACGAGTTTTCTCTGTAACGTGTTGTACGATCTACTGGACAGTCGACTACAAATGTATGCGTTCTAGAAATTTTCTGGAACTAGATCCCTAATATCTTTAGCCTACAGCACCTTCGTCCTGTACGCAGTCCGGAAGCTCGAAATCAAGTGAATTTCGTCAGAATTTTGGGAAAAAACTATCACTCAAAACAAGGCTTTGCTGGGGAAGTGGATTCTCACCGTAAAAGACGTTTGGAACATGTCAAACGTTCTGGACACCCAGTTGAGGTCTCTACATCCGAAAGAATTTAAACAATTGTCGCTAATAAATAAGAAAGATTGTGAACTTGATGATTTCGCAAATTTTGTAACTAAATATTTACAAAACGTGGATCCATTACATCTTACCAGAGATCAAACAGAGATTCCGCATTGATAAAAGTTATTATCTTTTGAAGCGATCCACGAATTGATCCAATTTTTTACTTCTTTATAAGACCGGAAGTGCTGGACAGTCGGACCATGGTACACATTGATCGAAACAAGTGATTGTCGGAGGGAGCAACGTCTGAAGAATACGGCGGGTGGGGAAGGGTTATTCATTCCAACGTTTCCAAGTATGTCTTGACCACTTTCTCTGTAAAATTACTTTCAACGCTCGGAGAATACGGCGGCTGGGGTATGACTGTTCATATCAACGTTTCCAAGTATGTTTTGACCACTTTCGCAACATGAGGGTTATGCTGTAAAATCACTTTCAATGGTCGGCTCAAACACATTAATTGCGTTCGATAACGATCGGCTGTGATTGTTTCAGTCGGATTTAACAACACATTATCCCATCAAATACAGGGCATGACCTTGGAACCGTGAATATTGGCCGTCGATGTGGTAGCATGACCGAGTTATTACTACTCTCGGCAAGTTATTTCCTTAATAGCGGCCTTACCAAAGGTATTTGAGGGCATTGGATGAGTCTCAGCCTCAAATTTCTTCAAATTAATGCAGAAAAGTAAAACCTCCCGCAAATGACGAGAATTGGTCTCGTAAACCTATTGTAAGAAATCTACGATATATTTACTTCGACTACATACCATTTACCGTTACAGCCAGCAATTGAAAAAAGCTAAGTTGTACAACTAAGATCTCAGAAAAAATGGCTATTTTGATGACCTCATCAAACCACTTTTCGGAAGGGATCAAAACTAAAGTCATTCTAAGAAATGATTAGTGGTTCCAAAAGGATTTTTTAAATTTTTTAATGATTTAAGGCAAATACCAGTGATAAAAAAGTAACATACATTTTTTCAAATTTTTTATCAAACGCCCCCACTGTGTGACGGCCGGTCTATGTCAATTATAAACAATTATCTTTATTATTTGTTTATTTTTTCTCGTCTTTTTTTTGTCAGTTTTCAAAACCGGTCTATATGTGAAAAGATCAAAATAAATATGTATTGAAAATTTTTGTTGAATTTATCAGTTTTGTTTGCTTTAAATTTTAATAGTTTTGCACCTTATAAATGTATATTTGTACTACTTTATTTATATATTTATTTGTTTGTTGTTGTTGGATGTTTAAACACTTAAAATTGTGTGTGAATTTTGAAAATTTCTTCAAGAGTTTTCAAATTGATTCTACAATATTTATTTTGTTTATTGTTTGTGTGTAAAGCTTGTTTTTTTTTTGGCAGTCCAAAATGACAATAGAAAATTCTTAAACATCTCGTCCAGTGCTCATTAATAATGATGGGTCAGTCTTTAATGTATGGCCATTCATTAATTCATTCATTTTTTTCAGTTAATTCGTTTATGTCTTTTTTAAACTTTTCCGTTTATATCCCATTGTGCATTTCTCTTTAACGTTTTTTCATTATCAAAATTGTGTTTTTTTGTTGTTGTTTTTTTTTCGATTTTTCATTAAACAAATAACTCTTAATTTTTTTTGAATTTGTTCATACCTTTTCGTTAACAAAATGAATAATGATCGTACCATTTCTAGATAAAGGTAAAAATAAATCATTAGAAGTTATTAAACAAAAAAATGAGTAAGAAAATATTAATGTTGATAAGGGTGACCTTATGATACCCTACAATCAATTAGTGTTGTAGTAATATTAGCAAAAACTTTCTCTTGGACGAGCCTTTAGGAATGACCCCTAAAATATAAGGTTATTTCTTAGTAGAACCAATTAAAGGCATACTTTTATAACCATCGTGTTTTAAACTCTAGGCTGTTCAGTTAAACATATTCTCCGTCACTATCCTATCCTCCAAAATCAGATTCTTAGGTTTCTAGGAAGAAAACTCCACAAGAAACTTTGAGACATCCAACAATGTAAACTGAGAAATCTTGGCTGATGAGGACTTGTCTTGTCTTGACTTGAATCGGTTGAATATATCCTCTGTCACTGTCCTATTCTTCGAAATCGGATTGTTGGGTATCTTGAATCAAATTCCACTAGGAACTTTAAGGCATCCAACAGCGTAAGCTGAGTTATATTGTGGGCTTCACTGCTGAACGCAGATGGCCTAAATAAAGCTATATCATGGAATGATCACAATACATCTCCTAGTGATGGTGTCATTCTTGATACAGCCTTTCAAACCTAACCCTAACCTACGGTTTTCGGGAACGAGATTCAGAACACATGTCATTATATATAGTAGCGATAGAACAGTGTAAGAGCACTGCAACGATCTTATACAAATCATACTAACAGGCTACTGTGCCCTAAACTCTAGGCTGACAAAGACTCGTTTAAATAGGTTGAAGATATTCTCTGTCACTTTTCTATCCTCTAAAATCAGATTCTTATTTTTATAGGTACCAAATCCCACTACGAACTTCAAGACATCCAACAATTTAAACTGAGTATTGTTCTGGGCTTCATGTCTGGATTCAAATAGCTTAGATAAACACTATACTCTCTCACTCTTTTCTTTTATGGAAGAATCACAATGAACCCACAGGGTCTCCGAATCAAAGAGTAATTTTTGACATTGTCTTCAAAACCTAACACTAACCTACGGTTTTCGGAAACGAAATCTCTAATCTTTGGAGGAAATACGCGTATATTAAAGAAGATGCGAATTCATAATAATAGGCCACTGCGCCCTTAACCCTAGGATGATGAGGACTCGTCGGAATATGTTAAATCTCTGTCACTGTCCTATGCTTCAAAATCAGATTCTTATGTTCCTAGGCACCAAATCACTATCCTCCAAAATTGGATTCGTTGCTTTCTAGGAATCAAATTCCACGTGAAAGTTCAAGACATCTAACAGTATAAACTGAGCAATGTTTATGGGTTTTTAGTTGGACTCAGATAGCTTAGATTAAGACTCTACCATTAAACAGTCTACTCTTTCTCTTTCTATCATGTAACGATCACAATGGACCTAAAGGGTCTCCGAGCGAAGTTGTCATTCTTGATACCGCATTTTAAACATAATCCTTCTTCTTCTTCTGTTACCTTGACTCCCAGTGAAGCAAAGGGCCTTAATCATCCTTTATATCGGACTCTATTACAATTCCGCACTAATTGACCCTGCAGGTGTACCACCTTCCCTGTATATTCCAACGAAGCGCTTGTCGAGCAATGTTGATATTTGGCCTTCGAAGTTTGTGGCCGCCATTTTCGCTGACATACCTCTAAAGAAGCAGGGATTTGGTTTGTCGCATTTAGTAGATCTTCATTTCTTGTGCAATTTGGATATTAAGGATTTGCATTAAGCATTTATTTGCAAAGATTTGCAGGCGCATAATGATGGCTTTTCTGCGTTTCCAAGTTTCTCAACCGTTATACAAGATTAACTTAACATTCGAGTTGTCCTCGTTATCCACATTGATGTGTGGCGACGGGTTTGCGCCATAGCCTCCAAGCATAGCCAACTATAACCGCAATTTAGAAAAATTTTTGGACTAGTCTTCGTCAACATTGAAATCGCTATCGAATGAACCATGAGCTGTATGAGCTATATGCTGACATCGATATAGTAAAATGCATTAAGCAGCAACGGCGTGTTCGTTCCCTCGGGAACTCGTAGAAAAGAACGTCTGAAACTTCGATGGAAAGACAAAGTAGAAGAAAATATTTTAAAGCTTGGCCTACTAAAGATCGGTTGGCCTACTAAAGGCCTTTGACGTCAACAGATTGTAAATATAGGCCATTTAATTAATTGCGGTCCCGATAAATGAATCCTTAACTCGTTTGATGAGATCCCATCTGTAACAACTCTGAGAAAACTCGATATAAATCGAGAAAAGTGAACATAGACAGCGATTCCCAATATGTATGTATCTATGGATTAAACTAAAAAGGATTAACTTAAAAAGAGATACCGGCAAATCATCTTCGTTTCTGAGCTAATCACTTTTACTTTATGATTATTATTCGACCAATATTTTGCTTGTTACAAACATTATCAAACCATGCCATTAGCTATCGTCGCGTAGGGTATATCAACAAAAAGTGTTGCCAACTTTTCTTTTAGAAGTTTCCGCTAAAGCCTCAAATTTACAGCTTTTATCTATAATCAAGTTTAGAAAGTACTTCAATCAATATTTATTGATATTTATTTATTAATATCGTGAGTGTCTTGCGGTTATTGTGGGAAATTTATATAGACTTACTCATAATTAAGAAAATATGTATTTTATATTATGAGAAAAGATGACCCAAATGGAAATATCTAAATTATTTTGTTGGTTTTACGTGAATGATAAATTCAAACAAAGTGGAAGTAAAAATGTAAGTAGAGATCAGTAAAGATATGTAAGTTAAATTCGAAAAGTCTTAAGACTGCTATACATATATGGCTAAATATCTATGATATCTAAAGCAGGAAATGGCATTGGTTTTGGTTCGGCTAAAAGCGACTCTAAGCGGTCAAAGTTTTGACGGAAAGAGAAAAAGTAAACCCTTTAAACTCTGTCAAGAACTAATTCGATTTGAGTTTTTAAGGTAAACTCCGATATAGTTCCCACTGAAGTCTCAAAGCTAAGTGTAATCTGATGTCTGTTTAGGTCAAACGTCGAGCTTATTTTAGAATTCCATTCGCTTCTATCTCCAATTTCGTAGACTAAGCTTTGAAAGTTTCTCCTCTCACTACACTAACAAGCGTTAGCGTAATTTCCCGGGCTATACATCATAGGTCCACAGTTGAAATAAAGGATAACCAAGATAAGTCTGGGCTTATCAAGTTAAGACCAATCAGAATCGTTGCTTGGTATCCAACATTCCCTACATCACCCCATCTAATCTAATGTCTACTTCTTCTGTTATTATTGACTCCCCGTGGAGCCTAGGGCCTCAACCATCCTTTTATATCAAACTCTATTGCGAGATGTTAGGCATGAATAGTTTGCTGCTTGTAACTCCGCATCAATTGACCTTCTCCACGTTCTAATAGGTGCTGGTGGACGATGTCCGCTTCTTTGTGGATTCCAGCGAAGCACACACTTCGAAGTGTGTGACCTATCCACCGCCAATTCCGTTGACACACCTCTATAACAGAAGGAATTTGGTTTGTAGCGTTAAGTAGATCTTCATATCTTATGCGATTCGGCCACCATATATTAAGGATTTGCCGCAAGCATTTGTTTGCAAAGGTTTGTAGGCGCTTATCGGTGCCATTTGTGCGTTTCTAAGTTTCGCAGCCGTAATACAAGAAGGACTTGACATTAAAGTTAAAAAGGGTGTCCCAACTAGAACGCAATTTTTAAATTTTAAATTAAATATTAAAAAAAAAAATCTCGAAACTTTATTATATCGTAAATTAGACAGAATGAGGTTATGTATGGAACAAGATATCGTGCAGATGGCCGCCGCGGCTTTGCTGGCACACACGCGATCTTTTAATGTAATTTTCAATGACCTTTTTGCATAAATGCTGCGGTATTTCATTAATGCAGCGTTCAATTTCCTCTTTTAAGGCTTGAGTCATCGTTGGTTTACTCGCGTAAAACATCGACTTCAAAAAACCCCAAAGATCGCACTACTATAGTCGAGAGTCTCCACTACTATTGTCGAGTATTTAGATAAATATAGTCGAGTGTCTCGACTACTATAGTCGAGACTCTTCACTACTTTTGTCGAGTGTCTCGACTACTGTAGTCAATGGCTCGACAACTATAGCCAAGAGTCTCGTCAACTTTAGTTAACAGTCTCAACTACTATCGCCAAGTGTCTCGACTAATATAGTCGAGAGTCTTGACTGCTATAGTCAAGTTTCTCAACTGCCATAGTCGAGAGTCTCAATTACTATAATCGAGAGTCTCGAATACTATATTCGATTGTCTCGACTACTTTAGTCGATTGTCTCTACTACTTTAGTCGATTGTCTCGACTATATAGTAGATAATCGAGTACGGGCGATAGTTTCGACCTTTATATTGGATAGTCTGGAACTTATTTCGAAAACATTGTTTCTAAAACAATTTAAAGGGTGTCCATTGGATAAAATGTCTATCATTCAGTGTCGTGCGCATTACATGTCTTTCTCCAATAGTAACTGCGAACAGATTAGACAATTTACCTTTATGTAGAACCCGACATTTAAAGTCCACGTATATTACCCGAATTAAGTTCAGAATTTTCATGGGCATATTACGGTTTTCTAAAATTCTCCATAGATAGCACCTGTTGACACTGTCGAAAGCCTTCATAAAGTCGATAAACGCTTGGTAAATGGGGGTGCGGAATTCATTACATTGCTCCAGTACTATTCTTACTGTGTTGATTAGATCAACACAAGATCTATTCTCCCGGAACCCAAACTGATTTTCGCGGAGTGTTTCAGAAACTGCGTCAGACGTTCTATTCAAAATTACTCGACTTAGTATTTTGCTCGGTATTGGAAGAAGTGTTACTCCCCTGTAGTTATTGCAGTCTTTGGAGTCACCCTTTTTTGGTATTTTGACTAGTATACCTTCATTCCAGGAGGTTGATAGAGCTTCTTCTTCCGATATTTAACACAAAAATGGGTGCCACAGTCTGGCCGGTGTTCGTAATAATAGCATCTCCGCTAAGATATTGTCATTGTCCGGGGTCTTGTTGCTCTTATGGCCTTTAGTCTAATGTTTAAATCTCTCTAATATTTTTTTCACATTTCCCTCTAAAAGTTTAAAGTTCATTCACGTCATTTGCACTTTTGCTTATGACACTTAAGCCATAAGGTTGCACAAGGCTGTCATCAGCATGAATTTAATTTTGTAATATTTCTTTTTTTTTTTGCGGTTTGCCAACTTGCAGTGAATAACCAACTCAGGGTCAGCGGTGTTCATATTTTTCTATGGAAAATATGATTAACTTAGACAAGTTGTCGTCAACAAATATTTTAAATAAGTTTTTCTTTTTCAAAGAATTTAACTGAACACGAAGGCAATTATTATTACTCATAAATTTTCAAAAGTTAGATTAGGGTGCACCTTGTTTTATGAAAGATAAAAGAGTTGAGTTTTTTTATGAAAATAGCCTTTTATCTCATACGAAAAAATGGAGTTCTTTTTACAAAACTTAATATAACGACTATCAAATAACAATCAATTCAGAAGTGACACCGATTCGATTTTTGAAATTTGACTTTAAATTTCTGAAAAACTGTACAAGATACATACATATTTTTTTGGGGTTATAAAGCTTATTTTATTGTTTTTGAAAAACAATTTAAAAAATTTTACAAAATTAAACCCAAGTGACCTTTTTTTGTAATTAAAATTATGATGTCTAGAAATTTGACATTTATTAAAAAATTCGATTTTCTGGATTCGTTTATAAATTCGAGCTACTTTTTTTTTTTGAAATCTAAAATGAATATATGAGACTATATAAGTGCATTTCAGAAAGTTGCAACATGGGCTTGACATTTTTGTTATATGTTCGAGAACACAAAAATTTTCTTAAAAATTAGACAAATTTCGTTTAATGCTTTACGTAAAGGGAATATTGCACTGACTTAAATTTATAAATTAAAATCATCCTAACACGTCATTCTCAACGAATTCATAATAAAACATTACCTTTTAATAAAAAACTTCTTTGTTAAAAGCAAAAAATTGATAACATCTTTTTAAGAAAAAAATTCATTTTTTTCGATCAGCGAGAAATATTTGACTTTGGAAATTTCTGCACATTAAACGGTTCAAGATATTTAAAAACGGGTTGCACTGTTTTATTTCCTAACCTGTTGATTGTATGTCAGCATTTTTGAAAAAAATATGGGTTTAATATCGAACGCACAATGGGTCAAAAACTAAAAAAAAAAGTCAAAGAGAAAAGATGATTTTTTATTTTTGAAATGAAATAACTTAAAACCCATAGAAGTTATTATAGTGAAGTAACCATGTTTTTTCTTCGTTTCTTCAAACCAAAATGTTAAAAATCAAAAATATTGAACAATAACTGAAAGAGCTACACGGTACAAAAACTTTTTTACTTCTGAGGTGGTCTACTTTAAGGCCCAATGATTCACCCTGTGTAAACATTGGGTAACCATAAGTCCAAAATTTAAAAAGCTTGGGTCCTTCTTAACAATTTTCTCATACATACTGATGAACTCAGACTTACAGTTTAAAAGATACAGATTTATTAGCACTTTTGATCAAACCACAATGGGTCAAAAACTAAAAAATGTCGAAGAGAAAAGATGATTTTTTATTTTTCAAATTAAATAACTTCAAACCCATAATAGTTATTATAGGAAATTAAGCATATTTTTTCATCGTTTTTTCAAGCTCAGAGCTACACGGTCCAAAAGCATTTTTTTGTTTCACTTTTTTTGTTCAAACTAAAATAGGTATTTTTTCAATGTGTAGTTTTGATGTTTTAAAAAAAGTTTTTTTTAAAGTTTCTATAGAAAATTTTTTTATCAAAAATTTTTCTATAGAAAATTTTTGTATCAAAAACTTTTCTATAGAAATTTTTTTTTATCAAAAATTTTTCCATAGAAATTTTTTTTATAAAAAATTTTTTTATTGAAAATTTTCTAATTAAATTTAAATTTTCTTATCAAAAATTTTTCTATAAACAATTTTCTTATAAAAATTTTTCTATAGAAAATTTTTTTATCAAAAATTTTTCTATGGAAAATTTTTTTATCAAAAATTTTTCTATAGAAAATTTTTTTGATAAAAAATTTTTTATCAAAAATTTTTCTATGAAAATTTTCTTACAAAAATTTTTCTAAAGAAAATTCTTTTATTCAAAATTTTTCTATAGAAAATTTTTTTATCAAAAATTTTTCAACAGAAAATTTTTTAACAAAAATTTTTCTATAGAAAATTTTTTTATCAAAAGTGTTTCTATAGAAAATTTTCTTACAAAAATTTTTCTTAGAAAATTGTCTTATCAAAAATTTTTCTATAGAAAATTTTCTTATCAAAATTTTTCAATAGAAAATTCTTTCATCAAAAATTTTTCTATTTAAAATTTTTTAACAAAAATTTTTCTATAGAAAATTTTCTTGCAAAAATTTTTCTATAGAAAACTTTTTTTTATCAAAATTTTTTCTAGAAAACTTTTTTATCAAAAATTTTTCTACAGAAAATTTTTTTAACAAAAATTTTTCTATAGAAAATTTTTTTATCAAAAATTTTTCTATAGAAAATTTTTTTTATCAAAAATTTTCTATTTAAATTTAAATTTTCTTATCATAAATTTGTCTATAGAAAATTTTCTAATCAACAATTTTTCTATAGAAAATTTTCTAATCAAAAATTTTTCTATAGAAAATTTTCTATTCAAAAATTTTTCTATAGGAAATTTTCTAATCAAAAATTTTTCTACAGAAAATTGTCTTATCAAAAATTTTTCTATAGAAAATTTTTTCATCAAAAATTTTTCTGTAGAAAATTTTCTTACAAAAATTTTTCTAAAAAAATTTTCTTACAAAAATTTTTCTAAAAAATTTTTTTTATCAAGAATTTTTCTATAGAAAAGTTTTTTATCAAAAATTTTTCTACAGGAATTTTTTTTAACAAAAATTTTTGTATAGCAAATTTTTTATCCAAAAGTTTTCTATGGAAAATTTTTTTATCCAAAATTTTTCTATAGAAAATTTTTTTACCAAAAATTTTTCTATAGAAAATTTTTTTATCAAAAATTTTTCTATAGAAAATTTTTTTTTCTAAAATTTTTCTATGGAAAATTTTTTTATCAAAAATTTTTCTATAGAATTCTTTTTTGTCAAAAATTTTGCTATAGAAATTTTTTTGTCAAAAATGTTTATGTAGAAAATTTTGTTTTTAAATTTTTCGATAGAACATTTTTTAATCAAAAATTTTTCTACGGAAAATTGAAATATGAAAAACCCGTTTGAAAATTTGTTTATTAAAAATGTTTCAATATCAAATTTATTATCAAAATGTTTTCAATAGAAAAATATTTCTATGAAAACTTTTCTTTATAGAAAAATTTTTCGCTAGAAATTTTTTTTATCAAAAATTTGTCTATAGAAAATTTGTTATCAACCCTTTCGAAATTTTGTTTATCAAAATTTTTTTAGTAGAAAAATTTTTTATCACAAGGTTTGCAATATAAAGTTTTTTAAAAAAAATTTTCTACAAAAAATTTTATCGAATATTTTTCGATAGACAAATTTTTTTGAGAAAATTTCTTCGATAAAAAAAAACTGAATACTTTTAATGCTCATTTTCACGAGTTTCATTAATATCACGATCATTAATGAAACTCGTGATGACTTTTTGTAATTTACGAAAATTAAAAAATGCCATCGGCTTCTGGTGATATGGGCTGCCTACGACTGCTTGTGATGGACCAAGTGCCCCGATAGTGAAAGTGAATAAATTCATATAAGAGAAGAGGACTTACTACAACTTTCTTAAGGTAGCCGAATGCCGTGTAATAAAATAAGGCTCACCCTAATGTAGATACAAAATTAACTACAGAAAAATACTAAAACGTTTAAAATTAAATATTTCTATTTGAGGCTTAATAAATAGTAAAAATTTTACAAAATTTTAAATTTGACTCGGTGGGCGTTATAGAAGTGATTTATTATGAGTCTTTATTAATTTGCCTTTCTATATTTTAAAAATTTTGTTTATTTTAATTTAAAACAAATATTTTTTTGCAATTTATTTTCAGCTCCGGATTGTTTTGAATACCCCCTTCATTCTTTCTTAAAAGGCAATAAATTTTAAAAAGAAAGAAAATAGTATGTATATCAATCTGGATGAATAAAAATCATCACTATCTTCATAATTTACATTAAAATATAATTTATTATCAATGAAATTTTTAAAAGAAATTACTCTCAAGACGCAGCTGCTTTTTAATTCAATTCAATACAATTGATGGATTTTTAAAAGTAATACAAAGTATAACTGATTAATGTCTATTTTATTTGATTATAAAAATAAGAAAAAAGTCTAATAAAAAATAATATCAGCTTAAGGCAAAAAACAAGTGCAAAAGTTTAATAAAAAGTTATTTATTTCAAAAAAATCTACTTAAGTGTTTTACTCAAAAATTGTGGCAAAAAATATAAAAAATATTTCATGAAAATAATATAATTTAACTCAAAATAGTTTTGGGTAAAGAAAGAGAAAAAAAATAAATTAAAGTAAATTTAATTATATTCAAGTGTTAGTGTTAAATAATTGCTTTCAAATTATGTGCAACATTTTCAACAACTTTCAAGGATTTCATTTGAGAAAAAAGTGAATAATTTTGGTAAGTGCTTGGAAAAAATTGCTTTTAAGTCAAAGACATTAAATGCGATTTGTACATATTTAATTTAAAGAATAAACAAAACTTTTACTCTGGATTTTTTAAGTACAAATTAAAAAAAAAAAAAAAAAATTTTAGATTTTGTCACTTTTTGGCTATTTAAGCATAAATATGCAAAAATATGCAAATATATGCATATGATTTATACACCATTACAAAGCTAAGACTTTAAACTTAAAATAAATTTATTAACTAGAATATAGCTTAAACACATTCAATGTACCAAGCGATCAAAACTTTTTTTCTAAGAATATTTTTTTTGGCATAATTTGAAAAATATTTTTCCGTTAGATCAATTAACTTAGTATTTATTTTAGCCCAAATATGCAAATATATGCACATGATTTTTATAACATTTAAAGCTAAGACTCTAGCCTTTAGTTTGCGATAAATTTCGTTTGTAGGATTTTAATTAGAATAGTTATATTTTAACTAAAGTTCAGCCAATTTTGCATTATGAAATTTCCTTGATTTATAAGGAGTTAAAAAATGTTGCCTTTTATCTTTCGAGTTTAACTTAGTTCTTATTAAAGCTCAAATATGCAAATATATGCACATGATTTATATACCATTTAAAGCTAAGACCCTAGCCTTAAGTTTGAGATTAAATTCGTTTTTGTAGGGTTTATATTAAAATAGTTATATTTTTACTGATTTTCCAATTTTACTTAATATAATCTCCTGGATATGTTAGGTATTAAGAGGGTTGCCTTTTATCTTTCAAGATTAGAAGAAAAATATTTACGGAATAGTTTCTAAAGTCATCAATCCAAACAATTTTCGAAACTCTTTTTTCATTTCGGTTAAGGTATGCACCTTAATGGAATAATATAATCATGTTCTTAAAGGTCAAGAAGGCCAATACACGCGGCATGCGGCTGTGGGCTGCGGGCGGCCATAGTATTGTCAGTATATATTCATATAAAAAATTTTTGAGTAGGATATAATTAAATCTGACAGCAATGAAAAAATCTGCCGCTTCAAATTTGACAAATCAAAAAACAGCTGATTGCCGCCGCTTGCCTCGTGCATTGTCCTTCTACCTTAAGTATCTACTTGCCCTCAACGGATGCTTCGGATAATACTAAAAAATTATGTATTTCTGTGACAAATTTTGCTTTGGGAATCTCATTTTTCAAGGAAAACTAATCGTAATAAAATTTTTCATAAGATTTATTTTCTTCCCAAGGGATGTGTAAAAAATCACTTTCACAAAATCAAATTACACGCCAGTAAAACAATAAAATGTCCTGTAATTGAGTTACACAGTTTTACCACCTCTAGAGTTTGCCTTTAAAATAAAAATAATTTTCTAAAAAATTTCTTATTAAATATTTAATAAATCCCAACTCCTTTTTTTCCGTTCCCTGCCAAAAGCCTGTTGCAATTAATTTAATTCAAAATATAAAAAAAGTTGTATCTCAAGTTGAAGTCAATTGCATTTCAAAACAAGACAAAAAAAACTTGAACTATAAAAATTTCCGTTTCCAACCTTTTTTTCTGTTCATTGTATATATTATGAACGCTGCTTCCTTTAAAGTCATTCTTACGTCCTTTTTTTAAGGGTAGTGGTCATCATTTACATAATTGAAGTATATAAAAAAAATTGAATATGAATGAAGGTTGTTTAACTTCAAAAATTACTATACAATGCAAAAAGTATATGTATAATTGAGTTAAAAAAACGAGCAAATGAAAAGGTTTTGTAAAACAAAAGTAAGGGTAGAATAATATAAAAAGGAAACCCAACACGTTTTTCAAAAAGTATTTCAAAAATTTAATTATAAGACATAATTTGTCTGGAAATGGATCACTAATTTAGTATGACACTTAATGATCGTGTTGCAATAATATCAGAAGTTTACTTCAATGGAAAAATCTCCGATTGGTATAGCTGCCGTTGGATTAACAATCGGTTTTTAATCCATTTACTCGGCCAGTGATTGCAATCTTTGACTGATTAAGCGAAGATACACTGATTGTTTTGTGAAATTGTCACTTATATCAGAACTCATCTGATTTCGAAAGGAAATCTTCTTTCCTTTCTATAAGAAACTGTAAAACGGTTGTTATTGATTTAATAACCCGACTAATGTCGATAAAAGAGCTCCTAAAGAATAACCTTCCGATGAATTCAGTTGAATTGGACGACTAGCACTCTTGTCATTTTGGATAGAAGATCGAATTGACGAAGGTCCTAAGTCTTGAAACTCTGATATCGAAAATTTTATCCAGGGGAAAATACTTCCGATGGGTATTGCCTGTTGAAAATTTTAGGCCGAGATCTTCCTTGTTCCTTTCGTAGAGAAGATCTCGTACAGATCTTCGTTCGAGTACGGCCATTTACAATTTTATTAACTTATCGTTTACGTGAGATCTGTTTGGAGGTCAATACCAAGAATTGTGCTACTTCCACGGAATAAGTTCACAAATCCTCAAGACGAAATGAAGAAGAGTTTGCGGTACAGTTGAAATGAGGATCCTGATCACATGCTGGGCATTGTCTATACGAGACCGATAGATGTTTAATCTGTTGCTCTATCCTGATCTTAGTTGCACAACTCTTGTTTTCCCCGACAAGTTCTTTTCTTCTTTTGCTATGGGCGGTGTTCGACATTCATACGATAACCTAAAATCGTTTAGTTGGTATCGTCTCCATAAATGTTGCTTAACGCTGCCATGTACAAGGTATGACTCTAGGATCAAGTGCATATTTTCGTATGCTTTCCTCATACAAGTGAAGATCTTTCCTGTCATTTCTTGGGCAAGACTTCAACTGTGTGATGTTAAAGTTTTATGCCCGGGTACCCAAAAAAGTTCAATGTTATAATGTCTCGCCATCCCGTTAAGAGATGCCCGTCATTCGCGAGTAAGAACAGATGCCATATGGACATCAGGTAGGAATGGTAGCCTGGTTGTCGATACAAAAACAAATATCCCTATCGTATATTCTGTGGTATCTAATCCAATAAACTGTTTTCTATATGGCCGATATCTCGGCTTGAAGAATACTTTTCTCATACATCTTTCCTGTCATGCCTTGGGGAAGACTTCAACTGTGAGATGTTAAAGTTTGGATAATTTCTTCCATGGCATCAAAAAAGGAACTACTAAAATCAAGTTTTTTTCCTTTGATAGAAGGGCCTTTAGTTCCTCATGAAGATGATGTGGTGAGATAATTTGTAGGCAGCCAGTTATGGTTCTTCGGGCTGCATAAACAACACCGTAGCAGCATGATTTGTCACTGTAGACATCATGGTATCTTCATTCATTCCCCAAATATTGCCAGCCAGTGCTTTGAGGACCTTGTTTCTACATAGGAATTTATGAGCGACAGCTGTGGCGACTGCCAACATTTTCGGGTGGCTCACTGTGGGAATTGGTAAACCATTGATCTCGACACCAAGTTGTGGATTTACTTCTTTTCTCCAGGTCACAGGCCTTCCACTTTATGGCCAGTTGCTATTATCCCGCAGTCATCCTCATATGATATCACTTCGACGCCTTGCGGAGTTTAGAGAGGTAGAAATTAGTTATGAGTGGCGACAGAACTCCTCCCTGAGGAACATCCTGTTTGACTCTATGGTGTTTTGAGCGTTGTTATTACAAGTGCCGAAGGGTATTCTTTCTCAAGGTGTTCTTTTCCTATGGGTACAACTGTTAGGTTAGTCAGTCTGACAAACAGGTTTACTCAGTCAAGGTTAAGAGCCCAACAGCTCATCTACATCACCACAGCTTTTGAAAGTCAGTGTATCCTGAGTTAGTGCTAATGATTGCTGCACGATAGCGATGGGACTCCTCTGCAAAAGTCCGTGTGTCCTAAGTTAAAACATAACCAACATTTCTGCAAAAGTCAGTGTTTAATGTCATGACAAAATCAAGTAAGTGACATATTAAAACGTTTCCTTTCAAAATGGAAAACTCTGTCTGAAATCTATACAACCTCGCACAGATGCCCAACTATCGTTTGCTCAATTGTATTTTCTCTCTCGCAGTGCTTTCCAGTCAGACAGTGGGTTATATCACATTGAACTATCGTTACTACTCCGAGATGTGCTTTAAAGAAATCAGGAAACTTTTTCCTGAAACTCGAACTTTCTTATGTATAACGCATCTATTTGTTAGACCTCATCCCTTTATGGTCGATTGGGAAGGGCGAAATTCGTTTTTTAGACTTCGTATGTAGATTTCGTTCCCCATAGTTTTTTTACCAGTCAATTGCATTAAGAAAGTTTAACTCCAATGTTCACTGCATCTTTCCCCTTCCCATAACCTATTTTCTTGTTTCAACACAATACAATGCATTGTATAAGTAGGGTCATCCCTTGAGTGCTGGTACTAAATAAAAAAAAAACGTTTCCTATCTAAACGGTGTAACATTTGCCTAGATCAAATGCATTCTCGGGCGATCGCTAGTCTATCAAATGCTCGCTCTAGCTTTAGGAGCTTGCAAGTGGCTAGAAACATACCAACAGATTCTAGTTCATTAGGAATTTCTTTGGTAGTCTCAAGTCTTGGTAACTCTATATAGTTTCCTGGTATGTCCCTGTGATCCGGATTATGTGGGTAAATAAGTTAAATATTGAAGTGATGATGCCGAAAATCCAAGGCTGATGTTTATTTTAGAAAGACTGAATCCAGAGACTTAATGGTGGATACATAAGAACCTTCCAAACGACCTGTGACCTAGAGTTAATTAAACCTTCCTCTATAGTTTCCAGGTATGTCTCTGTGATCCAGATTGTGTGGGTACATGGGTTGATTATTGAACTGATGATGCCGAAAATCCAACGCTGATGTTGAATTCAGGAAGACAGAATCCAGAGGCTTAATGGTGGATGCATAAGAACCTTCCGAACGAATTAGCAGAGCTTCTGTGTGTGACTGGGAATTGATGAAACCTTCCTCTTCTATTGACCAAAGCTTGGCCGCTTCTTAGGGATTGCTTGGTTCAGACGATCTAGTTGGTTGCTCGATCGAATAAGAAGTTTGAGCGTAGGGGAGTAGTCGTGGTAGATTATTCAAACCTTTTAAAAATAAACCTTTTAAAAATAAAGAAGATGCCTTTTAAAAGAGGAGGGCTCCATCATTTCTAGGCAACACACTGAGCTTTTGTGTGTGGTCTGGAATTGATTAAACCTTCCTCTTCTATCGACCAAATCCTGTTCGCTTCTTAGCGATTACCACCTTCAGACGATCTAATTGTTTGCACGATCGAATTAGAAGTTTGGGCGTGAGAAAGTAGCTTAGCTCGTGGTAGATTATTCCCTGCAAACCTATTAAATACAAAAAAGAAGTTTCTTAGAAATGGAAGGTTTCGTCAATTCCAGGCCTCACACAGAAGCTCCGCTAACGGTTGGTTGGTTCTTACCATTAAGTCTCTGGATTTTGTCTTCCTGAATTCAACATCTTCTTCTGTTATCCTTGACTGCCAGTGGATCATAGGGCCTCAATTCAACATCCGCTTTGGATCATAATTAGTTCAATATTCAACTCATGTCCCGACATATTTTGCATCCTGGCTTGGACACAGTTAGCGGCGGCTGATTCGACAACTACCGTTTTCGTAAGTGATCTATTTTTGACTAGCAGTTATCATCCGCTTTGAAATAGATCGATCTTGTTTCGATTCATGAATAAATATTCCCGGTTTTTCTGTGTAAACTCGCGTGAAAACTATATATCGAGTTGTTTTTTGTTCAGAACTTATTCAAATACGAGTAGTTCCAAACAGTTTTAAGTGAGACATTCAGCTAAAACGAAAGTAAATCAATCAAATGCAGAACTGGCGTGGAAGCCTTTTACTTCTGCCTACTTTCTTAATGGCTACTCTTTTTTCGACCCAAAATAGATCTTCGTCTTCGTGTTATAGAGCTATGGTGGATAGCTTAAAAACAATCACGGTTATTGGGGAAGTGTAAATTAAAGCAGGGATTGAAAAGTTGTGAATTTCTCTTAAACGCCTTAATAAAATTTAAAAAATGTGCCTAAAACCGTTGAGATTACTGATCTCTCCAAGAGAGGTAAGGACAACTGGTTGTAAATCTACATGATCTCCAAGTTATAGACACACCACAGCTATGTTGTCGTATATAATATCGCATTGCTGGCTTGGACGCGTTGTCCGAATGAACATGATCCTGAAGAAAGACAAAAAAGAGGACTACCGATACTCCGGTGGAAAGACTTAGGCCAAGAAAATCTTTCCAAGCTTAATGTTAGAAACTGGAGAAGAAGCGCAGAGGTAAGGGAGCCTGGAAAACCATTCTAATGTAATATCGCATTAGTGGCAGAACGGGCCAAGAAGCTTTTTCTGCTACTTTTTAAATGGCTAGAATTTTGTCCTAAAAATTCTTCAGTGATTCTCTAGACTTCGAAATGCAGATTCGAGCTTAGAGCATCTGCGTACTGTTGGCTTTTCGAAGTAATGCTGGAATGTTGAAACATTTCGAAACCAGAGTTTTTCTGAAAAAAAACTCTTAAATTTAAGACACCCAGGTATTCAAACATTTTGCTGGGTTACTCGAAAAGAAAGAAACAAATAACACAATCCGGCAACAAGGATTTCATATAATATCCAAGAACAACAAGAGGATATGATTGTAAATTAAGTTACGAATAAATAAGTTAAAAATGAACACTCAAACACAATATGTACGAACGAACAATCTCTGACATTCTCGTACTGACGCACAGCATGACAGCCAACAAGCTACTACTTTTACTTGAACTCACTACCAACTGCAGTGGCAGGCAGCAGCATCTCGAAATACTAGTAACTACTTACGAGCACTTTTAGCCATCATTATGGCTCATAAATTGTATATTTACGCACTTAATGTCAGCTGTAATTGCTCAAAAGACCGTCGTCATCTAACAAGGAAGATTTTCACAAAAAAATAAATTTATGTTTTTTCATTTCTCCCATCAACATCTGAAAAACTGCAGGGATGCAAAGAAAAGATTTCAGTAAATAGATTTCTTTTACATTTGGCCAATGCATTCATGGCTATACAAACTAGTACTCCCAGGCTTTAAGTATCTAGTTTTTGGCTTCTGTTGCATCAGCAAATAGCCAACGAAGAAAGATGATGATAGTAATGTTGCCATTTAAGTGAGTTAAGTTGAAATGTGATATCTAGAGGTAAAGGAATCATCATCAACATAGTCGTCGTCGACGCCGTCTTCTTCTCTGACATCTTGTCATGGCTTTACCTGAAGTGTTGCAAATTAATGTGTTTTCTTCCTCTTTTATTTCTACAACAACTGCTACTTAGTACTTTTACTAACTCTGAACAGCAAGTGATGAGCACTTTTAAAGGTTCATACATATTGCATTAAGTGTACATAAGTTGCAGTTGTTCCTTTTTGGCGTCTTTCCCCGGAAAAAGGGAGACAGTGTTGTAAATAATTGTTTTTAAATGCAATTAGTTTAGTTTTAATAGCAAACGGTATAATGGTTAATTAAATATTAATTTAAAGTTGTTAGATTGGCTAAATAGTTCGTAATTAAGAGGGAATGGGTGATACATTCAAAAACTTTTGAGGTTTCCAAAGAAAACTTTAAGAATTTGGAGTACCCGTCATTTTGCTCAACAATGCAGTTTGCTGCATTCTTTATGAAGCTTTCTAACGTGGTTTTGTCGTTACAGCTGCTAAGGCTGCTTCTTCTTCTGTTATCCTTGACTCCCAGTGGAGCATAGGGCCTCAACCATCCTTTTATATCGGACTCTATTGTGAGATGTTAGGCATACATCATTCCATGAATAGTTTGCTGCTTGTAACTCCGCATCAAATGATCTTGATGCGGAGTTACAAGCAGCAGTCGTTTATCGATGGCATTTGTGAGTTTCCATGTTTCGCAGCCGTAATACAGGATGGACTTGACATTCGAGTTGTATATTCGTAACTTAGTTGTTGTTGATATTTGCCGAGATTTCCAAATAGATCAAGAACGCCGAATGCAGATTTTGCCTTATTAATACGCGATTTAATATCCTTGTCTGCACCACCTTTTGTAGTTACTAAACTCCCCAGGTAATTAAAGGTATCTACACGTCCAATAACCTCGTTATCCACATTGATGTGTGTCAACGGGTTTGCGCCATAGCCTCCGGGCATAATCTTTGTCTTGGAAATATATAAATTCCAGGCCAGCTATACGAGATTCAGCAGTAATAGCGTTAGTATTCTCTTGAAGGTGGTCAGAGCTTTGGCTTAGAAGACATACGTCATCGTCATATTCCAAGTCCCCAAGTTGTTTAAAAGGGTGTCAATGACGAAGATAAAAAGTATAGGTATAGGTACAGGTATACATCCTTGCCTTACTCCAGAAGTAACATCGAACGGATCTGATAGTTTACCCTTGTGTAGGACTCGACATTTAAAATCAATGTACATTTCCCGGATTAAGTTGAAAATTTTCGTCGGCATATTACGATTTTCTTCCATAGATTGCTTCTATTGACACTGTCAAAGGCCTTCATAAAGTCGATAAACGCTAGGTAAATAGTTAGGAGTGCGGAATTCATTACATTGCTCCAATACTATTCTTACTGTGTTGATTAGATCAACACAAGAACGGATTTCTCTAAACCCAAACTGATTTTCGCGGAGTGTAGAGGAAACTGCTTCGGATATTCTGTTCAAAATTACACGGCTTAGTATTTTGCTCGGTATTGGGAGAAGTTTTATACCCCTGTAGTTATTGCAGTCTTTGAGGGTACCCTTTCTTGGTATTTTGACTAGTATACCTTCATTCCAAGAGGTTGACAGAGCTTCTTCTTCCCATATTTTACGCACAAATGGGTGCCATAATGTCGACGATCCTTTAACATCACATAAAAGCATCTCCGCTGAAATATTGTCATTGCCCGGGGCCTTTTTGCGTTTAAGGATTTTAATAGCGTTCTTCACTTCTAGTATTGTTGGCGGACTATCAGAAATTCCTCTGAATATACTGTCATGGTTGGTTTCATTATGCACTTTAGCCAGTGGTGTTAATCCAATAGGGTTGTTAAGTGTTGACTGGAAGTGCTCCATCCAGCGTATTAGTTGTTCATCCGGAGTTGAAAGGAGTGTGCCACTACTACTCAAGATGAGATTGTTAATGTAAGTAAGTTTGCCACACAACGCCCTTGATTATTATACAAGGTCTTCATATCGCCTTTGCTTGCAGCTAATTCACCTTGGCTCGCTTGCTCGTCTATCCACATTCTCTTGTCCCTTCTTGCAGACTTCTTTATTTTATTGGATAGATCACGATATGTTGCTCTGAGGGCTCCGTTTTCATTTAGCATTGTATTTTTTAGGGATCTGCGTTGTTCTCCCAAGTCCCATGTTGCCTGTGTTATCCAAATTTTTCTTTCGTGATCTTTAAATGCTAGGGTTTGTTGACCAACTTCATTGTATATTTGTGTGACACACCTGGAAATTCCATTAATACTGGCACCGTTGCTGCTTATTGCATCTGGAAGCCGATTCCTTATGGAAGTAGTAAAGGCATTCCGATGACTTTTGGATTCCAGTTTCCCTACATCTATTTTCCGATCTGCTTTCGCCGTATCAGACCTCAGAGCAGCAAACTTTAGTCGAATTTTACACACCACTAAATGATGGTCGCTATTTATATCCGCTCCGCACCTCGAGCGTACATCAAGTAAAGATGATCGCCACTTAGAGTTTATTAAAATATGGTCGATTTGATTCTAAGTAATGCCATTCGGCGAAATCCTGGTTATTTTATGCTGTACTTTATGAGGGAAAATAGTGCCACCCACAAAAAGATTCTTCTCGCAACATAGCTCGATAAGCCTCTTTTCTTACTTCGACACCCTGTTCACCAATATAACGTTCCAAACCGGTATTGTTTGAACCTATATTGGCGTTAAAGTCGCCAAGTATCATGGTAATATCACAGCTATGTACATTGCTGTTCATCCAACTGCTGAGTACATTATAAAATTCATCCTTATGATTTTCTGATTGGATTTTAGTCGGAACGTAGACATTGATAATTATCAAATTGCGAGCTTTAGTTTTGATCTTTATTGCTATGATAGGATATCACGCTATCATGGATTAAGCTATTTTTTTAGATATTAGGAATCTCACACCTCTACTATACTCATTGCGTTCCGGGCGGCCGGAGTAAAGAAACACAGTGTTTTCATTCCGTATCTCCCTGTCCATCTTGCTTCTTGCACCGCCAACAAATTAATTTTATGACGGAAATTAGAACAACTAAGACGAGAAATGGTCTTAGTTGTTCTAATTTCCCCGTTTCATTCATCAGGATGTTCTTGTATAGATTAGGCACCTCCAAAATCCTTATGCCAGCTGCCGTAGCAGGGGGATTTCTCGCATGATTACCCCTTAGAGTAGTATATTCTGTAATGGTGTTTCTTTCCATGCTTAAAACATCGTAAGTGCTAAGTCGATGGATGATGAATCCAAAGATAAAAGCCATGTTTGTAAAGCAAACATGTTGAACAGACGCTACAGTTTCGTCTTTACCAAGTACAATTATCTTATGTCCTTAGACCAAATACGTCGGAATGGCTCCAAGATAACCTGAGCAACCTAGGGCTAACGTGAGAGGGTTAGCCCTAGGTTGCTTAGGTTTCCAGGATATAGCACGAGGAGGTGCGAGTAGGAATTGAATACAGTTAATACCTGTTAGCAGGAAACCCAGGCAACAAGTGCATCCTATTTACATACTCTACGCAATGCAATTTTAACAGCTGTTTTTTGACGGTTAGTGAAAAAGATGAGAGCATACATGTCGATAAACATTTCCGCCCATTTGTCAATTATTCTGAAATTATGCTCCCATTTTCGAAAGATATGCCTTCATCTATGAATTCTGGAAAGAGTTGAAAGAACGAATTCATTCCTCACCAGCTCTGTCTGAACAAAAACTTTAGTTATATTTTACTACAAAATTCAATTGCCTTATGCAACGTGTTTGCACAAGTGGAACATTTGTTTTTGTCATAAACT
This sequence comes from Stomorhina lunata, assembly GCA_933228675.1. Taxonomy (NCBI): domain Eukaryota; kingdom Metazoa; phylum Arthropoda; class Insecta; order Diptera; family Rhiniidae; genus Stomorhina; species Stomorhina lunata. The sequence goes on along the minus strand of OW121740.1, from coordinate 34,951,376 downwards.
TAATAACAACTACATTCTCCATTTTAAACTCTACTCCTGCGTAGAATTTTAAATGAAATTTCCGCCCGGTTCATGGAAAAGGACCTCCCAGTGATATAAATGCATTATAATCTCATAGAGTATTTGTCATTTCTAAAGGATTATGATACTACCAACACCAACGCTGTAACCACTACCATCATAACCATCATCATCGTCGTTGACGTCGTCATCATCATCGGATTGTAGCAGATTTTGGCGGATATACACTATTCGGCAAAAAAACAATGAACACACGTTAAAGTACATAATTTTATATTTTCTTATGCGGTTACAAAAATGTTTCTTTCCCAGTTAGATATTTTTTGCTCGATAAAACAGCGTAACTAAAACCTTAAAACAAAAAAAAAAAAACTAATAAAATATGCGACCATGACAGGAAAAACAATAAAAACAACAAATTTGTAACAAAACCGAAAATTGTGCCACTCGGTAATTTGAGACCATGTGCAATATGATGCTTCTCTACATATGCATGTGCTCGTGGAGTACAGAAAAAAATTTAAGTATCTGACGGTTATAGTTTTTTTTTTTATATACAGTCACTGTCATCGTCGTCATCATCATCATAATCGTTTAGAAATGGGCGTTATTACCAATTTATGTGTTTTTTTTGTGTAACTGATTTTAAATGTCGGTGACTACATACGTTCAGTTTGGTATTATCTTTATGTGTGATTTTGTGTGTTTTCGGAGGGTGTGTAGGGGTTAAGCACATTGTAGTTATGCGATTTAACGAGGGTTGTGAGGAAAAGTTGTTTAAAATGCTTGAAGAATTGCACCGCATTGGGCCACCCAAGTTTGGTAATAATATGAGCCGTTACCATCCCTAAACTATTCGATGTTACTCGAACCTATTTTACTTGAGGCTACAGTGGCTAAGTTGGTTACCACGTCGTATACTTAGTATTGCTGGCATACACGCGATCTTTTAATGAACATTTCAATGACCCTTTTGCATTAATGCTGCGGTGTTTTATTAATGCAGCGTCCAATTTTCTCTTTTAAGACTTGAGTGGTAGTCGGCTTATTCGCATAAACCATCGACTTCAAAAAACCGCAAAGAAAAAAATCTAAAGGTGTTAAATCGCACGATCTAGGCGACTAATTCTGGTCTCCAAAACGCGAAATAAAACGACCGGAAAATGACTGATGTAGTAATTAATTTGTTTCTCTGGCTGTATGAAATGTGGCGCTGTCTTGTTGAAACCACATGTCCTCCACATTAATTTCTTCAATTATAGGCAAGAAGGCTTAACCTGCCTCATTTTCAGAAAAAAAAGGTCCAATGATTCCTCCAGCCCAAAAACCACACCACACAGTGACACGTTGAGGATGCATTTGCTTCTCGTGAATCACTCAAGGATTTTCCGGACCCAAATACGACAATTCTGCCTATTGACGAAGCCATAGAAATCGGCCTCATCACTGAAGATGATTTTATCGGCCAAGTCAGCATTTTCATTTGTCCCCATTAACGAACTCCCTTTGCTGTCCATGGTCAATTCCTAAGTCAATTGAACTTTGTATGCATTAAGATGCAAATCTTTCGTCAAAATTCGCTGCCTAGTGGTTTTGGAGACACCAATTTGCTGAGCTCGGTGTCGAATTGAGGTGGATGGAGTTTGAGCGACATCATCACGTACAGCTACGACATTTTCGGTCGATCGACCTGGTCGAAGGCGCGTTGTTGTCTTAACATCACTAACAGACCCAGTTTCGGCAAATTTATCCATTAATCTCTTTACAGTTGACTCTGTTGGAGCAAATTTAAAAATTGCGTTCTCGTTGGGACACACTTTATAACATAAAGAGTGTTCTAAAAAAAATATGCATTTATTATTTTAGACAAAATTTATCCATAGTGCAAGAAATAATTTATTTTTTGATCAAGTTAGTTTCTATAGATATGTCAGATACTATTATTTTAGAAATTATTAATTTTCAATAGTTATTTCAATCAAAATGGACTGCGAAAAAAAAGTTCGTGAAAATATAATTAAAACTTTTCAAAAAAATCCGTCATGGACTTTTAAAAAAATAGCTACAAATTTGAAAGTTGACCCTCGAACGGTTTCTAATGCCATCAGACGGTATAAGGAAAACCTGAGCATTGAAAGAAAACCTGGATCAGGGAGGAAAAAAGGTCCTACAGAAATTGGTAAGGCAAAAGAAGTCGAGCGACTCTTTCGAAGAGCGCCTAACACTTCTTTAAGAAAAGCAGCTCGTACGGTGAAATGTTCTACGAATTTTGCACATAGAGTCAAAGCTTATGCTGGACTGAAGACATACAAAGTCCAAAAGGTTCCAGATCGCAATGCTATAAAGAACTTAGAAGCAAAAAAACGAGCGAAAAAATTTAAGTCTGATTTTATAAAAAAATACACCTGTTGTGTGATGGATGATGAAACATACGTACTGGCAGACTTTTCTCAACTTCGTGGTCAAGATTTTTATGTTGTTGATAAACGGGGCAATGTTCGGCAAGAGTTTCGCACAAAAAAAACAAACAAAATTCCCTAAGAAGTTTCTCGTGTGGCAAGCTATTTGCAGTTGTGGCAAAAGAAGTAAAGTATTTGTGGCATCTGGCACAATAAACACAGAAATTTATATAAAGGAGTGCCTACAAAAACAATTGTTACCCTTTTTAAGAGAGCACAGAGTGACTACATTTTTTTGGCCCGATTGGGCATCATGCCATTATGGAAAAAAGGCACTTAAGTGGTACTCAAAGAATAATGTCATTTTTGTACCACAAGAGGCAAATCCACCTAACTGTCCAGAACTTTGGCCTGTGGAAAGGTATTGGGCTCTGGTAAAAAAGGAATTGAAGAACACAGGAAAGATTTCCAAGAACATGTCCGATTTTAAGCGCAGATGGAACACATGCTCCAAAAAGGTATCAGAAGCAACTGTAAAATCTTTAATGGGAGGGTTTCCGAAAAAAGTCGATAATTTTGCAAAACCCGAGTACTAAGTAAACATTTTAATGCTAAATGATTTTGTATAATATGTCATTATATTTGCGTATTTTGTAAAGTTTTTATATTAAAAGGTTTGATTTTTATTTAAGAAAATCCAACTACAAATTTTATTTAGAGCACTCTTTATAATATTCAGCGTGGGTTCGATCCCCATTAACGGCAACATTAATTCCACCATCGGCGGTAAGCATACAGCAATAACACGTCGTCGATATAAAATCTACGGCGTGTTAAGAACGATAAAAACATGGGTCTATTACGTCAGCCTAGTAACCCACTCCTGAAAAAATAACTTACTATAAAAAAGCAATAAAGATTTAAAACAGCCCCCCTAATGTTGAGGACTATGGAAAAAAGGACCTTAAAAATCGACGGAAAATGTCGCAGCTGTACGTAATGATGTCGCTCAAACTCCACCCACCTCAATTCGACACTGAGCTAAGCAAATTAATGTATCTAAATCCACTATGCAGCGAATTTTGACGAAAGATTTGCATCTTCATGCATACAAAGTTCAACTGACTCAGGAACTGAAGCCAGATGACCATGGACAGCGAAGGGAGTTCGTTAATTGGGTATTGGAGATACAATATGAAAATGCAGATTTTGCCGATAGCATCATCTTCAGTGACGAGGCCCATTTCCATCTTGATGGCTTCATCAATAGGCAAAATTGTCGCATTTGTGGTGGGGAAAATCCTTGAGTGATTCACGAGAAGCAAATGCATCCTCAACGTGTCACTGTGTGGTGTGGTTCTTGGGCTGGAGGAATCATTGGACCTTTTTTTATGAAAATGAGGCAGGTCAAGCGCAAACAGTCAATGGTGTTCGGTATCGTGAAATGATAACCTGTTTTTTCTTGCCTATAATTGAAGAAATGAATTTGTAGGACATGTGGTTTCAACAAGATGGCGCCACATGTCATACAGCCAGATAAACAATTCAATTGCTACATCAGTCATTTCCCGGTCGTGTTATTTCGCGTTTTGGAGACCAGAATTGGCCGCCTAGATCGTGAGATTTAACACCTTTAGATTTTTTTTCTTTGGGGTTTTTTGAAGTCTATGATTTACGCGAATAAGCCGACGACGACTCAAGCCTTAAAAGAGGAAATTGGACGCTGCATTAATGAAATACCGCAGCATTTATGCAAAAAGGTCATTGGCCGCCAGCAAAGCCGCGGCGGCCAAAGATATCTACACGATATCTGTCTACTTTACTATATAATATAGTTTCACGATTTTTTTTAAATATCTGTGTTTTATTTAAAATTTAAAAATTGGAGAATATGCGCACAAGATAGAAGCGCATGGAATTTTAAAATGTACTCGGTCTTTGACCTAAACAGGTTGTAACTATAGGCCTTTCATGTTAGTATACTTACTAGGGTGGGTCGTTTTATATGTGTGTGAAGATAAATTCGAATTTAACTATCAAAGACAAAAACCGCAATTTTTAGCAGAGCCAATTTTGCATTCAACAGAGCACTGAGAAAAATTACCCATTTTCGATTATGAAAAATTAAGTAAATATTGTTATATTTTAACAAAATTAAACTATGAAGTACTCACAAGTCTTAAAATGATAAATCATGTCTTGCTTTGCGAGTTTTTGTCCAAAGTAGTTTTTTCTAGCGGTGTATCCTAAGGCGCAATAACTTCAAAACTGTTTTATGGATTTCAAATATTGATGACTTCAATTAAAGCTGCATTAGTTCTCTTTTAGATTCCATTATTTTTATCTTTAAAATAAATTGTAAATGGACGAAATGTTGCAAAAACTGCAAATACTCTCAGTTTTCCCCATACAAATGGGCTCAAAAAATTTGGCCATATAATTTCACTATTAGAAGTCGATCAGAGACAAAAGTCAAAAAACGACCCACCCTAATATTTACCTCTTGCTTATGCAAGATTTTTTGTTGGAATTTCAAATCCTAAATCACTTCTCCGTTTAGCCTCGTTTCTCCAGCTATTTTCTACACACTCTGTTTTTGTGCGCTTTAAGTAAATTCTCGTAGTACGAGTCTGAGTTAAATAAATGCGGCATAAGTTTTCATAAACCGATTAAATATAATATTATGTAATTTATGATTGTGTGTATGCGCTTTTTGTGCGGCCGTCGATGGTGGGTTTTAATGAAATTATAAATTATGTTGCATAAATTGCATACTTTTCCGAGATGTTTATTAAATAATGTCAGCCATAATGAACTAGATAATTTTGTAAATTATTACACTGCAATATTTAAACTGTAAACATTCAGACAATTCACCAACACATTTTCTTACGATAAAAACTTTTACTTTGTTCTGGATGCATTGCGTCTTTCTTTCCTTCTTTTTCCTCTAGTAGACTCTAGTAAATAGTTTGTAGATGAAAATGATGGTAAACAATAGAAAGAAGGATTTACACTCGGCTTTTATTCAACAACAATGGCCTTGGGAAACTAGAGTACTACAGTTTGGTTTCGTTTTTTTGTGTGTCTGTGTGAATTTTTAATGTTACCAATTAAATACTTGAACGAATCTTTGAAGTGCTGCAATGAGCTTTGAAACAAAAGAATTTTAATGGGAAATTTTGAAAGACGTTTTACGCCAAGGGAAAATGTGAGGTGGTTAGATAAAAAAGTAATGGGTTTTAATATTGACAATTCATTCTCAATTTTGCGTCATCAATTTCAATTTTGCTTCTCTATAACGGCTTTAAACATTCGTTGTTATAATTATTATCCAGTAATCAATGTGAACACATTTGTTGTTGAAACAATGTTGACAATTTTCTACAAAAATAACAAATTTTGGAAAAATTTCCTACAAAAATAACTAATTTTGGAAAAATTTTCCACAAAAATAAGAAATTTTCGAAAAATTTCCCACAAAAATAAGAAATTTTCGAAAAATTTTCGAAAAATTTCCTATAAAAATAAGAAATTTTTGAAAAATTTCCTATAAAAATAAGAAATTTTTGAAAAATTTCCTATAAAAATAAGAAATTTTTGAAAAATTTCCTATAAAAATAAGAAATTTTTGAAAAATTTCCTATAAAAATAAGAAATTTTTGAAAAATTTCCTATAAAAATAAGAAATTTTTGAAAAATTTCCTATAAAAATAAGAAATTTTTGAAAAATTTCCTATAAAAATAAGAAATTTTTGAAAAATTTCCTATAAAAATAAGAAATTTTTGAAAAATTTCCTATAAAAATAAGAAATTTTTGAAAAATTTCCTATAAAAATAAGAATTTTTTGAAAAATTTTCTATAAAAATAAGAAATTTTTGAAAAATTTCCTATAAAAATAAGAAATTTTTTAAAAATTTCCTATAAAAATAAGAAATTTTTGAAAAATTTCCTATAAAGATAAGAAATTTTTGAAAAATTTCCTATAAAAATAAGAAATTTTTGAAAAATTTCCTATAAAAATAAGAAATTTTTGAAAAATTTTCTATAAACATAAGAAATTTTTGAAAAATTTCCTATAAAAATAAGAAATTTTTGAAAAATTTCCTATAAAAATAGGAAATTTTTGAAAAATTTCCTATAAAAATAAGAAATTTTTGAAAAATTTTCTATAAAAATAAGAAATTTTTGAAAAATTTCCTATAAAAATAAGAAATTTTTGAACAATTTCCTATAAAAATAAGAATTTCTTGAAAAATTTCCTATAAAAATAAGAAGTTTTTGAAAAATTTCCTATAAAAACAAGAAATTTTTGAAAAATTTTCTATAAAACTAAGAAATTTTTGAAAAGTTTCCTATAAAAATAAGAAATTTTTGAAAAATTTTCCTTAAAAATAAGAAATTTTTGAAAAATTTCCTATAAAAATAAGAAATTTTTGAAAAATTTTCTAAAAAAAAAAAATTTTTGAAAAATTTTCTATTATTATAAGAACCTCTACCATAAGTTTAACCTAGAAATCTGTTTTACTTGAACATTATTTGGTTGGCTGGTTGCTTTGATGGCTTTCCAACATTATCTGACACTTTTCTATACTCAAGAGTATCCAAGTACTAGCAGTATCTAAATTCTAAAATTACAATTAAAATATTCAATTTCCATATAATTAAAACAGAAATGCAACCAACAAAAGGTGAGGTTTTCCATTGTACCAGCACCTCAAAAGTGTCAACTTTAAATTTAGATTTAGACTCTTTACATTTAACAAACAGAAACTGGTAAACGTTTAAGTTTAATTGGCAACGTCAGGCGTAAAATGTAGAACATTTTTGTTCTACATTTCAGATTCGTTGTAAATTTAAAATATTTGCTTTGCTATGTTATTTTTTTTGTTGTCTTCTTTTATATGTGTGTGAAGTTAAATTTGAAATTTAAAACCCTAGACACAAACCAATGTTTTTAACAGAGCTCTGTTATGTAGTTAACATAGCTCTGTTAAGAACCAAAAATAAAGGGAATACACAAGGAATTCGAATTACCAGTGAACCAGGCAACTTGGGCGGACAAATGGGGCATCAGATTGTAGGAGAGGATGTTATCTATGGATACCCATAGTCAGAATCTATAACAGAGTGAGTTGGTAGGTGCTGTTAACAGTTTTTTAAAATATCAAATGTGAGATCATGCTAAGGGAGGATCGCCAGTTCCCAGGAAACAAGGCAACGTGGGCGGACAAATGTAGTATCCGGTTGTAGCTAAGGATGTTTCCTATGAGCTCCTGTAGTCAGAACCTTTAACAGAGCGAGTTACTAGGAGTTATTAGCATTTTAAAAAAAATTTCATATGTGGGACTATGTTAAGGGAGGATTCCAGATTCCTTGGAAACAAGGCAACGTGGGCGGACAAATGAGGTATCGGGGAGTAGCTGAGGATGTTTTCTATAGGGTTCCATTGTCAGAATATCTAACAGAGCGAGTTGGTAGGAGTTATTGAGATTTTTCAAAAATTTCATATGTGGGACTATGTTAAGGGAGGATTCCAGATTCTTTGGAAACAAGGCAACGTGGGGCGACAAATGAGGTATCGGGGAGTAGCTAAGGATGTTTTCTATAGGGTTCCATTGTCAGAATATCTAACAGAGCGAGTTGGTAGGAGTTATTGAGACTTTTCAAAAATTTCATATGTGGGACTATGTTAAGGGAGGATTCCAGATTCCTTGGAAACAAGGCAACGTGGGCGGACAAATGAGGTATCGGGGAGTAGCTGAGGATGTTTTCTATAGGGTTCCATTGTCAGAATATCTAACAGAGCGAGTTGGTAGGAGTTATTGAGATTTTAAAAAAATTTCATATGTGGGACTATGTTAAGGGAGGATTCCAGATTCCTTGGAAACAAGTCAACGTGGGGCGACAAAAGAGGTATTGGGGAGTAGCTGAGGATGTTTTCTATAGGGTTCCATTGTCAGAATATCTAACAGAGCGAGTTGGTAGGAGTTATTGAGATTTTTCAAAAATTTCATATGTGGGAATATGTTAAGGGAGGATTCCAGATTCCTTGGAAACAAGGCAACGTGGGGGGACAAATGAGGTATCGGGGAGTAACTGAGGATGTTTTCTATAGGGTTCCATTGTCAGAATATCTAACAGAGCGAGTTGGTAGGAGTTATTGAGATTTTTCAAAAATTTCATATGTGGGACTATGTTAAGGGAGGATTCCAGATTCCTTGGAAACAAGGCAACGTGGGGGGACAAATGAGGTATCGGGGAGTAGCTAAGGATGTTTTCTATAGGCTTCCTATGTCAGAATATCTAACAGAGCGATTTGGTAGGAGTTATTGAGATTTTTCAAAAATTTCATATGTGGGAATATGTTAAGGGAGGATTCCAGATTCCTTGGAAACAAGGCAACGTGGGGGGACAAATGAGGTATCGGGGAGTAGCTGAGGATGTTTTCTATAGGGTTCCATTGTCAGAATATCTAACAGAGCGAGTTGGTAGGAGTTATTGAGATTTTTCAAAAATTTCATATGTGGGAATATGTTAAGGGAGGATTCCAGATTCCTTGGAAACAAGGCAACGTGGGGGGACAAATGAGGTATCGGGGAGTAGCTGAGGATGTTTTCTATAGGGTTCCATTGTCAGAATATCTAACAGAGCGAGTTGGTAGGAGTTATTGAGATTTTTCAAAAATTATATGTTAAGGGAGGATTCCAGATTCCATGAAAACAAGGCAACGTGGGCGGACTAATGAGGTATCGGGGAGTAGCTGAGGATGTTTTCTATAGGGCTCCATTGTCAGAATATCTAACAGAGCGAGTTGGTAGGAGTTATTGAGATTTTTCAAAAATTTCATATGTGGGACTATGTTAAGGGAGGATTCCAGATTCCTTGGAAACAAGGCAACGTGGGCGGACAAATGAGGTATCGGGGAGTAGCTGAGGATGTTTTCTATAGGGTTCCATTGTCAGAATATCTAACAGAGCGAGTTGGTAGGAGTTATTGAGATTTTTAAAAAATTTCATATGTGGGACTATGTTAAGGGAGGATTCCAGATTCCTTGGAAACAAGTCAACGTGGGGCGACAAGAGAGGTATCGGGGAGTAGCTGAGGATGTTTTCTATAGGGTTCCATTGTCAGAATATCTAACAGAGCGAGTTGGTAGGAGTTATTGAGATTTTTCAAAAATTTCATATGTGGGAATATGTTAAGGGAGGATTCCAGATTCCTTGGAAACAAGGCAACGTGGGGGGACAAATGAGGTATCGGGGAGTAACTGAGGATGTTTTCTATAGGGTTCCATTGTCAGAATATCTACCAGAGCGAGTTGGTAGGAGTTATTGAGATTTTTCAAAAATTTCATATGTGGGACTATGTTAAGGGAGGATTCCAGATTCCTTGGAAACAAGGCAACGTGGGGGGACAAATGAGGTATCGGGGAGTAGCTAAGGATGTTTTCTATAGGCTTCCATTGTCAGAATATCTAACAGAGCGATTTGGTAGGAGTTATTGAGATTTTTCAAAAATTTCATATGTGGGAATATGTTAAGGGAGGATTCCAGATTCCTTGGAAACAAGGCAACGTGGGCGGACAAATGAGGTATCGGGGAGTAGCTGAGGATGTTTTCTATAGGGTTCCATTGTCAGAATATCTAACAGAGCGAGTTGGTAGGAGTTATTGAGATTTTTCAAAAATTTCATATGTGGGAATATGTTAAGGGAGGATTCCAGATTCCTTGGAAACAAGGCAACGTGGGGGGACAAATGAGGTATCGGGGAGTAACTGAGGATGTTTTCTATAGGGTTCCATTGTCAGAATATCTAACAGAGCGAGTTGGTAGGAGTTATTGAGATTTTTCAAAAATTTCATATGTGGGACTATGTTAAGGGAGGATTCCAGATTCCTTGGAAACAAGGCAACGTGGGGGGACAAATGAGGTATCGGGGAGTAGCTAAGGATGTTTTCTATAGGCTTCCATTGTCAGAATATCTAACAGAGCGATTTGGTAGGAGTTATTGAGATTTTTCAAAAATTTCATATGTGGGAATATGTTAAGGGAGGATTCCAGATTCCTTGGAAACAAGGCAACGTGGGGGGACAAATGAGGTATCGGGGAGTAGCTGAGGATGTTTTCTATAGGGTTCCATTGTCAGAATATCTAACAGAGCGAGTTGGTAGGAGTTATTGAGATTTTTCAAAAATTATATGTTAAGGGAGGATTCCAGATTCCATGAAAACAAGGCAACGTGGGCGGACTAATGAGGTATCGGGGAGTAGCTGAGGATGTTTTCTATAGGGCTCCATTGTCAGAATATCTAACAGAGCGAGTTGGTAGGAGTTATTGAAAATTTTCAAAAATTTCATATGTGGGAATATGTTAAGGGAGGATTCCAGATTCCTTGGAAACAAGGCAACGTGGGGGGACAAATGAGGTATCGGGGAGTAGCTGAGGATGTTTTCTATAGGGTTCCATTGTCAGAATATCTAACAGAGCGAGTTGGTAGGAGCTATTGACATTTTTCAAAAATTTCATATGTGGGACTATGTTAAGGGAGGATTCCAGATTCCTTGGAAACAAGGCAACGTGGGGGGACAAATGAGGTATCGGGGAGTAGCTGAGGATATTTTCTATAGGGCTCTATTGTCAGAATATCTAACAGAGCAAGTTGGTAGGAGATATTGAAAATTTTCAAAAATTTCATATGTGGGACCATGTTAAGGGAGGATTCCAGATTCCTTGGAAACAAGTCAACGTGGGGCGACAAATGAGGTATCGGGGAGTAGCTGAGGATATTTTCTATAGGGCTCTATTGTCAGAATATCTAACAGAGCGAGTTGGTAGGAGTTATTGAGATTTTTTAAAAATTTCATATGTGGGAATATGTTAAGGGAGGATTCCAGATTCCTTGGAAACAAGGCAACGTGGGGGGACAAATGAGGTATCGGGGAGTAGCTGAGGATATTTTCTATAGGGCTCTATTGTCAGAATATCTAACAGAGCGAGTTGGTAGGAGTTATTGAGATTTTTCAAAAATTTCATATGTGGGAATATGTTAAGGGAGGATTCCAGATTCCTTGGAAACAAGGCAACGTGGGGAGACAAATGAGGTATCGGGGAGTAGCTGAGGATGTTTTCTATAGGGTTCCATTGTCAGAATATCTAACAGAGCGAGTTGGTAGGAGCTATTGACATTTTTCAAAAATTTCATATGTGGGACTATGTTAAGGGAGGATTCCAGATTCCTTGGAAACAAGGCAACGTGGGCGGACAAATGAGGTATCGGGGAGTAGCTGAGGATGTTTTCTATAGGGTTCCATTGTCAGAATATCTAACAGAGCGAGTTGGTAGGAGTTATTGAGATTTTTCAAAAATTTCATATGTGGGACTATGTTAAGGGAGGATTCCAGATTCCTTGGAAACAAGTCAACGTGGGGCGACAAAAGAGGTATCGGGGAGTAGCTGAGGATGTTTTCTATAGGGTTCCATTGTCAGAATATCTAACAGAGCGAGTTGGTAGGAGTTATTGAGATTTTTCAAAAATTTCATATGTGGGAATATGTTAAGGGAGGATTCCAGATTCCTTGGAAACAAGGCAACGTGGGGGGACAAATGAGGTATCGGGGAGTAACTGAGGATGTTTTCTATAGGGTTCCATTGTCAGAATATCTAGCAGAGCGAGTTGGTAGGAGTTATTGAGATTTTTCAAAAATTTCATATGTGGGACTATGTTAAGGGAGGATTCCAGATTCCTTGGAAACAAGGCAACGTGGGGGGACAAATGAGGTATCGGGGAGTAGCTAAGGATGTTTTCTATAGGCTTCCATTGTCAGAATATCTAACAGAGCGAGTTGGTAGGAGTTATTGAGATTTTTCAAAAATTTCATATGTGGGACTATGTTAAGGGAGGATTCCAGATTCTTTGGAAACAAGGCAACGTGGGGGGACAAATGAGGTATCGGGGAGTAGCTGAGGATGTTTTCTATAGGGTTCCATTGTCAGAATATCTAACAGAGCGAGTTGGTAGAAGTTATTGAGATTTTTCAAAAATTTCATATGTGGGAATATGTTAAGGGAGGATTCCAGATTCCATGGAAACAAGGCAACGTGGGCGGACTAATGAGGTATCGGGGAGTAGCTAAGGATGTTTTCTATAGGGCTCAATTGTCAGAATATCTAACAGAGCAAGTTGGTAGGAGTTATTGAAAATTTTCAAAAATTTCATATGTGGGACTATGTTAAGGGAGGATTCCAGATTCCTTGGAAACAAGTCAACGTGGGGCGACAAATGAGGTATCGGGGAGTAGCTGAGGATATTTTCTATAGGGCTCTATTGTCAGAATATCTAACAGAGCGAGTTGGTAGGAGTTATTGAGATTTTTTAAAAATTTCATATGTGGGAATATGTTAAGGGAGGATTCCAGATTCCTTGGAAACAAGGCAACGTGGGGGGACAAATGAGGTATCGGGGAGTAGCTGAGGATATTTTCTATAGGGCTCTATTGTCAGAATATCTAACAGAGCGAGTTGGTAGGAGTTATTGAGATTTTTTAAAAATTTCATATGTGGGAATATGTTAAGGGAGGATTCCAGATTCCTTGGAAACAAGGCAACGTGGGCGGACAAATGAGGTATCGGGGAGTAGCTGAGGATGTTTTCTATAGGGTTCCATTGTCAGAATATCTAACAGAGCGAGTTGGTAGGAGTTATTGAGATTTTTCAAAAATTTCATATGTGGGAATATGTTAAGGGAGGATTCCAGATTCCTTGGAAACAAGGCAACGTGGGGGGACAAATGAGGTATCGGGGAGTAACTGAGGATGTTTTCTATAGGGTTCCATTGTCAGAATATCTAACAGAGCGAGTTGGTAGGAGTTATTGAGATTTTTCAAAAATTTCATATGTGGGACTATGTTAAGGGAGGATTCCAGATTCCTTGGAAACAAGGCAACGTGGGGGGACAAATGAGGTATCGGGGAGTAGCTAAGGATGTTTTCTATAGGCTTCCATTGTCAGAATATCTAACAGAGCGATTTGGTAGGAGTTATTGAGATTTTTCAAAAATTTCATATGTGGGAATATGTTAAGGGAGGATTCCAGATTCCTTGGAAACAAGGCAACGTGGGGGGACAAATGAGGTATCGGGGAGTAGCTGAGGATGTTTTCTATAGGGTTCCATTGTCAGAATATCTAACAGAGCGAGTTGGTAGGAGTTATTGAGATTTTTCAAAAATTATATGTTAAGGGAGGATTCCAGATTCCATGAAAACAAGGCAACGTGGGCGGACTAATGAGGTATCGGGGAGTAGCTGAGGATGTTTTCTATAGGGCTCCATTGTCAGAATATCTAACAGAGCGAGTTGGTAGGAGTTATTGAAAATTTTCAAAAATTTCATATGTGGGAATATGTTAAGGGAGGATTCCAGATTCCTTGGAAACAAGGCAACGTGGGGGGACAAATGAGGTATCGGGGAGTAGCTGAGGATGTTTTCTATAGGGTTCCATTGTCAGAATATCTAACAGAGCGAGTTGGTAGGAGCTATTGACATTTTTCAAAAATTTCATATGTGGGACTATGTTAAGGGAGGATTCCAGATTCCTTGGAAACAAGGCAACGTGGGGGGACAAATGAGGTATCGGGGAGTAGCTGAGGATATTTTCTATAGGGCTCTATTGTCAGAATATCTAACAGAGCAAGTTGGTAGGAGATATTGAAAATTTTCAAAAATTTCATATGTGGGACCATGTTAAGGGAGGATTCCAGATTCCTTGGAAACAAGTCAACGTGGGGCGACAAATGAGGTATCGGGGAGTAGCTGAGGATATTTTATATAGGGCTCTATTGTCAGAATATCTAACAGAGCGAGTTGGTAGGAGTTATTGAGATTTTTTAAAAATTTCATATGTGGGAATATGTTAAGGGAGGATTCCAGATTCCTTGGAAACAAGGCAACGTGGGGGGACAAATGAGGTATCGGGGAGTAGCTGAGGACATTTTCTATAGGGCTCTATTGTCAGAATATCTAACAGAGCGAGTTGGTAGGAGTTATTGAGATTTTTCAAAAATTTCATATGTGGGAATATGTTAAGGGAGGATTCCAGATTCCTTGGAAACAAGGCAACGTGGGGAGACAAATGAGGTATCGGGGAGTAGCTGAGGATGTTTTCTATAGGGTTCCATTGTCAGAATATCTAACAGAGCGAGTTGGTAGGAGCTATTGACATTTTTCAAAAATTTCATATGTGGGACTATGTTAAGGGAGGATTCCAGATTCCTTGGAAACAAGGCAACGTGGGCGGACAAATGAGGTATCGGGGAGTAGCTGAGGATGTTTTCTATAGGGTTCCATTGTCAGAATATCTAACAGAGCGAGTTGGTAGGAGTTATTGAGATTTTTCAAAAATTTCATATGTGGGACTATGTTAAGGGAGGATTCCAGATTCCTTGGAAACAAGTCAACGTGGGGCGACAAAAGAGGTATCGGGGAGTAGCTGAGGATGTTTTCTATAGGGTTCCATTGTCAGAATATCTAACAGAGCGAGTTGGTAGGAGTTATTGAGATTTTTCAAAAATTTCATATGTGGGAATATGTTAAGGGAGGATTCCAGATTCCTTGGAAACAAGGCAACGTGGGGGGACAAATGAGGTATCGGGGAGTAACTGAGGATGTTTTCTATAGGGTTCCATTGTCAGAATATCTAGCAGAGCGAGTTGGTAGGAGTTATTGAGATTTTTCAAAAATTTCATATGTGGGACTATGTTAAGGGAGGATTCCAGATTCCTTGGAAACAAGGCAACGTGGGGGGACAAATGAGGTATCGGGGAGTAGCTAAGGATGTTTTCTATAGGCTTCCATTGTCAGAATATCTAACAGAGCGAGTTGGTAGGAGTTATTGAGATTTTTCAAAAATTTCATATGTGGGACTATGTTAAGGGAGGATTCCAGATTCTTTGGAAACAAGGCAACGTGGGGGGACAAATGAGGTATCGGGGAGTAGCTGAGGATGTTTTCTATAGGGTTCCATTGTCAGAATATCTAACAGAGCGAGTTGGTAGAAGTTATTGAGATTTTTCAAAAATTTCATATGTGGGAATATGTTAAGGGAGGATTCCAGATTCCATGGAAACAAGGCAACGTGGGCGGACTAATGAGGTATCGGGGAGTAGCTAAGGATGTTTTCTATAGGGCTCAATTGTCAGAATATCTAACAGAGCAAGTTGGTAGGAGTTATTGAAAATTTTCAAAAATTTCATATGTGGGACTATGTTAAGGGAGGATTCCAGATTCCTTGGAAACAAGTCAACGTGGGGCGACAAATGAGGTATCGGGGAGTAGCTGAGGATATTTTCTATAGGGCTCTATTGTCAGAATATCTAACAGAGCGAGTTGGTAGGAGTTATTGAGATTTTTTAAAAATTTCATATGTGGGAATATGTTAAGGGAGGATTCCAGATTCCTTGGAAACAAGGCAACGTGGGGGGACAAATGAGGTATCGGGGAGTAGCTGAGGATATTTTCTATAGGGCTCTATTGTCAGAATATCTAACAGAGCGAGTTGGTAGGAGTTATTGAGATTTTTCAAAAATTTCATATGTGGGAATATGTTAAGGGAGGATTCCAGATTCCTTGGAAACAAGGCAACGTGGGGGGACAAATGAGGTATCGGGGAGTAGCTGAGGATGTTTTCTATAGGGTTCCATTGTCAGAATATCTAACAGAGCGAGTTGGTAGAAGTTATTGAGATTTTTCAAAAATTTCATATGTGGGAATATGTTAAGGGAGGATTCCAGATTCCATGGAAACAAGGCAACGTGGGCGGACTAATGAGGTATCGGGGAGTAGCTAAGGATGTTTTCTATAGGGCTCAATTGTCAGAATATCTAACAGAGCAAGTTGGTAGGAGTTATTGAAAATTTTCAAAAATTTCATATGTGGGACTATGTTAAGGGAGGATTCCAGATTCCTTGGAAACAAGTCAACGTGGGGCGACAAATGAGGTATCGGGGAGTAGCTGAGGATATTTTCTATAGGGCTCTATTGTCAGAATATCTAACAGAGCGAGTTGGTAGGAGTTATTGAGATTTTTTAAAAATTTCATATGTGGGAATATGTTAAGGGAGGATTCCAGATTCCTTGGAAACAAGGCAACGTGGGGGGACAAATGAGGTATCGGGGAGTAGCTGAGGATATTTTCTATAGGGCTCTATTGTCAGAATATCTAACAGAGCGAGTTGGTAGGAGTTATTGAGATTTTTCAAAAATTTCATATGTGGGAATATGTTAAGGGAGGATTCCAGATTCCTTGGAAACAAGGCAACGTGGGGGGACAAATGAGGTATCGGGGAGTAGCTGAGGATGTTTTCTATAGGGTTCCATTGTCAGAATATCTAACAGAGCTAGTTGGTAGGAGTTATTGAGATTTTTCAAAAATTTCATATGTGGGACTATGTTAAGGGAGGATTCCAGATTTCTTGGAAACAAGGCAACGTGGGGGGACAAATGAGGTATCGGGGAGTAGCTGAGGATGTTTTCTATAGGGCTCCATTGTCAGAATATCTAACAGAGCGAGTTGGTAGAAGTTATTGAGATTTTTCAAAAATTTCATATGTGGGAATATGTTAAGGGAGGATTCCAGATTCCATGGAAACAAGGCAACGTGGGCGGACTAATGAGGTATCTGGGAGTAGCTAAGGATGTTTTCTATAGGGCTCAATTGTCAGAATATCTAACAGAGCGAGTTGGTAGGAGTTATTGAAAATTTTCAAAAATTTCATATGTGGGACTATGTTAAGGGAGGATTCCAGATTCCTTGGAAACAAGTCAACGTGGGGCGACAAATGAGGTATCGGGGAGTAGCTGAGGATATTTTCTATAGGGCTCTATTGTCAGAATATCTAACAGAGCGAGTTGGTAGGAGTTATTGAGATTTTTTAAAAATTTCATATGTGGGAATATGTTAAGGGAGGATTCCAGATTCCTTGGAAACAAGGCAACGTGGGGGGACAAATGAGGTATCGGGGAGTAGCTAAGGATGTTTTCTATAGGCTTCCATTGTCAGAATATCTAACAGAGCGATTTGGTAGGAGTTATTGAGATTTTTCAAAAATTTCATATGTGGGAATATGTTAAGGGAGGATTCCAGATTCCTTGGAAACAAGGCAACGTGGGGGGACAAATGAGGTATCGGGGAGTAGCTGAGGATGTTTTCCATAGGGTTCCATTGTCAGAATATCTAACAGAGCGAGTTGGTAGGAGTTATTGAGATTTTTCAAAAATTATATTTTAAGGGAGGATTCCAGATTCCATGAAAACAAGGCAACGTGGGCGGACTAATGAGGTATCGGGGAGTAGCTGAGGATGTTTTCTATAGGGCTCCATTGTCAGAATATCTAGCAGAGCGAGTTGGTAGGAGTTATTGAAAATTTTCAAAAATTTCATATGTGGGACTATGTTAAGGGAGGATTCCAGATTCCCTGGAAACAAGGCAACGTGGGGGGACAAATAAGGTGCCGGGGAGTAGCTGAGGATGTTTTCTATAGGGTTCCATTGTCAGAATATCTAACAGAGCGAGTTGGTAGGAGTTATTGAGATTTTTCAAAAATTTCATATGTGGGACTATGTTAAGGGAGGATTCCAGATTCCTTGGAAACAAGGCAACGTGGGGGGACAAATGAGGTATCGGGGAGTAGCTAAGGATGTTTTCTATAGGCTTCCATTGTCAGAATATCTAACAGAGCGATTTGGTAGGAGTTATTGAGATTTTTCAAAAATTTCATATGTGGGAATATGTTAAGGGAGGATTCCAGATTCCTTGGAAACAAGGCAACGTGGGGGGACAAATGAGGTATCTGGGAGTAGCTAAGGATGTTTTCTATAGGGCTCAATTGTCAGAATATCTAACAGAGCTAGTTGGTAGGAGTTATTGAAAATTTTCAAAAATTTCATATGTGGGACTATGTTAAGGGAGGATTCCAGATTCCTTGGAAACAAGTCAACGTGGGGCGACAAATGAGGTATCGGGGAGTAGCTGAGGATATTTTCTATAGGGCTCTATTGTCAGAATATCTAACAGAGCGAGTTGGTAGGAGTTATTGAGATTTTTTAAAAATTTCATATGTGGGAATATGTTAAGGGAGGATTCCAGATTCCTTGGAAACAAGGCAACGTGGGGGGACAAATGAGGTATCGGGGAGTAGCTGAGGATATTTTCTATAGGGCTCTATTGTCAGAATATCTAACAGAGCGAGTTGGTAGGAGTTATTGAGATTTTTCAAAAATTTCATATGTGGGAATATGTTAAGGGAGGATTCCAGATTCCTTGGAAACAAGGCAACGTGGGGGGACAAATGAGGTATCGGGGAGTAGCTGAGGATGTTTTCTATAGGGTTCCATTGTCAGAATATCTAACAGAGCTAGTTGGTAGGAGTTATTGAGATTTTTCAAAAATTTCATATGTGGGACTATGTTAAGGGAGGATTCCAGATTTCTTGGAAACAAGGCAACGTGGGGGGACAAATGAGGTATCGTTGAGTAGCTGAGGATGTTTTCTATAGGGCTCCATTGTCAGAATATCTAACAGAGCGAGTTGGTAGAAGTTATTGAGATTTTTCAAAAATTTCATATGTGGGAATATGTTAAGGGAGGATTCCAGATTCCATGGAAACAAGGCAACGTGGGCGGACTAATGAGGTATCTGGGAGTAGCTAAGGATGTTTTCTATAGGGCTCAATTGTCAGAATATCTAACAGAGCGAGTTGGTAGGAGTTATTGAAAATTTTCAAAAATTTCATATGTGGGACTATGTTAAGGGAGGATTCCAGATTCCTTGGAAACAAGTCAACGTGGGGCGACAAATGAGGTATCGGGGAGTAGCTGAGGATATTTTCTATAGGGCTCTATTGTCAGAATATCTAACAGAGCGAGTTGGTAGGAGTTATTGAGATTTTTTAAAAATTTCATATGTGGGAATATGTTAAGGGAGGATTCCAGATTCCTTGGAAACAAGGCAACGTGGGGGGACAAATGAGGTATCGGGGAGTAGCTAAGGATGTTTTCTATAGGCTTCCATTGTCAGAATATCTAACAGAGCGATTTGGTAGGAGTTATTGAGATTTTTCAAAAATTTCATATGTGGGAATATTTTAAGGGAGGATTCCAGATTCCTTGGAAACAAGGCAACGTGGGGGGACAAATGAGGTATCGGGGAGTAGCTGAGGATGTTTTCTATAGGGTTCCATTGTCAGAATATCTAACAGAGCGAGTTGGTAGGAGTTATTGAGATTTTTCAAAAATTATATTTTAAGGGAGGATTCCAGATTCCATGAAAACAAGGCAACGTGGGCGGACTAATGAGGTATCGGGGAGTAGCTGAGGATGTTTTCTATAGGGCTCCATTGTCAGAATATCTAGCAGAGCGAGTTGGTAGGAGTTATTGAAAATTTTCAAAAATTTCATATGTGGGACTATGTTAAGGGAGGATTCCAGATTCCCTGGAAACAAGGCAACGTGGGGGGACAAATAAGGTGCCGGGGAGTAGCTGAGGATGTTTTCTATAGGGTTCCATTGTCAGAATATCTAACAGAGCGAGTTGGTAGGAGTTATTGAGATTTTTCAAAAATTTCATATGTGGGACTATGTTAAGGGAGGATTCCAGATTCCTTGGAAACAAGGCAACGTGGGGGGACAAATGAGGTATCGGGGAGTAGCTAAGGATGTTTTCTATAGGCTTCCATTGTCAGAATATCTAACAGAGCGATTTGGTAGGAGTTATTGAGATTTTTCAAAAATTTCATATGTGGGAATATGTTAAGGGAGGATTCCAGATTCCTTGGAAACAAGGCAACGTGGGGGGACAAATGAGGTATCTGGGAGTAGCTAAGGATGTTTTCTATAGGGCTCAATTGTCAGAATATCTAACAGAGCGAGTTGGTAGGAGTTATTGAAAATTTTCAAAAATTTCATATGTGGGACTATGTTAAGGGAGGATTCCAGATTCCTTGGAAACAAGTCAACGTGGGGCGACAAATGAGGTATCGGGGAGTAGCTGAGGATATTTTCTATAGGGCTCTATTGTCAGAATATCTAACAGAGCGAGTTGGTAGGAGTTATTGAGATTTTTTAAAAATTTCATATGTGGGAATATGTTAAGGGAGGATTCCAGATTCCTTGGAAACAAGGCAACGTGGGGGGACAAATGAGGTATCGGGGAGTAGCTGAGGATGTTTTCTATAAGGATCCATTGTAAGAATATCTAACAGAGCGAGTTGCTTGGAATTCTTTACTTAACAGTGGGCGGGATTATATTAACAGGGAGTTGGGAATTAATAACATAACAGAACATGTGATTATTGTAGCGGACATTTTAAAATTAGCAGAAAATACTAAAAACACAATGTGGTCAGGTAAATCAAAGTAATCTTAAATTTTTTTGTTTTTGTGGGAAATTATACATTAAAAAAATTACATGTGGATTATACATAAAAACATCGAAAATTATATGTTGTTAAAGAAAATTAAAATCAATATATTTATTTTAATATATATTATTTAGTTTAAAAATTATATATAAAGTTCTTTAAGTATCTTTAAGAATAATATTAATAAACATATATTTAAAGCAATTTTTGGTTCTGTTTTTAGAAAATAGTTTTTAATAAATTTTTCTTAATTTTATGTTTGTAATTTTAGAAATTATTTAAATGATTTGTTTAAAAATTAATTTAAATCTTGAAATAATATTGCAGTTACAAAATTATATTTTATTATTATTTCAATAAAATTATATAAAACAATCCCATATTAATGAAATTGTGGGGAATTTTCTAAAATTTTACAAGTTTTTAAAAATTTATAAAATTTTTTTTATATTTATATTCAGTTTACCTAAAAAAATTTTTAATCAGAGACCGATTGCAGATGAAAATTTATTTTTATTTCGATCGATGAATAAATATAAATATCCTTCATGATGAAAATTTTAAATATCTTTAACGATAAATATCCGAACAGAAAAATATTTTATTGTTTTATTTTTTAACTTCTTGACTTAGAAAAAATAAAATATTTCTGAAATTTTAAAATGTTCAACAATGAATATATGAATATGTTCTAGGACATCGAAGTTAAACCTATTAGTCCTAATGAAACTATTAGTGTTTTCTTTGATTCGGATCGCTTTTCAAGGATATTTCTAAAAAAAAATTTTAACATTTCAAACGCATCTAGACAACGACCATTTGTTGCACAAAACCAATTCAACATAAAATTTGCAACAACAATTGAATTTATTGTTATTTTAACGTCCAAGACAAATACAAAAATAAAATTTGAATTTTTTCTATCAAATTTTTTCTTTCATCAGATGAAAAAAGATGAAAATTATTTTGTGAACTGATAAATATCCCAGACGATTTTTTATATTTTACTTTCATCGGATTGAAAAACGATACACATTTTTCGAAGAAATAAAAATCATGAGGGATTCTTTATATTATTTTTTGAACTTCAATGATTGTTTTTTATGGACTCAAATATGAAAATATGGAATCCTCCTACCAACTCGCTCTGTTAGATACTCCGACAATGGTGCCCTATAGAAAACATCCTCAGCTACTCCCCGCTACCTCATTTGTCCCCCCACGTTGCCTTGTTTCCAAGGAATCTGGAATCCTCCCTTAACATATTCCCACATATGAAATTTTTGAAAAATCTCAATAACTCCTACCAAATCGCTCTGTTAGATATTCTGACAATGGAACCCTATAGAAAACATCCTCAGCTACTCCCCGATACCTCATTTGTCCCCCCACGTTGCCTTGTTTTCAAGAAATCTGGAATCCTCCCTTAACATAGTCCCACATATGAAATTTTTGAAAAATCTCAATAACTCCTACCAACTAGCTCTGTTAGATATTCTGACAATGGAACCCTATAGAAAACATCCTCAGCTACTCCCCGATACCTCATTTGTCCGCCCACGTTGCCTTGTTTCCAAGGAATCTGGAATCCTCCCTTAACATAGTCCCACATATGAAATTTTTGAAAAATCTCAATAACTCCTACCAACTCGCTCTGTTAGATATTCTGACAATGGAGCCCTATAGAAAACATCCTCAGCTACTCCCCGATACCTCATTAGTCCGCCCACGTTGCCTTGTTTTCATGGAATCTGGAATCCTCCCTTAACATATAATTTTTGAAAAATCTCAATAACTCCTACTAACTCGCTCTGTTAGATATTCTGACAATGGAACCCTATAGAAAACATCCTCAGCTACTCCCCGATACCTCATTTGTCCCCCCACGTTGCCTTGTTTCCAAGGAATCTGGAATCCTCCCTTAACATAGTCCCACATATGAAATTTTTGAAAATTTTCAATAACTCCTACCAACTTGCTCTGTTAGATATTCTGACAATTGAGCCCTATAGAAAACATCCTCAGTTACTCCCCGATACCTCATTTGTCCCCCCACGTTGCCTTGTTTCCAAGGAATCTGGAATCCTCCCTTAACATATTCCCACATATGAAATTTTTGAAAAATCTCAATAACTCCTACCAACTCGCTCTGTTAGATATTCTGACAATGGAATCCTATAGAAAACATCCTCAGCTACTCCCCGATACCTCTTTTGTCGCCCCACGTTGACTTGTTTCCAAGGAATCTGGAATCCTCCCTTAACATAGTCCCACATATGAAATTTTTTTAAAATCTCAATAACTCCTACCAACTCGCTCTGTTAGATATTCTGACAATGGAACCCTATAGAAAACATCCTCAGCTACTCCCCGATACCTCATTTGTCCCCCCACGTTGCCTTGTTTCCAAGGAATCTGGAATCCTCCCTTAACATATTCCCACATATGAAATTTTTGAAAAATCTCAATAACTCCTACCAACTCGCTCTGTTAGATATTCTGACAATGGAACCCTATAGAAAACATCCTCAGCTACTCCCCGGCACCTTATTTGTCCCCCCACGTTGCCTTGTTTCCAGGGAATCTGGAATCCTCCCTTAACATAGTCCCACATATGAAATTTTTGAAAATTTTCAATAACTCCTACCAACTCGCTCTGCTAGATATTCTGACAATGGAGCCCTATAGAAAACATCCTCAGCTACTCCCCGATACCTCATTAGTCCGCCCACGTTGCCTTGTTTTCATGGAATCTGGAATCCTCCCTTAAAATATAATTTTTGAAAAATCTCAATAACTCCTACCAACTCGCTCTGTTAGATATTCTGACAATGGAACCCTATAGAAAACATCCTCAGCTACTCCCCGATACCTCATTTGTCCCCCCACGTTGCCTTGTTTTCATGGAATCTGGAATCCTCCCTTAACATATAATTTTTGAAAAATCTCAATAACTCCTACTAACTCGCTCTGTTAGATATTCTGACAATGGAACCCTATAGAAAACATCCTCAGCTACTCCCCGATACCTCATTTGTCCCCCCACGTTGCCTTGTTTCCAAGGAATCTGGAATCCTCCCTTAACATAGTCCCACATATGAAATTTTTGAAAATTTTCAATAACTCCTACCAACTTGCTCTGTTAGATATTCTGACAATTGAGCCCTATAGAAAACATCCTCAGTTACTCCCCGATACCTCATTTGTCCCCCCACGTTGCCTTGTTTCCAAGGAATCTGGAATCCTCCCTTAACATATTCCCACATATGAAATTTTTGAAAAATCTCAATAACTCCTACCAACTCGCTCTGTTAGATATTCTGACAATGGAACCCTATAGAAAACATCCTCAGCTACTCCCCGATACCTCTCTTGTCGCCCCACGTTGACTTGTTTCCAAGGAATCTGGAATCCTCCCTTAACATAGTCCCACATATGAAATTTTTTAAAAATCTCAATAACTCCTACCAACTCGCTCTGTTAGATATTCTGACAATGGAACCCTATAGAAAACATCCTCAGCTACTCCCCGATACCTCATTTGTCCGCCCACGTTGCCTTGTTTCCAAGGAATCTGGAATCCTCCCTTAACATAGTCCCACATATGAAATTTTTGAAAAATCTCAATAACTCCTACCAACTCGCTCTGTTAGATATTCTGACAATAGAGCCCTATAGAAAACATCCTCAGCTACTCCCCGATACCTCATTAGTCCGCCCACGTTGCCTTGTTTTCATGGAATCTGGAATCCTCCCTTAACATATAATTTTTGAAAAATCTCAATAACTCCTACTAACTCGCTCTGTTAGATATTCTGACAATGGAACCCTATAGAAAACATCCTCAGCTACTCCCCGATACCTCATTTGTCCCCCCACGTTGCCTTGTTTCCAAGGAATCTGGAATCCTCCCTTAACATAGTCCCACATATGAAATTTTTGAAAATTTTCAATAACTCCTACCAACTTGCTCTGTTAGATATTCTGACAATTGAGCCCTATAGAAAACATCCTCAGTTACTCCCCGATACCTCATTTGTCCCCCCACGTTGCCTTGTTTCCAAGGAATCTGGAATCCTCCCTTAACATATTCCCACATATGAAATTTTTGAAAAATCTCAATAACTCCTACCAACTCGCTCTGTTAGATATTCTGACAATGGAATCCTATAGAAAACATCCTCAGCTACTCCCCGATACCTCTTTTGTCGCCCCACGTTGACTTGTTTCCAAGGAATCTGGAATCCTCCCTTAACATAGTCCCACATATGAAATTTTTTTTAAATCTCAATAACTCCTACCAACTCGCTCTGTTAGATATTCTGACAATGGAACCCTATAGAAAACATCCTCAGCTACTCCCCGATACCTCATTTGTCCGCCCACGTTGCCTTGTTTCCAAGGAATCTGGAATCCTCCCTTAACATAGTCCCACATATGAAATTTTTGAAAAGTCTCAATAACTCCTACCAACTCGCTCTGTTAGATATTCTGACAATGGAACCCTATAGAAAACATCCTTAGCTACTCCCCGATACCTCATTTGTCGCCCCACGTTGCCTTGTTTCCAAAGAATCTGGAATCCTCCCTTAACATAGTCCCACATATGAAATTTTTGAAAAATCTCAATAACTCCTACCAACTCGCTCTGTTAGATATTCTGACAATGGAACCCTATAGAAAACATCCTCAGCTACTCCCCGATACCTCATTTGTCCGCCCACGTTGCCTTGTTTCCAAGGAATCTGGAATCCTCCCTTAACATAGTCCCACATATGAAATTTTTTTTAAAATGCTAATAACTCCTAGTAACTCGCTCTGTTAAAGGTTCTGACTACAGGAGCTCATAGGAAACATCCTTAGCTACAACCGGATACTACATTTGTCCGCCCACGTTGCCTTGTTTCCTGGGAACTGGCGATCCTCCCTTAGCATGATCTCACATTTGATATTTTAAAAAACTGTTAACAGCACCTACCAACTCACTCTGTTATAGATTCTGACTATGGGTATCCATAGATAACATCCTCTCCTACAATCTGATGCCCCATTTGTCCGCCCAAGTTGCCTGGTTCACTGGTAATTCGAATTCCTTGTGTATTCCCTTTATTTTTGGTTCTTAACAGAGCTATGTTAACTACATAACAGAGCTCTGTTAAAAACATTGGTTTGTGTCTAGGGTTTTAAATTTCAAATTTAACTTCACACACATTTCTTTTATTACATTCAGCCAACCAACAAATGTCAATAAAGTTGTACGCAATTTTGTATATGAATTTTTTTTTTATATTTTGCTTAACTACGATTTTATTCAGATGTACCAGAACGGTAATGTATGACTAATGCCAAAATGTCAAATGTTTCTGGGGACGCAATAATGAAGAAAAATGTGGTAAAATTTTGCTAATATTGAGGAGAAAAAAAGAGTGATATTAGTCAAGTTAGCAGGAAATTTAGCTGATATAAAATTGTTTCTATCTGCAACACTACCTTCTTTTTTTGAACACCCCATTTTCATTTTTGATACCTTCTTAATATATCTATAAATAAATAAACATCTAAACATAGTTCTCATTTAGTCGATAACCATACCAGCATAAGTATTTCTCATAGGGGGGGCTGAACTTGAAGTTCCTCTTAGTAGTTAACATCGTAGTTTGTTGATCTAGTTAGCCGATCGAGAGCCGAAGTTTTTATCTCGTTGGAGTATTATTTGCTTTTTAAATAGCCGAACGATAGCCGAAGTATTTATCTCGTCACATTGAATGCTTTTGTTGCCTCGATATTCTAAAATGGTGTAAGAGATACTTCACCTATATCCGACCGAAAATGAAATACAACTCTCTTGTATGGGCCGGTGCTTCAAAGTCTGTTTTGGAGCTTCTCGACCGAGTGCAGAAGAGAGCGAAAGTGCTCATCGGTGATAGTAGGGTATCCAACTCTATTGATTCACTGGCGCACCGTCTCAATGTGGATTGTGTCACACTGTTCTATCGTTACTACTTTGGAATGTGCTCTAACGAAATCAGGGAACTTGTACCCGAAACTCGGACTTTTTTACGCAATACACGTCATTCTGTTAGAGCTCATTGCTTCGTGGTCGATTGGCCAATAGACTGAACAACACACTACAGAGAAATTCGTTCTTTAGCCCTACAGTTCGTATATGGAATTCGCTACCCGCAGAAGTTTTCCCTGCCAGTTGCAAAATAGGTAAATTCAAATTAAATTTAAATTTTCCTAGTTCCAAGGCAATTCATCGCATAAGTAGGCGCCATTCCCTGAGTATATATATTTAGTCTTTTAATTCCTTGTGGAACATAGAGCCTCGGAGTACTGGTCCTAAATTAAAAAAAATACTGTTTTCAGAATTCTTGGTGTGATTATGATTGAATAATAATTCTGACATTACCAAGTTTTATTGACCTCAGTCCTTACTCCTAAATACATTCATATGTATTCGAATAATTTACGGTTTCTCCTGACAATAGCTTGAAAAAATATTTGCTTAAGGTTTTATTTCATATCTGTCTGCTTGTCACTTTTTTTTTACTGAAATATTTAAGGTTTTAATAAGAACCTTAAAAGTGTATTTAATTTAAGAGTTGGTGTAAAAATAAAACAAGGTGGTATAAATTTGAAATATGACTTGAATTTAATTATTAAACAACAGACATTTGGAAAATGTTTAATGAATGAATTATATATTTGTATATGAATTCGAGGAAAGAATGACGGAATAACATATGCGAATTATATTAATAATTCATGGAAATTTGGCTGATACACTTTTCAGAAATTGTTAAAATCAATAAAAGTATATTAGCCGAATGTCAGAAATTGAAGTTTCAAGACTGAATGATATTGTGACAACCCCAAGTGCAGAAGGTTTTTAGATCTATCAAGACAAATATGAAAATTTCAAACCCATCCGCTATATTCTCTAGATATTACTTCTTCTGAGTACTGCTCTTCGAAGCTAGTTTTAGATGAATAAGAATGGATTATGAGTGTGAAGAAAAATATGAAATTTCCGACCCTAGACGCAAATTAAAGTTTTTAACAGAGCTCTGTTATGTTGTTAACATAGCTCTGTAAAGAACCGGAAATAAGGGGAATACACAAGGAATACAAATTCCTAGTGAACCAGACAACGTGGAAGGACAAATGGGGTATCGGGAAGTAGCTGAGTATTTTTTTATGGGTACCTATATTCAGAACCTATAACAGAGGGAGTTGGTAGGCGCTATTAACAGTTTTCCAAAATATCAAATGTGAGATTGTGCTAAGGGAGGATTCCAGATTTCTAGGAAAAAAGGCAACGTGGAGGGACAAATGATGTTTTGGGGAGTAGATGAGGATATTTTCTATAGAGCTCCATTGTCATAATATCTAACAGAGCGAGTTGATAGGAGTTATTAAGATTTTTCAAAAATTTCTTATGTGGGATTATGTTAAGGGAGGATTCCAGATTTCTTGGAAACAATGTAACGTGGGCGGACAAATGAGGCATCGGAGAGTAGCTGAAGATGTATTCAATAGGGCTCTATAGTCAGGATATCTAACAGAGCGAGTTAGTAGGAGTTATTAAGATTTTTCAAAAGTTTCATATATGGGATTATGTCAAGGGATGATTCCAGATTCCTTGGAAACAAAGCAACGTGAGCAGGCAAATGAGATATCAGGAAGTAGATGAAGATTTTTCTATATGACTTTATAGTCAGATTATCTAACGGAGCGAGTTGATAGGAGTTATTGAAATTTTTCAAAAATTTCATATGTGGGATTATGTTAAGGAATGATTCCAGATTTCTTGGAAACAAGGCAAGGTGGGCTGATAAATGAGATATCGGAAAGTAGCTGAGAAAGTTTTCTATATGACTCCACAGTCAGAATATTTAACAGTTCGAGTTGGTAGGAGTTATTGAGATTTTTCAAAAATTTTGTATGTGGGATTATGTTAAGGGAGGATTCCAGATTCCTTGGAAACAAGGTAACGTGGGCGGACAAATGAGGTATCGGAGGGTAGCTGAAGATGTTTTCTATAGGGATCCATAGTTAGAATATCTAACAGTGCGAGATGGTAGGAGTTATTGAGATTTTTCAAAAAATTCATATGTGGGATTTTATTAAGGGAGGATTCCAGATTCCTTGGAAACAAGACAAAGTGGGAGGACAAATGAGGTGTCAGAAAGTAGCTGCGGATGTTTTCTATAGGAAAGCGAGTTGTTAGGAGTTATTGAGTTTTTTCAAGAAATTCATGCAAGGGATAATGTTAAGGGAGGATTCCAGATTCCTTGGAAACAAGGCAAAGTGGGAGGACAAATGAGGTGTCAGGAAGTAGCTGAGGATGTTTTCTATAGGGGTCCATAGTTAGAATATCTAACAGAGCGAGTTGGTACGAGTTATTGAGATTTTTCAAAAATTGTATA
Source organism: Stomorhina lunata (assembly GCA_933228675.1). Classification (NCBI taxonomy): domain Eukaryota; kingdom Metazoa; phylum Arthropoda; class Insecta; order Diptera; family Rhiniidae; genus Stomorhina; species Stomorhina lunata. Next base: position 34,922,112 of record OW121740.1, on the reverse strand, counting down.
TGTGGGGTTACGTTAAGGGAGGATTCCAAGTTCCTTGGAAACAAAGTAACGTGGGCAGACAAATGAGGTATCAAGAAATAGCTGAGGATGTTTTCTATATGACTTTATAGTCGGAATATTTAACAGTGCGAGTTATTGAAAGTTATTAAGATTTTTCAAATTGTTATATGTGGGACTATGTTAAGGGAGGATTTCAGATTCCTTAGAAACAAGGCAACGTAGGAGGATAAATTAGGTATCGGGTAGAAGCTGAGGATGTTTTCTATAGAATATCTAACAGATTGAGTTGGTAATGTGTAAAAATAAATTAAAAATTTCTGACCCTAGACTCAAACCAATGTTTTTAACAGAGCTCTGTTATGTTGTAAAAATAGCTCTGTAAAAAAACCAAAAATAAGGGAAATATGCAAGGAACACGAATTTCTAGTGAACCAGGCAACGTGGGCGGACAAATGGGATATCGGATTGTAGCGGAGGATGATTTCTATGGGTACCTATAGTCAGAACCTATAACAGAGTGAGTTGGAGCAGTTATTCAAAGTTTTCCAAAATCTCAAATGTGGAATTATGCTAAGGGATGATCTTAGATTCCCAGTAAACAAGGCAACCTAGACCTTACAAAAGGAGTCGCCAGGAGTTATTGAGATTTTCCTAAAATCTCCTATATTTCTCTTAACAAGCGCTTAAAATCCTGGTATGAACATTTATCCATATGTTAAATTATAACATAAAAAAAAAACATAAAATGTCAATTAATTTTGACAGCTGTTGGATTCCTGCAAAATATTTTCTAAACATATTTTTAATATTTACCGAAATACAAAATAAAACTAAGAGACAAACATTTCACAAAAAAAAAAATACAAAACAAAAGAAAGCCACAATGAATTTTAAATATCCCCAATAACGTTTAGTTTTAGTACTTTAACTAACTATTCCCAGTACATCATTATTTATTAACATGCCCCGAATGAATGCGAACAGAAATTTATTTCTTTTTGTGTCTCTCTGTCATATCCATGGACATGTGAGGTACATGTGCATATAAAATTTATATTCTTATACGCTGCTATATGTCAAAAATCTAGAATAATAGGGAGTGTTATAAATAAGTGGCGGTTGTTTGGTGAAATATTATGAAAAGTGTCTCGAATAGTTTGGTAGAGCCGTTGGAAAATTTCGTTTCTTAAAGCAGAAATAAGAAGACGAAATTTTCCCTTAGGGGCTGTTCACATATTACGTAATACTATTTTTGCAGATTTATACCCCCTCCCCCCTGTGTAACACATTTCAATAGAAATTTGCATACAAAGTTCCTCCACCGTAACAAAAGTCAGACCTTCGTATTGAAAGGCCACTTTTGTAATAAAAGTGTATTGAAAGGGTACTTTTGTATTGAAAAAGTACTTTTGTATTGAAAGGATACTTTTGTATTGGAAGGGTTACTTTTGTATTAAAAGAGTAAATACTTTTGTGTTAAAAGGGTACTTTTGTGTTGAAAGGGTACTTTTGTATTGAAAGGGTACTTTTGTATTAAAAGGGTACTTTTGTATTGAAAGGGTACTTTTGTATTTAAAGGGTACCTTTGTATTAAAAAGGTTATTTTGTTTTGAAAGGGTACTTTTGTATAGAAAGGGTACTTTTGTATAGAAAGGGTACTTTTGTATAGAAAGGGTACTTTTGTATAGAAAGGGTACTTTTGTATAGAAAGGGTACTTTCGTATTGAAAGGGTACTTTTGTATAGAAAGGGTATTTTTGTATAGAAAGGGTACTTTTGTATAGAAAGAGTACTTTTGTATAGAAAGGGTACTTTTGTATAGAAAGGGTACTTTTGTATAGAAAGGGTACTTTTGTATAGAAAGGGTACTTTTGTATAGAAAGGGTACTTTTGTATAGAAAGGGTACTTTTGTATAGAAAGGGTACTTTTGTATAGAAAGGGTACTTTTGTATAGAAAGGGTACTTTTGTATAGAAAGGGTACTTTTGTATAGAAAGGGTACTTTTGTATAGAAAGGGTACTTTTGTATAGAAAGGGTACTTTTGTATAGAAAGGGTACTTTTGTATAGAAAGGGTACTTTTGGATAGAAAGGGTACTTTTGGATAGAAAGGGTACTTTTGTAGAAAGGGTACTTTTGTATAGAAAGGGTACTTTTGTATAGAAAGGGTACTTTTGTATAGAAAGGGTACTTTTGTATAGAAAGGGTACTTTTGTATAGAAAGGGTACTTTTGTATTGAAAGGGTACTTTTGTATAGAAAGGGTACTTTTGTATAGAAAGGGTACTTTTGTATGGAAAGGGTACTTTTGCATTGAATTACGGCTGCTTTTTTTAATGCCCTTTTTATATTTTCTATATAAAACTATATTTACTTGCTCTATATATGAACACACACACGCACACATATGATCCTTTCATTCATTTGTATGCTCGAGTTCTTATTCAAACATTCTCGTAGTCGTACTCGTACAATGTCTTTGCCAAAACAAGCAAATTAATTTAACGAGCAAGTCAAAAGTGCCCATTTAGGAATCGAATCATAAGCAGACTAGAAGTTTAGCTAAATATAAGATTTTCTTGGAAAATGTTAACAATTAGAGTTGTGTGGTAAGGAAACGTGGGAAAATCTTGAGGTTTTATGTACGAAACCAATTATTCGAGGTTAGAAATTATGTAGGAGGATCCAGAAGATTATATTGGTTTATATAGTTTCTTTAACGTAAATTTCCTTTGATTACACTGCGTTACAATTTCAATGTTGAGTGATCTTGATCTGCTGAGTCATCTCGAATTGTTGAGTCATCTCGATCTGCTGAGAAATCTCGAATTGCTAAGTGATCAAAAACTTTTTCTCAAATTAACTGACGTATTTCAAGTACTTCGTTTAGAAGGAGATCTCGGTAATGACATCATATAAGATTTAATACTACTAAAGATAAGCATGTGTCAAACGAACTTACGTATGAGAAAATTGTTTTTCTATAGAAACATTTTTTATAAAAATATTTTTATATAGAAACATTTTTTTGATTAAAAGATTGTCTATAGAAAAATTTTTGATCAATTTATATAGAAAATTTTTGATCAAAAAATTTTATATAGAAAAATTTTTCATCAACAAATTTTATATAGAAAAATTTTTGATCCAAAAATTGTCTATGGAAAAATTTTTATAGAAAATTTTTGGTCAAAAAATTTTTATAGAAAAATTTTTGTTAAACAAATTTTTATAAAAAAATTTTGATCAAAAAATTTTTATAAAAACATTTTTGATCAAAAAATTTTCTATAAATTGTTCTATAAAAATTTTTTGATCAAAAAAAAATTTTCTATTGAAAAATTTTTGACCCAATTGTCTATAGAAACATTTTTGATTCAAAAATTGTCTATAGAAAATTTTTGATTCAAAAATTGTCTGTAGAAAAATTTTTGATCCAAAAATTGTCTATACAAATATTTTTATAGAAAAATTTTTGATCAAAAAATTTTTATAGAAAAATTTTGGTCAAAAAATTTTTGATCAAAAAATTTTTGTAGAAAAATTTTGGTCAAAAAATTTTTGATCAAAAAATTTTTATAGGAAAATTTTCGATCAAAAAAATGTTTATAGAAAAATTGTTGACATACAAATTTTTATATAATTTTTTTCTATAGATAAATTTTTGATCAACAAAGTTTTATAGAATACTTTTCTGTAAAAATATTTTTATATAGAAAAATTTTCTTTAAAAATATTTTTGTATAGAAAAAAATTGTTTTTATAAAAATTTGTTGATCAACAAATTTTTATAAAAAAACTTTTGATCAAAAAATTTTTATAGAAAAATTTTTGATCAAAAAATTCTTATAGAAAAATTTTTGATCAAAAAATTTTTATAGAAAAATTTTTATCAAAAAATTCTTATAGAAAAATTTTTGATCAACAAATATTTATAGAACAAAAATTGTCCAAAAATTGTCTATACAAAAATTTTTACAGAAAAATTTTTAATCAAAAAATTTTTATAGACAAATTTTGGGTTAAAAAAATTTTCTATAGAAAAATTTTTGATGAAAAAATCTTTAAATAAAATTTTTGATCAAAAAATTTTTATAGAAAAATTTTTGATTAAAAAAATTTTATAGAAAAATTTTGATCAAAAAATTTTTATAGAAAAATTTTTACAAACAAATTTTTGATCAAAAAATTTTCTATAGAAAAATTTTTGATAAAAAAATTTTCTATAGAAAATTTTTATAGAAAAATTTTTGATCAAAAAATTTTTATAGAAACAGTTTTGATCAATAAATTTTTATAAACAAATTTTTGATCAAAAAATTTTTAAAGAAAATTTTTGACAAAAAAAAATTTATAGAAAAGTTTTTGATTAAAAAATTGTATATAGAAAAATTTTTGATCAAAAAATGTTTAATTCAAAAATTGTCTATAGAAAAATTTTTGATCCAAAAATTGTCTATACAAAAATTTTTGATCAAAAAATTTTTATAGAAAAATTTTGGTCAAAAAATTTTTATAGAAAAATTTTTGATCAAAAAATTTTAGTTAAAAAATTTTTGATCAAAAAATTTTTATCGAAAAATTTTTGATCAAAAAATTTTTGATCAAAAAATTTTTATCGAAAAATTTTCTATAAAAATTTTCTATAAATTTTTCTATAAAATTTTTTTGATCAAAAAATTTTCTATAAATTTTTATAAAAAAATTTTTATAGAAACATTTTTTAATCAAAAATTTTCCTTACAATAATTTTTGATCAAAAAATTTTCCATTGAAAAATTTTTGATCAAAAAATTTTCCATCGAAAAATTTTTGATCAAAAAATTTTCCATCGAAAAATTTTTGATCAAAAAATGTATATAGAAATTTTTGACCAAAAAACTTTCTGTAAAAAAATTTTTGACCAACAAATTTTTTATAGAAAAATTTTTGACCAAAAAATTTTTTATAGAAAAATTATTGATCAAAAAATTTTTATAGAAAAATTTATATCGAAATTTTTTTTTTAATTTTTGATCGAAAAATTTTTTTATAAAAATTTTTCTATAAAAATTTTTGATCAAAAAATTCTTATAGAAAAATTTTTGATCAAAAAATTTTTATAAAAAAATTTTTATCAAAAAATTCTTATAGAAAAATTTTTGATCAACAAATATTTATAGAACAATTTTTGACCCAAAAATTGTCTATACAAAAATTTTGCAGAAAAATTTTTAATCAAAAAATTTTTATAGACAAATTTTGGGTTAAAAAAATTTTCTATAGAAAAATTTTTGATGAAAAAATCTTTAAATAAAATTTTTGATCAAAAAATTTTTATAGAAAAATTTTTGATTAAAAAAAATTTATAGAAAAATTTTGATAAAAAAATTTTTATAGAAAAATTTTTACAAACAAATTTTTGATCAAAAAATTTTCAATAGAAAAATTTTTGATAAAAAAATTTTCTATAGAAAATTTTTATAGAAAAATTTTTGATCAAAAAATTTTTATAGAAACAGTTTTGATCAATAAATTTTTATAAACAAATTTTTGATCAAAAAATTTTTAAAGAAAATTTTTGACAAAAAAAAATTTATAGAAAAGTTTTTGATTAAAAAATTGTCTATAGAAAAATTTTTGATCAAAAAATGTTTAATTCAAAAATTGTCTATAGAAAAATTTTTGATCCAAAAATTCTCTATACAAAAATTTTTGATCAAAAAATTTTTATAGAAAAATTTTGGTCAAAAAATTTTTATAGAAAAATTTTTGATCAAAAAATTTTAGTTAAAAAAAAAAATTTTTATAGAAAAATTTTTTAATCAAAAAATTTTCCTTACAATAATTTTTGATCAAAAAATTTTCCATTGAAAAATTTTTGATCAAAAAATTTTCCATCGAAAAATTTTTGATCAAAAAATGTTTATAGAAATTTTTGACCAAAAAACTTTCTGTAAAAAAATTTTTGACCAACAAATTTTTTATAGAAAAATTTTTGACCAAAAAATTTTCTATAGAAAAATTATTGATCAAAAAATTTTTATAGAAAAATTTATATCGAAATTTTTTTTTTTTTAATTTTTGATCGAAAAATTTTTTTATAAAAATTTTTGAACAAACAATTTTTGATATTTTTAAGTAGGGTACTTTTCAATATACAAAAAATCAAAGATTTATAAACTTCATTTCGTGTTCTCCTTCTTTAAATTTTATATTTCCTCTAACTAAATTTAGAAATACAAACGTGTCGATAAATAATTTTCATGTTCATGTTCACTTTTGCAAAGAATTTTATATATTTTCTATATATTTCCTAATAAATTGATTTTCGGCAAATAAATTTTATTTTAAGGCCTAACTAATGTTTCAATCAATTTCAGAATTCAAACCAATAGATATCATATTGTAACTATTATTTAGATTGTCTCATCACATCTGCTTTTAAAGTTTAGTTAGAAAAATTTTATTTGAATTTAATATTCAAACATTATTTTGAGTATTAGTTAGATACTCGTATCAGGTTATATTTGCGTGTCATTGTCTTCAAAAATGTCAGTTATCGTTATTTGCTGCTCTTGGATGTTTGTTAGTCGATTTCGATTCGTCTGTTCATGTTTTTCAAACGTTGAATCATGCGAATGAATGACTGAGTACCACTTCTAGGTACCAACAGTCCAAATATTGATGTGTTCACACGATTACGTTTACGAATACAAAGAATTTCAAATGTTTGACATTTATACAACAGGATTTTTCTTTGCTTTTGTAGTCTTAACAAATCATAGGAATGACATTGATTTAGTACTATTTTTCTAGTTTTTAATAGAAGTCAATAAAAAAAAAAAGAAAGAGAAAATAACAATTTATTTAATGTGAAGGTTTTTTATTCTGTTTTTTTTTTTTTTTTTTGGAAAAATTGTAATGGATAAAGGTTTAAATATAAATAATGAAAAGCTATTCTTGAAAAATGTTAGGAAAAATTAATTTTCGGAAATGTTTTCATTCTTAAATTTACCTTAAATGTAAATTAAAATGTAATTTTAATATCATATTTTAATCAGTTAAAATCTTTATGATATGATAAACAAAAACTTGTAAACATAAAATGACATTTCTATAATTCAAAGTTGCCACATCGTTTTGTCATAGTTAACCTCAAAAAAAAAAAAAAGCAACATCTGTTTTGGCTTGTCACACTTAATTAACTGTCATAAATTTTAATTTACTAAATTAAAAACTCTTTGTCAAACCCAGAAATTCATATCAAAGCTTAATGCACCCGTAGCGTCATACAAATGTTACATTTAAATTTTTACACATATTTTTTTTTGGTATGAAACAAGTTTTACGAAAATCCATTTGAATGCATTTCTAATATTATCTGATTTAATTAATTTATGTTTAAATTATACAAATTTATTTTGATAAAGGAAAAAAAACTTAACACAATTTATTTAAGCCGCTTAAAGCATGAAATTGTTTACACACAAAAGGCGTTGCCAACTTTTTCTAATTAACCTGACTTCAAAGCTTTCAAAGTTCTGGGAAATTGTTAACTGATTAAGTTTTAAACTAATGAATTGTTAATTGTTATTAAAAGTTCCCATAATACTCGTACATTAATTAGTTATCAGGAACTTTAAGAATAAGATTTTGAATACTAATCAAATCAGGACAAATGTATAGAAAGTTTGAAACGGTTTTAGTATAAATTCTCGGTAGATTGTTCTAACATGCAATAATTCTGTTTATAATTATCACATCAGGTTAGGCTGTAGTCTAACCTTTTTTCTAGAAAACTTGTTAAATGTCGCATTTTTCTGTATAAAGTTATCAACGTTTAGAAATTCGAAACATTATAGACATAAAATGCTTTTATACGATTGAGAGTGTTCGAAAGCTTAGTAGGCAAGGGGTACTTTTACATTGAAAGGGTACTTTTGTATTGAAAGGGTACTTTTGTATTGAAAGGGTACTTTTGTATTGAAAGGGTACTTTTGTATTGAAAGGGTACTTTTGTATTGAAAGGGTACTTTTGTATTGAAAGGATACTTTTGTATTGAAAGGGTACTTTTGTATTGAAAGGGTATTTTTGTATTGAAAGGGTACTTTTGTTTTGAAAAGTACTTTTGTATTGAAAGGGTCCTTTTGTCTCAAAAGGTTACTTTTTTTATTGAAAAGGCACTTTTGTACTGAAAGGGCACTTTTGTATTAAAAGGGTACTTTTGTATTGAAAGGGTACTTTTGTATTGAAAGGATACTTTTGTATTGAAAAGGTACTTTTGTATTGAAAAGGTACTTTTGTATTGAAAAGGTACTTTTGTATTGAAAAGGTACTTTTGTATTGAAAAGGTACTTTTGTATTGAAAAGGTACTTTTGTATTGAAAAGGTACTTTTGTATTGAAAAGGTACTTTTGTATTGAAAAGGTACTTTTGTATTGAAAAGGTACTTTTGTATTGAAAGGGTACTTTTGTATTGAAAGGGTACTTTTGTATTGAAAGGGTATTTTTGTATTGAAAGGGTACTTTTGTATTGAAAAGTACTTTTGTATTGAAAGGGTACTTTTGTCTCAAAAGGTTACTTTTTTATTGAAAAGGCACTTTTGTACTGAAAGGGTACCTTTGTATTGAAAGGGTTCTTTTGTATTCAAAAGGTACTTTTGTATTCAAAAGGTACTTTAGTATTCAAAAGGTACTTTTGTATTCAAAAGGTACTTTTGTATTCAAAGGGTACTTTTGTATTCAAAAGGTACTTTTGTATTCAAAAGGTACTTTTGTATTTAAAAGGTACTTTTGTATTCAAAAGGTACTTTTGTATTCAAAAGGTACTTTTGTATTCAAAAGGTACTTTTGTATTCAAAAGGTACTTTTGTATTCAAAAGGTACTTTTGTATTCAAAAGGTACTTTTGTATTCAAAAGGTACTTTTGTATTCAAAAGGTACTTTTGTATTCAAAAGGTACTTTTGTATTCAAAAGGTACTTTTGTATTCAAAAGGTACTTTTGTATTCAAAAGGTACTTTTGTATTCAAAAGGTACTTTTGTATTCAAAAGGTACTTTTGTATTCAAAAGGTACTTTTGTATTCAAAAGGTACTTTTGTATTCAAAAGGTACTTTTGTATTCAAAAGGTACTTTTGTATTCAAAAGGTACTTTTGTATTCAAAAGGTACTTTTGTATTCAAAAGGTACTTTTGTATTCAAAAGGTACTTTTGTATTCAAAAGGTACTTTTGTATTCAAAAGGTACTCTTGTATTCAAAAGGTACTTTTGTATTCAAAAGGTACTTTTGTATTCAAAAGGTACTTTTGTATTCAAAAGGTACTTTTGTATTCAAAAGGTACTTTTGTATTCAAAAGGTACTTTTGTATTCAAAAGGTACTTTTGTATTCAAAAGGTACTTTTGTATTCAAAAGGTAATTTTGTATTAAATAGATACGATTGTATTAAAAAGGTACTTTTGTATTGAAAGGGTACTTTTGTATTAAAAAGGTAATTTTGTATTGAAAAGGTACTTTTGTTTTAAAAAAGGTACTTTTGTATTAATAGTATAATTTTGTATTAAAAAGGTATTTTTGTATTAAAATTATAATTTTGTATTAAAAATACACTTTTGTATTAAAAAGGTACTTTTGAATTAAAAAGGTACTTTTGTATTAAAAAGGTACTTTTGTATTAAAAAGACACTTTTGTATTAAAAAGGTCTTTTGTATTAAAAAAGTCTTTTGTATTTGTTAATAAATTTATGTATGTATATGCATTTGTTCGTTAATTTTCGATTATACAAATTTTGTTTGCCCTTAATCTTTTCTGATCTTTAAACTTTGTATTTATTATCTCTGATTACTTATTAATAGACCATAAAAGTTTATTTAATTATGTTTAAATTGGATTTTTTTTGTTTAATTTAAAGCTAGACAAAAGCTTTTAAATAATATTTTAATCGGAAAATATTATGTTCCATTAGTATTTGAAGTAGCAAATTTAAATTATTTGAATAGTTTTAAAGAATGAATATAATAAAGTATTGAAATTGATTTTTGATAACGATTTGATGATGATAATCTGATGGTAGTTTCTTGTTAAAATATTCAAATGCATTTACATACTTATTTCAGATATACAATATAAATGTACTAATGGATGATTATAATACCCAGCAAACATTTTGTTTAATTTGCAAATATTATTCATCTGCAACAAAGTTTAATTGCTTAAGAAATATCAAAAATATTGTCAAAATTTCTGTAAATTTATGGATTTATAGATATTTGTTTACTAGCTCTCCTTGTGTTTGCTGGGTATTTTTATTAATTAAATGGCGCCAAACATGTTTGATATTTATTGTTTTGTGTACTATTTTTAATGTTTATTATTTGAATAAAAGTCATGCTGGTTATCAGACAATATAAATTAAAATTTAAATAATAAAAAATTTAATGAATGAATTAATTTGTTTGCTCGTCAGTAAGAAAATTTTTATTTAGTATAACTCTTAGCAATTACTAAATTTTATCTTTATGACTTAAAAGAGCATAAAACTTGGAATAACGTCAAAAAGGGACAGGTTGTTAAAATGTTTGAAAAGTTAAATCATAAATTTTGAATGGTCTTTATGGATTAATATGGAGTGATTCAAAATAGTTTAAATTTGTACAATATTCAATGTCTTTAAACAAATTTAAACGTTTTCGTGCCTTTCAATTATTTGATCACTTTGTCAAGAAAATATTTAAAAGCTAATTTTTTAATTAATTTGAAATTACTTTTTGAAGTTAGAGTTTATTTTGAACTACAAAAGTACCTTTTTAATGCAACAGTGACTATTTTATACTTAAGTTTGTTATTTATAGAAAATTGTCTATTTAACAAAAATGGTATTATAATGCAAAAGTACCTTTCTAAAACAAAACTGGCATTTTAATATAAAAGTAGCTATTGAATACAAAAGTACCCTTTTAATACAAAAGTACCTATTTAATACAAAATTACCCTTTTAATACAAAAGTACCCTTTTAATACAAAAGTACCGTTTTAATACAAAAGTACCCTTTTAATATTAAAGTACCCTTTTAATACAAAAGTACCCTTTTAATAAAAATGTACCCTTTTTATGCAAAAGTAGCCTTTAAATACAAAAGTAACCTTTTAATACAAAAGTACACTTTTAATACGAAAGTACCCTTTAAATAAAAAAGTACACAAAAGTACAAAATACGCTTTAAATACAAAAGTACCCTTTTAATACAAAATTACCCGTTTAAATCAAAACTACTTTTTTAGTACAAAAGTTTCCTTTAACTACAAAAGTACTCTTTTAATACAAAAGTACCCTTTTAAAACAAAAGTACCCTTCTAATACAAAAGTACCTTTTTAATATAAAAGTACCCTTTTAATATAAAAGTACCCTTTTAATACACAAGTAACCTTTTAATATAAAAGTACCCTTTTAATACAAAAGTACCCTTTTAATATAAAAGTACCCTTTTAATACAAAAGTACCCTTTTAATACAAAAGTACCTATTTAATACAAAATTACCCTTTTAATACAAAAGTACCCTTTTAATACAAAAGTACCGTTTTAATACAAAAGTACCCATTTAATATTAAAGTACCCTTTTAATACAAAATTACCCGTTTAATAAAAATGTACCCTTTTTATGCAAAAGTAGCCTTTTAATACAAAAGTAACCTTTTAATACAAAAGTACACTTTTAATACAAAAGTACCCTTTAAATAAAAAAGTACACAAAAGTACAAAATACGCTTTTAATACAAAAGGTTCCTTTTAATACAAAAGCATCCTTATAATGCAAAAGTACCCTTTTAATACAAGAGTAACCTTTTAATTAAATAGTACCCCTTTAATACAAAAGTACCCTTTAAATACAAAAGTACACTTTAACTACGAAAGTACGTTTTTAATACAAAAGTACCCTTATAATACAAAAGTACCCTTTTAATACAAAAGTACACTTTACATACAAAAGTAACCTTTAAATACAAAAGTACCCTTTTAATACAAAATTACCCGTTTAAATCAAAACTACTTTTTTAGTACAAAAGTTTCCTTTAAATACAAAAGTACTCTTTTAATACAAAAGTACCCTTTTAATACAAAAGTACCCTTTTTATACAAAAGTACCGTTTTAAAACAAAAGAACCCTTTTAATATAAAAGTACCCTTTTAATACAAAAGTACTCTTTTAATATAAAAGTACCCTTTTAATACAAAAGTACCCTTTTAATATAAAAGTACCCTTTAAATACAAGTACCCTTTTAATACATATGTACTCTGTTAATACAAAATAACCTTTTTAATGCAAAATTACCCTTTAAACACCTGAGTATCCTTTTAATAAAAAAATACAAAAGTGACCTTTAAAAACAAAAGTACCCTTTTAACACAAAAAACCCTTTTAATACAAAAGGAGCCTTTGGATACAAAAGTTTCGCTTTAATACAAAAGTACCCTTTTAACATAAATGTACCCTTTTAATACAAAAGTACCCTTTTAATACAAAAGTACTAATTTAACTTTTTTTAAAGTTTAGAGTTTTGCTTAAAAATTTAATTTTCTTTAATTTTCAACCTTCAATTTCATGCACATTTTCTCGCTAGCCCTAAGTACGTTTGAAAATGTTTTCATTTTGAATTTTTCCTTTCCAAGTTGCACAATAATTTTGTTTTCAAAATTTAAATGCAATTTGATTTTTTTCTTGTTGTTGTATTTTTATTGTGCAATGGCAAACCTCCGGCAGAGCGAAAACCAACAGAAATGTGGAGAAGATAAAAAATAGGAAATCGAAACTGTCAGATGAAAGGATGCAATTGTATATGACTATCAATCCAACATTGTCTATACAAAAAGGAAGACAAAAAAACACAAACTTTCAGACAACGCAAAGTTTTTAAAGAGGAGACAGTGGTTCGGAAGGAAAAAATATACAAAAATGAATTATAGAAAATATAATTTCCGTATATTAATATTTGTCGCTAGAATTATTTCTGTTAGTAAAACAATTTTTCGAAATTTTGTGTTCACTTTATATCTCTTACTAACCACTGTTCTTCCCATCTTAATTTTAAACGTATCTCTGTTATTATGGGCATTAAATGTAACTTTACGTAAAATTACCAGTATAAAAAAAACTCTACAATAACAACTTTCAAGTGCAATGAAATAATGCATTTGGGTATTCTATACAACATCTTCTGTACAACAAAAGAGAGGGAAAAAAGATGATATTATGTTTAACACCCCCCTTGGGATAAAGTGATGTTACCCATTTTTGTTTTTAAGGCACACAGCCCTGACACTAATGTTGGCATCAACTTGTACTCCATGGATGGTTGCACATTGTATAACTACTTTCAAACTAGAGTTGGAAATGGAAGATTAAAATCAATGAACATTTTTTTAACAAAAGTACCTTTTTGGTACAAAATTTTCTTTTTAATAGAAAAGTACCATTTCATTACAAAAGTTTGTATACAATAAAGTAATACATTTTAAAAGAAAATAACAAAAGTACCCCTTTAATAAAAATTACCCTTTAAAAACAAAAGTACCCCTTTAATACAAAAGTACCCTTTTAATACAAAAGTATCCTTTGAATATAAAAGTACCTCTTTAATACAAACGTACCACTTTACTACAAAGGTGCCCTTTTACTACAAAAGTATCCTTTTAACACAAGAATATATTTTTAATACAAAAGTATTCTTTAATACAAAAGTACCCTTTTTATAAAAAGTACCATTTTTCTACAAAAGTACCCTTTACTACAAAAGTACCCTTTTTCTACAAAAGTACCCTTTTACTAGTACCTTTTTAATACAAAAGTACCCTTTTAGTGCAAAAGTATCCTTTTAGTACAAAAGTATTCTTTTAGTACAAAAGTACGTTTTTAATACAAAAGTACCCTTTTAGTACAAAAGTACCCTTTTAGTACAAAAGTACCTTTTTAGTACAAAATACAAAAGTAACCTTTTAATACTAAAGTATCTTTTTAATACAAAAGAACCCTTTTTATACAAAATTACCCTTTTAAAACCCTTTTGATAAAAAAGTACCCTTTTGTTAGAAAAGTACCCTTTTGATAGAAAAGTACCCTTTTGTTAGAAAAGCACCCTTTTGATAGAAAAGTACCCTTTTGATAGAAAAGTACCCTTTTGATAGAAAAGTACCCTTTTGATAGAAAAGTACCTTTTTGATAGAAAAGTACCTTTTTGATAGAAAAGTACCCTTTTGATAGAAAAGTACCCTTTTGATAGAAAAGTACCCTTTTGATAGAAAAGTACCCTTTTGATAGAAAAGTACCCTTTTGATAGAAAAGTATCTTTTTGATAGAAAAGTACCCTTTTGATAGAAAAGTACCCTTTTGATAGAAAAGTACCCTTTTGATAGAAAAGTACCTTTTTGATAGAAAAGTACCCTTTTGATAGAAAAGTACCCTTTTGATAGAAAAGTACCTTTTTGATAGAAAAGTACCCTTTTGATAGATAAGTACCCTTTTGATATAAAAGTACCCTTTTGATAGAAAGGTACCCTTTTGATAGAAAAGTACCTTTTTGATAGAAAAGTACCATTTTGATAGAAAAGTACCCTTTTGATAGAAAAGTACCCTTTTGATAGGAAAGTACCCTTGTGATAGAAAAGTACCCTTTTGATAGAAAAGGACCCTTTTGATAGAAAAGTACCCTTTTGATAAAAAAGTACCCTTTTGATAGAAAAGTACCCTTTTGATAGAAAAGTACCGTTTTGATAGAAAAGTACCCTTTTGATAGAAAAGTACCCTTTTGATAGAAAAGTACCCTTTTGATAGAAAAGTACCCTTTTGATAGATAAGTACCCTTTTGATAGAAAAGTACCCTTTGATAGAAAAGTACCCTTTTGATAGAAAAGTGCTTTTTTGATAGAAAAGTACCCTTTTGATAGAAAAGTACCCTTTTGATAGAAAAGTACCCTTTTGATAGAAAAGTACCCTTTTGATAGAAAAGTACCCTTTTGATAGAAAAGTACCCTTTTGATACAAAAGTTTCCTTTTGAATAAGTCTTCCTTTCTGCTCATCCTTTTCCAACATCCAGTCCTTTCTATGAATATCTCTTATGTTTTGTGTTTACTATAATTTTTTCATTATTTTCTTTAATTTCGTTTATTTTTCACTTTTTCTGCTTAAAATGCTGTCAGGCAGGATTTTCAACTTTTTTTCCTACATGTAATTTTTAAATTCCATACAGAAAAAAAATTATTTATAGTAATTTAAGTGTAGGAAAAAATTCAATTCGAATAACTGGAAAAAAAGAGGAAAAACGAATAAAATTTGGTTCATTGTTTTCATTTCAGTCTTAAACGCAGAGCTCATGACAATAATGTTGCCGCTGCTACTGCTGCTGCTTCTGCTGCGACTGCTACTGCCGTTGAGTGAAATTAATAATATTGTTAGCAGGAAAAAATATTGTGGTAAAAGAAAAAATGTAAAAAATGCTAAAATAAATATCATTATTACAAATGATATACATAATAGCACCGAGGGAGGTATAACTATTATTTTTAGAGGCGGGCTTTGTAATAAAACGGGTTAATAATAGAAATTATTAGTTTTTATGGCAGATTGTAAAAGGAAATCTATTTGGTTTTTTCTTTTCGTTTTAAATAATGACATATGGATTTTAATTTATAACTATATTTAGGACATTTTAGCTTAAATATTAGTTTAAGAGAAAATTTTAAATATTTAACTAAATATGATTTTTTTTCTTTTTTTTCTAGGATGAAGGTTGAATCGATTGGGATTTGCTGAAATTCTTGGTACGTATTAAAAATTGTTAAATATGTTCTATTACATTTTAATGGTTTAATAATATGTTATATAATGTATTACACTAGTCAACAAAATTTTACTTTTTGCATTAAATTTTATGCAAAAATGTATTAAATTGATTAAAAAAATTTTTCAAAATATGAAATTTTTGAAAGGACTGATCCACCGATTTTATCATATCTTTGGGACGGGTTCTTCGATTTTGTTAAAAGTCACGGAACATAATAGTACATAAAATTAGCTTTAAGTCTCTTGAAATAATTTGTTTAATATATTTAAAGGATTCTGAGCTATTTGCACTTTAAAGTAAAAAATCATTTTTTATTGAAACATTTTATTTTTTTTTTTTAAATTTATTTAAAATTGAAGATGGCTAAATTTAAAAATTTTTATTACATGACCTAAAAATTGTGAATGTTTGTAATCAATTAAGTCTTATTTGCCGAAAATCCATGAGTTAATACCAATGTTATTGACAAAAAAATTAATGAAGTAAAAATACCCAATTTTTGTATTTAAAAAATTTCGGTCTTTGGGTCTTATATGGAAACTTGACCCTAGTGTGGAACGATTTTCTCGAAATTTTGAAATTTTATTACAGTTTATACAAATATTATGTCTACAACAAATTAACATAAAAGAAGTAAGAAAGTGCTATAGTCGGTCAAGCCCGACCATACGATACGATTCACCACTTAGGTCAAAGGTGTTTTTTTTCTGTATTTGGCCATCATACAAACATTTTGTCAAAACTTGTATATTTAAGCTGTTTCCGTCATTTGAACTTATATGAGAGCTAGGGTTAACTCAAAGTTCTCATTATCTTCAGACTTACGAGCATTTTAGTGATTTTTGTCTTATTTAGTGCGTTTTTATAGAAGAATTTGTATGGAAGCTATGTGAAGTAGGCTAGAGTTGCCGTTCTCCCGATAGTTACATAATTTTATGATCTTTAGTCTCATGTGCCCTCAAAGTAGACTGGCGTTATCGTCGTGAATGTATTTCATCATCCGTCTCCGCAGCTATTGAAGCTGCTTCCCGATAGATGAATATTTCTATGATCTTTGTTTTAATGAGCCCTCAAAAAAGATTGACATTCACTTTTACATCATAAATTTGTTTCATCCTTCATCAAACGTCCTGGCATTGCCGTTCTGACGATAGTGTAATATTTCTATGATCTTCAGTCTTATGAGCCCTTAAAGTAGACTGGAGTTCTCTTTGGTCAATACGTCGTAAATTGATTTTATCCTTCGTCTCCACAGAATTTCGCTGTGCCGATTTTACCACATTTGCTTTAAACTACTAACAGAAAAAATTTTCGGTAGTAGAAAGTTTAAAAACTATACCATCGTCCAAGAAAGCTCGAAAATAAGTATTATAGTAATATGGGGGAAAAACTTCCCCTGCTCCGATCCTTTCCCTTTTTGTCAAAAGTGCTTCCATTACATTTACATTACATTTCACATTTCATAAAAATCGGCTAACCCAGCTAAAGGTATTGTATTTGTAACGGGGAAGTTGTCATCCCCTGCTCCGATCCTTTTTATTTTTCTGAAGTACGGCTATTGATAATGAATTTACTTTTAACAAGTTTGAACTTTCTAACTTTTATAGTTAATGAAATATTCGATGATAAATGATAAAGTTTGCACTATTTACAAACAAAACATATCTCTAGACAACCTTAGGAGAAAGCTCTATCTACATTCAAAATTTCATCAAAATCGGCTAAGGCGTTTAGGAATTAAATTAAAAAAATTTTGCATTTTTTTTTTTCATATTTATTTTTTAGTTTTTTTATACGACCCCTTTTTGTGCTCAAAAAAAGCTTAGGGGTTTTTCTTTAAGGTAGTTTTTGGCGGCTTAGTGGGATGCGAAACATAAAACATTAACCCTGAAAATTTGATCAAATAACGTTTACACGAAGCGCCCAGGCCCTTAAGTTAAAAAATGCGTTTACAAGGGAAAAAATGGGTCTTTTTTCACTTTTTGCCAAATCAAAGCTATTTGAGGTAAATTTTATGAAAAAAAGTGCATTGATTTGTCATACAGTCTTAATAAGCTTTCTTTTGAAGTAGATTTCTTATAAATCGATCCAATGGTTTCAGAGTTATAGTGTTTTTTTCCGTGAATTTCATGCCCATGGCGACTTATAAAGTCAAATTTACCCCAAAAAAATTGCTAGATTTAAATTTTTGTCTACTATTATATTTTTTACTTATCTTAGAACTGTAAGTACTAAAATATGAAATCTTGTTAAAATTGGTTTATATCTTCCTATTATCCTTGATGACGCAAAATCGAGATTATTTTCATATGATTTGCAAATGACTATTTTATTTTTTTAATAAATTTTGTTACTCAAATTTTGGAAATTTGCAATTCAAACTCCAGTGATTTATAACAAATGCATTAGGTATAAAACATATAAAAAATTGGGTCAATAGCTTATCCCTTCTTCCCGTACCTGTGACTTAAAGTCAAAGGATTTCGGTAAAAGTAGCTTTTTTTGAGAAATTTTAGAAAAAATTTTATATTTGTTTACCTTTTTAGCAAAAATATATTTATTGGTTATGCGTAACGCCTTGTAGAATCTGTGGATATAGTTTTATCAGAATTGGAAATGTTTAACCCTTGCATTACCGGGGTCAAAATCATTTTTTTTTATGGAAATTCACTTTTTTGAAATATTAAGTGGTTCAATCAATATGTCTTTTGCTAAGTCTTCTAAAAAACTATGTAGTTTATAAGAAAGATCACATAAACGAAAAATGTTAACCCTTTCGTGGCCAACAGGGATCTTGTTGAACAACGTAAACCCTTAAAAATTACAATTTTAAATGCAAACGTGGATGTGGAGGTGCTTAGTACAACATACCATAACCTATCCAATAGAATAAAAAGGTCTGCAAGGAGGGACAAGAGAATGTGGGTAGATGAACAAGTGAGCCGAGCTGAGTCAGCTGGAAGTACAGGCGACATGAGGACCCTATGCAATATATCAAGGTCGTTGTGTGGCAAACCTACCTACACCAACAGTCCCATCCTGAGTAGTAGCGGTACACTTCTGTCAACCCCGGATGAATAATTGATACGATGGATGGAACACTTCCAGTCAACATTAAACATTCTATTGGATTAGAAGCACCGACAGAAGTGCAAAATGAAACCGACCATGACAGTTTATTCAATAGAATTTTAGACAGCCCACCAACAATACAAGAAAGCCTTAAGTGCAACAAGGCCCCGTGTAATGACAATATCTCAGCGGAGATGCTTTTATGCGACGTTGAAGGATCAGACTGTGGCACCAATTTGAGCGTAAAATATGGGAAGAACAAGCTCTACCAACCTCTTGGAATGAAGGTATACTAGTCAAAACACCAAAAAAGGGTGACTCCACTTCTTCCAATACCGAGCAAAACACTAAGTGGAGTAATTTTGAATAGAACATCTGACACAGTTTTTGAAACACTCCGCGAAAATCAGTTTGGGTTCCGAGAGAATAGATCTTGTGTTGATCAAATCAACACAGTAAGAATAGTACTGGAGCAATGTAATGAATCCCGCACCCTCCCATTTACCTAGCGTTTATCGACTTTATTAAGGCCTTCGACAGTATCAACAGGAGCTATCTATGGAGAATTTTAGAAAACCGTAACATGCCAACGAAAATTCTGAATTTAATTCGGACAATGTACATGGACTTTAATTGTCGGGTTCTTCATAAAGGTAGACACTGAATGGTAGACTTGGTATCCAATGAACACCCTTTAAACAATTCGAGAACTTGAAATACGCTGATGACGTATGTCTTCTAAGCCAAAGCTCAGGTCACCTTCAAGAAAACACTAGCGCTATTACTGTTGAATCTCGGGCAGCTGGGTTGGAAATTAACATTTCCAAGACAAAGATTATACTTGAAGGCTATGGCGCAAATCCTTCGACACACATCAATGTGGATTACGAGGTTATTGGATGTGTGGGTACCTTTAATTATCTTGGTAGTTTGGATATCTACAAAAAGTGGCGCCGACGAGGATATTGAATCGGTATTAATATGGCAAAATCTGCATTCAGCATTCTCCGAGCTATTTGGAATCTCGGCAAATATCAACAACAAATAAGTTACGAATATATAACTCAAATGTCAAGTATATCTTGTATCACGGCTGCGAAACTTGGAAACACACAAATACTATCGATAAGCGCCTACAAACCTTTGCAAACAAATGCTTGCGGAAAATCCTTAATAAAGGGGGTCCCAACTAGAACGCAATTTTTAATTTTTTAATCGTGAAACTTTATTATATCGTAAAGTAGACAGAATGAGGTTATGTATGGAATAAGATATCGTGCTGATGGCCACCGCGGCTTTGCGATCTTTTAATTAAATTTTCAATGACCTTTTTGCATAAATGCTGCGGTATTTAACTAATGCAGCGTCCAATTTCCTCTTAAGGCTTGAGTCCTCGTCGGCTTATTCGCGTAAACCATCGACTTCAAAAAACCCCAAAGAAAAAAATCTAAAGGTGTTAAATCGCACAATCTAGGCGGCCATTCTGGCTTCCAAAACGCGAAATAACACGACCGGGTAATGACTGATGTAGCAATTGAATTGTTTCTCTGGCTGTATGACATGTGGCGCCGTCTTGTTGAAACCGCATGCCCTCCACATTAATTTCTTCAATTATAGGCAAGAAAAAACTGGTTATCATTTCACGATTCCGAACACCACTGACTGTTTGCGCTTGACCTGCCTCATTTTCATAAAAAAAGGTCCAATGATTCCTCCAGCCCAAAAACCACACCACACAGTGACACGTGATGCATTTGCTGCTCGTGAATCACTCGAGGAAACTCACCCCAAATGCGACAATTCCGCCTATTGACGAAGCCATCAAGATGAAAATGGGCCTCGACACTGAATATGATTTTATCGGCAAAAATCAGCATCTTCATGTTGTCTCTCCAATACCCAATTAACAAACTCCCTTCGCTGTCCATGGTCATCTGGCTTCAGTTCCTGAGTCATTTGAACTTTGTATGCATGAAGATGCAAATCTTTTGTCAAAATTCGCTAAATAGTGGATTTGGAGACACCAATTTGCTGAGCTCGGTGTCGAATTGAGGTGGATGAGGTTTGAGCGACATCATCACGTACAGCTGCGACATTTTCGATCAATCGAACTGGTCGATTAGTGATGTCTTTACATCACTAACAGACCTAGTTTCGGCAAATTTATTCATTAATCTCTTTACAGTTGACTCTTTTGGATCATTATTGTAACCCCAAATTGATCACAATTTGTGAACTGTAGCCGCAAAACTTTCACCATTTTGGTAAAACAATTTCACAATGAGAATGAGTTGTTCATTGGTGTAGCGCTCCATTTTAACTAACCTCGTACCTTCTACTATCAAACAATAACAATTGTTCAAATGTCAAACAATGACACTTCGAATCGCGCCAAATTTAAAAATTGCGTTCTAGTTGGGACACACTTTATATGGTGGCCGAATCGCATAATAAATGAAGATCTACTAAACGCTACAAACCAAATCCCTTCTTCTATAAAGGTATGTCAACGGAATTGGCGGGGGATAGGCCACACACTTCGAAGGTCAAATACCAACATTGCTCGACAAGCGCTTCGTTGGAATCCACAAGAAAGCGACCGTCGTGTTGGTGCACCTGCTAGAACCAGCAAACTATTCATGGAATGATGTATGCCTAACATCTCGCAATAGAGGCCCTATGCTCCAACAGGGACCAAAATGACCCCAAAAAATTAAATAATTTTTAATAGATTCTACAATCTCTCCAACTTAAAATGTCCGATCGGCTATAACCATATCGAGTTTTTTTGGACAGGAGTTAGTTTAAAGTTGTTAACTGTTAGAATCAGTGTTGCCATTTCAATATGTAGGCGAAAAATTCAAAAAGGACATAGACTAATTGACCTGCCCTCGTAATAAAGTACATTTTAATAGCATTTATTTCAATATATTAAACATTTTAATTAAATATCTGTCAAAATAACACTTACTCTTAATGGTTCAAAATCCACCGCCATAAATAATTATTAATAACATGCAATTAGCCCATAAATATTCAAAATATAGGTGTGTTCCCTTAACGGCTCCTAGGTGTTCACATTTCATAGCTGCAGGTACTTTTAATGTCATTCGCTCATTTGGCTAATGTGCGAACAATTGTTACACTCGATTATTTATTTAAAATTAATTGTTTTTGCATAAAAATGCTATAAATTTTAATACTATAAACGATCAAATATTTTTTAATAATAAAATACAGGCAACTCCCGGTATAACGAAAGATATAATGTCAGGCTCATTCGTAATACAGAAAAATTCGTTATATCGCAAAGTTTTTATACTCTACACTATATTGGGATGAGAACACCTTTGATCATACTGATCTACTCATAATCAATAACTGTATCGACTTAAAGGTACAGGGCCAATATTTTATGTATTACCAGTACATAAAATGTGCGTTTGTTTACAAAAATGTTAATATAAAAATATTTGAGTAGGATATAATTAAATCTGGCAGCACTGAAAAAATCTGCCGCTAGGAAAAGTAGAACAAAGTTCTACTTTTTTCCATTGCCGCTTCAAATTTGACAAATCAAAAAACAGCTGATTGCCGCCCGCAGCCGCTTGCCGCGTGCATTGGCCTTCTACCTTAACGATGCCAGTCCGTTTGTCTGCCTGAAAAGCTAGCTTGTCGTCGATGTAATCTTATCGTAGTCACAATTTCTGAAACAATTTGATGAAAGTTGGTTTGGACATATTTTTATGATACTGAAATTGGTTCGTTATTTCAATTGCCTTCCATAGGTCTGGCTTCACGGAATTTAGATTATGGACTCAAATTTAAGTATATGTAAGAATTTTTCGTTGAAATTGGTCAAAAGCAACTTCAATACATGAAAGTCGCAAAATAGCTCATAAATCTAACGAGAATGAAAATTGTATAAATAATTTTTGTACCGACCAATCGGTTTGATAGACTAAAATACTTTTAACTTGTTTTTTTTAAACTTTTTTTACTTGATTTTCAAAAACTCATTTATATAACATTTAAATTTATGTAAATTTTCTTTAACTTTTTTATATTATTCGTTATATCGCGTATAAAATTTGCTTAATATTCGCTATATAAGGTATTCAATGGAAAAAATTATAACGTTCGTTATATCCAACTTTCGTTAAATCGAGATTCGTAATACCCGGCTTTGCCTGTATGTAGACAAGTCTATAATAAATAAATGTTTAACAATAAATAAATATCTAAAACATTTAATACTATTGATAATCGGTGTAATTGTATGCAACAAATATAAATTCCAAGAGTTAAGAGAAGTAAAAGAATGATTTCATTACGATAATAACATACAGAATTCTTAAGTAAATGATTTTGTTATTTTAAATATCTGTCCCACCATTTATCTTTTGTAAATTGAACATTTGATATTCTCTGTCTGATCAAACGTAAATCACTTTTAAATATAGAAATTCTTTAGGTTTTTAGCAAAAAAAAAAAAACTAATGTTTGTCCAACGTCTCAGTTTCATTGGTTTTATTTTACACATGTAATTTTTCCATATTCTATCCCTATAAATATTTACTTAACTCCTCGTAGTCTTTGTATTCATTGTTTTCAAATAACCTTTTGATTGATTTTAATGACTTAACGAGTCTATTTATGTTACAGAGTCCACAATGAATTTGCAACCCAAGTCTCATAAAAAAGTGAATGATACTTTTGTGTTGGAACTGCAGCAACAGAAAAAAAGGGGGAAGCAATAAATTGTTTTGGGGTGCCATGAAGTAATTGTTGTACTTTTACAATCATATTAAGATTCTTTAACTCGTTCATAGTCTTAGGGTAAGTATGGTATTACATACTACTAAAGGCACCGATTATATTTCCAAAGGGAGGAATATATTAAGGCCTGAACTTTGTAAGCCTTTTTATTATATTAAAGAAGTTTTACATACATGTATTGCACTAGGATCCCAATCTATAACAATTATTTATTATTGCAATAAACAGTTTTGTTGGCAAAAAAAAATGCAAAAAAATGTTTGTGGGCATAATCTTTCCTCGACGCGTTTCGCGTTTCATCTAATTCTAGACAGATCGAAAGCTACGCTTTAGCACCTGGTTGACCGAGCCTTGCTTGGAGCTTTATGATAAGCATTTCGGGGTAAATTTTAAAGTTGTCATCAATTTTTTTTATAAAGTACTAAAATAAATTTAGAGAAAATCCTTATTTTTCAATTAATTCAATTTAAAGTTCGAATAATTAATTCCCAAATAATGAAAACATATTACACAAATATGCAATTAATTTTGAATCATTTTATTTATTTTGTCCGATCAACACATGATCAAATGCATAGTTTACAGTTCAATTCATACCAATTTAGAAACCTCCGTCGAAACATGCGCAACAACTTTGCTAAGCCTAATCAAATGAACAGTTTACGATTTTATTAATTTTTAGTAGTTTTCAATGGCGCCACCTATCGGAAATTTGTCACACCATAAAAGAAACCTTTATCTTCTTTTGAGTAACAACTCGTCTAATGACTATAGCATCATCAAATGCACAGTTTACGACTCAATTCACTTTGAGTAATTTTCAGTGGCGCCACCTGTTGCAAATTAGTCTTACCAATTTAAAAACCTTGGTCGGCTCAAGCGTAATAACTTCGCTAAAGAGCATAACATGATCAAATGCATAGTTTACTATTCTATTAAGAACATACATACAGACAGACAAACATTCATATCGCACTTGTTCAACAAGAGGGTATTTATTAACTCAAAATTTTTAAATTTTCACTTATTAGAAGAAATTGATGTGTAGTGGTCTTATCTACCCATTGTAAAAATCTGACATCATTTTCACTATAATTTCGCCAAAAAACTACAGTTTTACCCCTCTTCTTTATATGAAAGTAGTAGTAAAATAAAATAGTTTTTTGACTCTACTGAAAATTTTTAAATTTTGAATATTTTAAATGTTGATCAAGTGCGATATGTTTAAAAGTTATAACCTTACTAATTTTTTCCCCTTTTTATCCCCTAATTTCAAAAAAGTTTCATATGCATGTTTGGTACTTCTTTGGACCAATTGAATTTGGTACATTTTATAAAAAAAGCAGTTAACATATTGTTTCTATTCATGTTAGTTCATGCGGTGTTAAGTTTTAATTTTATCCCCTTTTTACCTATTTTGGCCCACAAAATCGAAAAAGTACCAAATATGTGTTCAATATTTTTTTACACCAATTGATTGTTTTTGTTTCTTTCTATATTCTTTGGTTCAAAAGATAAGAGTGGGTTAAAAAATGTACCAAAAAAACTATTTTCACCCTAATTATTGCTCGTTTAAAGATATAAGATATTAAACTAAATACGAATTATAGTGTCATTGCAAAATGACATTACAAATAAAGCTAAGATTATCGTGTAAGCTGAATTTGTTAATCCTCGTACTTTTCTAATAATTTTTATAATACACTAGATATTTGGACCCACCGATGTACTGATAATAGAAATTTATAGTTGTTCTAGTTGTTTAAAGAAACAATGATAAACATTAAATACTGGCCTATTTGACCTTCTATTTAGACTCCTCTCTATATATTAGTAAACCCAGAAGATCTTGTAAACTTCAACTGTTTTACTGAAACTTGAAGTTAGGTCCCTTGGCCGCTTCGTTTTCTAAGATGCTGCCAGGAAAGAATTTTAATGAAAGAAAGCACTACGAAAATAGGACATTATAATTGACTCCTTTTGGGTTTTAGATTCGGGATGACTTCTTTATTTTTCAATGAATTCGATATATCTTGACTTTTTACCGACGCACAACTTTTAAACTGTAAGCTCGATTGTCATGAAATTTCACATGGCTATTCTTCTTCTTCTGTTATCATTGACTAACAGTGAAGCATAGGGCCTCAATCATCCATTTATGTCGAAATATATTGCGAGATGTTAGGCATACATCATTCCATGAATAGTTTGCTGCTTGCAAATCCTCATCAAATGATCTTCTCCATGTTCTGACAAGTGCACCAATACGACGGCCTCTTCCCTGTGGATTCCAACTAATGTATTGTGTTTGGCCTTCGAAGTGTGTGGCCTACCCATCGCCATTTCCGTTGATATACCTCTGTGGAAGCAGGGTTTTGTTTTGTTGCATTAAATAGATCTTCATTTCTTATGCGATTCGGCCACCATACATTAAGGATTTGCCTTAAGCATTTGTTTGTAAAGGTTTACAGTCGTTTATCAATGGCATTTGTGCACTGCCAAGTTACGCAGCCTTAATACAGGATGGACTTGACATTTGAGTTGAATATTCGTAACTTAGTTGCTGTTGATATTTGCCGAGATTTCCAAATAGCTTGAAGAATGTCGAATGCAGATTTTGCCTTGTTAATACGTAGACACCAAACTTAAAAGGTAATTATAGGTATCTACACATCCAATAACCTCGTCATCCACATTGATGTGGATGACAATCTTTGTCTTGGAAATATTGATTTCCAGACCAGCTTCCCGGTATTAAACAATGATAGCGTTAGTATTCTCTTGAAGGTGGCCTGAGCTTTGGCTTTAAAGACATATGTCATTGGCATATTCCAAGTCCTCGTGTTGTTTTAAGGGTGTTGTCTATTGGATACCGTGTCTACCATTTAGAGTCGTGCGCATTGTCTAGTCGATGAAGAGGATAAAATGTATAAGTGACAAGATACAACCTTTCCTTACCCCAGTAGTAACGTTTAACTTAAAAACTTTAATTTTGGTGGTGGTTGAGATATTTTGAGATCTCCAGAATTTGTTTAGAATTCCAAAACCTGTTTTGGATATCTTCTTTGCTGCCTCCGCTTTTTGAAATAATACTCCCAAGGTAGCAGAAGTTTCGACTTCATCAATGGTGTACATATTGAGAAATCTGATGCTCTTGATGTTCTAGGCCTAAAAATACAATGTGATGTGCGTTGGACAAAGCATATCTTTCAAGTGTCGAAAGAAGCATTCAAGTGCCTAGGTTTTCTAAAACGGTGTAAAAGATACTTCACTTCTTCTGATCTCCTTACTATTTACACCACCTACTTCCGACCGAAAATGTAATACAACTCTCATGTATGGGCCGGCGCTTCAAAGTATATTTTGGAGCTTCTCGACCGAGTGCAAGAGAGGGCGAAAGTGCTCATCGGTGATAGTAGGGTATCCAACTCTATTGATTCACTGCAGCACCGTCGCAATGTGGGTTGTGTCTCACTGTTCTATCGTTACTACTTTAGAATGTGCTCTAACGAAATCAGGGAACTCGTTCCCGAAACTCGAACTTTTTTACGCAACACACGTCATTCTGCTAGAGCACATTCCTTTGTGGTCGATTGGCCGCTAGACCGAACAACACACTACAGGGAAAATTCGTTCTTTAGCCGCACAGTTCGTATGTAGAATTCGCTTCCCGCAGAAATTTTTCCTGCCAGTTGCAATATAGGTAAATTCAAATCAAATGTCCACAAACACTACTCCATCTATCCTCCTTCCCATAACCTATTTTCCTAGTTCCAACACAATGCATCGCATAAGTAGGGGTCATCCCCTGAGTGCTGGTCCTAAATTAAAAAAAAAAAAACAAAAATACAACATCAAGAACTATATTAAATAGCAATGGAGACGGCACACATCCTTGACTCCTACCCTCACACTGATTGGTTGGCTCTGACAACCTTCATGTAGAATACAGCAGAACGTGTTATTGTAGAGCGCTTTGATGAGTCGTATAATCTTCTCAGGTACTCCTTTGCATCTGTATCAAATGCACATTTAAAATCAATAAACAGTAGGTAAATGGGAGATCGCCATTCAACCGATTGTTCCACAATAACCCTTAGGCTATTGATGTGATCAATGCATGATTTATTTGGTCTAAAGCCAGCTTGTTCGCGTCTTAGCTGTGGTTCGACAATGGATGGGCTATGACTTTATTGACCATGTTAAAACGTGGTGCCCCTGCAGTTCGAGCAGTCCTGTAAATTTCCTATTTTATTTCTAGATATATCAAACTCGTTATTTGTGTGATGCTTAGGATCGCAATCACATATTTTACACCACTTAGCCGGATTGACTGATAGTAGCTTCCCAACAAACTAAACGATATCGTAATGATATCATAACGATATCATTTTCTCGGTAAGCAATTCCGAGAATGATATCATTTTAGACTCGAAAGAAATAGCTTTCTCCTAACAAAAGGTACACTCGATAATGATATTATAATTTTTAAAAAAAATTATATCATTTACGATACCGATAATAAGAGGCAGAACGATAGTTTCGCAATATTTGCCGAGATTTAAAAAAAATAACGATATTATAATGATATCATTAATTATTGCCAGTAATAATACTATTATGATATCAATGAAATAAAATTTACTGCAATTTTAGCTCAGTATTGTAATATTTATTTTATTTATTTAAATCTATGGAATTTATTAGGTATGTGATGGACATTTTTCGTTTTCAAATCGATCGATTTCAGACATATTTTTTTAGCTAATTTTCGGTTATTTCCCCCAAAAAAATGAAAATTTTGGCTTTAATCCTTTTGACTGATATTTTATCTTTAATTTGGTTTGAATTTTTTGGGAAAATAACCGAAAATTATCTTAAAAATATATCTGAAATCGATCGATTTGAAAACGATCGTTTTCCATCACATACCTGTATATATACATTATCTTAATGGATATACGATTTATATTATTAGTTCGGTTCCAGTAAAAATATTATGTGCACAATAGGATTGATTTGCCAATAGTAAGGCGGTGTTTACATGTAAAAATAGAATGGGTAGATAATAGATGATTTCACAAAAAAAAACAAATTAAATAATTTAAAATATATAGTCCATGGTGAAATAGCGAGTCAATGTTTACGTGGTTATAAACGAATATTCAAAATTTCATTTTTCATAAGGTAGACAGAATATTCTATTCAAAACCACCATATGAAGTTTAATTACAATAAAATGTTTACACTTACCTTCAAAATTGACGGTTTTGTGCCAAAATCCTTCACTTACAAATTTTATTTGAATGCTCCAAGAAACAAGATCACGAATTCTTTCGATGAATCTAAAAATATATAAATTTGTAATATTTTGTACAAGCAAAGCAATACCTACATAATTAGTTTGATAACTGGATATGTTTGAATTAAAAACCGCTGAGTAAAAGGCCAATTAAAAGAACACTTTTAAAATCTATAATAAAAAACGATATAAATTTATGTTTCAAAGAAAATTAAAATTTATATTGCAATGCACTTACCAGTTATTATTTTTCCCATTTTTGAAGTCGATATTATATTTAATTAGCGCATATACAAATATTTATTGCAATTATTTTCTTAAATTTTTGTAATTGAAAAATTTTTGATTTTTAATTCTAAGTTCAAAATTTTATAACCGAGTTTTTATTATATTTTTGTAAAAATATAATATTACTACTATATCATTTAGTCAAATCATTTATGATTCTATAAACTTTCAAAATATAATATCATAAATGATACTGTATCGTTTCTTGGTTTGTTGGGTTTTTGTATTAGCCTTCCCTCAATTCCAACTGTTGATCTTTGGCGTAGATCAAGTCGCCCTGCTCATTAATCAGTGGCTTTGAATTGCAGTAATTATGGCCAACAATTGCCTTTGTGATTCGATATAGGTCCTTGGATCGACCAGTATCGCTAGCTATTTGGGCTTCTTTGGTTGAATTTTCAGCCCATTTACGCTAATCCACCCTAATCAACTTCATGATTTAGAAGTTGATTTTCACGCTGTCTTTGTTGTTTGATCTGCAAGGTTTTGTTATCATTTAATTTACCTTTAACTGGTATCCTGTCTCCAATCAGCTGTCATGTTTTACTCGAGATAAAAGGCTTATTACACTTTCTTTGATACCTTATTTCACTAGTAGCAGTTTCAATAAAGGCTGTTTTAATATCATTCCAATAGGTGTCTGCATTCTGGTGGACAGGGATATTGTAAGGATCTGTTCTATTTCTCAACGCGTTAGAGAACTTCATAGCAACTTCTGGTGATTGCAGTTTTTGAACATCAAGCCTTCTCCTGCTGGTACTTGGTTTAGATGCCACAGCTCTTAACTTCAGCCAAACTTCGGCTACAATCAAATGATGGTCGCAGCCAACATCTGCATCCCTCTTCTTCCGCATCCTACATATTGTCGATCTGGTTTTCGGTTTTGTGATCCGGGGACACCCATGTGCATTTATGTTTTTTTTGTGAGGGAATATAGTTTCCCAGCACCATATTAAAATTGTCACATAACTCTTCAAGTCTTTCACCATTTCACCAGTAATGCGACCCGTGCCATGCGTTCCCATCACACTCTCTCTACTGGTATTATCAATGCCTACTTATGCGTTGTGAACCGCCGTGGTTTAGCAGGTTAGTCATCCGCCTAGCATACCAGAGGCCCAAGTTCGATCCCTGGCCAGACTCACTTGAAAAAATAAATTTTCAGAAACCATCTTTTTCTGCGTCTTCAGCGGCCTCGGTTGAAGCATAACATTGAGTGATGGAGAATTCCTGGCTCGTGTTTTAAATCTTGCAACACTTATTCTGTCTGTGTATGGTTGCCATTCGACAAGATCGTTTTTTGACACTTTAGATAAAAGAAATCCAACCCCACTTGATCTAGGTTGGTCAGCTGCTCTACAAGCATATACGAGTTTTAAACCGTTTGATGTTTGAAGTTCGCCACTTTCTGGCCAGCGTACTTCACTCAAACCCAATAAACGCATATTATAAGTAATGAACTCTTTCTCAATTTGTGCAAGCTTTGTTGACTCTAGGCACGTTCCAAAATCCAATTCGTAATCATTTTTTCATTCCAGGAGGGCCTCAACCATCCTTTTATATCGAACTCTATTGCGAGATGTTAGGCATAATCATTCCATGAATAGTTTGCTGCTTGTAACTCCGCATCAATTGACCTTCTCCACGTTCTAGCAGGTGCACGACGGCCGCTTCATTGTGGATTCCAACGAAGCGCTTGTCGAGCACTGTTGGTATTTGGCCTTCGAAATGTGTGGCCTATCCATCGCCATTTCCGTTGACATATCTCTATAGAAGAAGGGATTTGGTTTGAAGCGTTTAGTAGATCTTCATTTCTTATACGATTTGGCCACCATAGATAGCACCTGTTGACACTGTCGAAGGGGTTCATAAAGTCGATAAACGCTAGATAAATGGGGGTGCGAAATTCATTACATTGCTCCAGTACTATTCTTACTGTGTTGATTATATCAACACAAGATCTATTCTCTCGGAATCCAAACTGATGTTCGCGGAGTGTTTCAGAAACTGCGTCAGACGTTCTATTCAAAATTACTCGACTTAGTATTTTGCTAGGTATTGGAAGAAGTGTTATTCCCCTGTAGTTATTGCAGTCTTTGGAGTCACCCTTTTTTGGTATTTTGACTAGTATACCTTTATTCCAAGAGGTTGGTAGAGCTTCTTCTTCCCATATTTTACGCACAAATGGGCGCCACAGTCTCGCCGATCCTTCAACGTTACATAAAAGCATCTCCGTTGATATATTGTCATTGCCCGGGGCCTTGTTACGCTTAAGGCTTTTAATGGCATTCTTCACTTCTTGTATTGTTGGTGGGCTGTCTGAAATTCCACTGAATAAACAGTCATGGTTGGTTTCATTTTGCTCTTCCGTCAGCGCTTCTAATCCAATGGGATTGTTTAATGTTGACTGGAAGTGTTCCATCCATCGTATTAATTGTTCATCCGGGGTTGAGAGAAGTGTACCGCTACTATTTAGAATGGGACTATTGGTGTAGGTAGGTTTGCCACACAACGCCCTTGATTTATTGTATAAGGTCCTCAGTCGCCTTTATTTGCAGCTGATGCAGCTTGGCTTGCTTGTTCATCTACCCACATTCTCTTGTCCCTCCTTGCAGACCTTTTTATTCCGTTGGATAGGTCACGGTATATTGTATTAAGCTCCTCAAAATTAGCGTTTGCATTTAGACTTGCATTTTTTATGGTTTTACGTTGTTGAACCAGGTCCCATGTTGCTTGGGTGAGCCATACTTTCCTTTTATGGTCTTTAAAACCTAACGTTTGTTGACCAACCTCATTGTATGTCTGAGTGATACACCTTCCGATTTCGTTTATATTTGCGGCGTTGTTGTTTAAAATGTCTGGAAGCCGATTCCTTATGGGTGTTCATTCCAATAGTTGTTACTTATATTTACATTTTCATTGTGTTGGTTCTCGTCTTAGTTGTTCTAATCTCCCAGTTTCGTATAGCGTTCCATGTCGCAAACTTTAGACTTTCTTTCATGCCCATATTAGGTTTTATAGTCCGATTTATTCGGATAGAATTGGTTTTATTCATCATAATGTTCTTGCATAGATTAGGCACCTCTAAAATCCTTGTGCCAGCTGCCGTAGCGGGGGGATTTCTCTCATGATTACCCCTTTGGTAGTATATTCAGTAATGTTGTTTCTTTCCATGCTTGAAACATCATACGAGCTAAGTCAATGGATGATGAGACCAAAGACAAGAGCTACGTTTGTAAAGCGTGCCGATCGATCAGAGACAGACGCCGCAACTAACATGTTCAACAGACGCTACGGTTTTGTACTTTACTAAGTACAATTATCTTAGACCCTTAGATCAAATACGATGCATCCCATTTGCATCTTAAGCGGTATTCATATGCTACTAGACAGGCAATGTGAATGCATTTTTCAAGCAAAATCGACATTATTAACTTACATACCCAATATTTTAGAACGACATAAGTTTTTAAAATTGTCTAAAGGAAGGGCTTTAAAGGCCTTAATATTCAGTCACTTATCCCCTCTTATTGGTATTACATTGTTTTTGCTTGATTGTAACTTTAACGCTAAACGATTAAATGAAAATCATGTAAAAATTGTTCATAGCTCGACTTAAAGAGCTTAAAACAAAAACAACAACACAAACAACAACATTTAAATTTACAGCAGAAAAAGCAAAAAAATGAGAAAAAGAACTACAACTACATCAATGATGTGGTAAATGAAAAAGCCTCAAGTGTCAAATGTCAAGTAATCTGCACTTAATCATACTCACAAGCATTATAAGTGCTTTTTTAGTTGTCGTTGTTGTTGTTGCTTCTAAAGTTGTTGTTGTTGTTTGCAAGTACATTAATTTACACAGTGTAAATTTCTCTACACACATTTTCAAACATACTTACATTGTTTTACTTAAAAGTTTTAAAAACATGCTCGCTTTTATGCTAAAGTTTACACAAAAAAGAAGCAAGTGACAACAAAATTGTGGGGACTTGAAACGTGTAAAGGAATCGTTTTAATCGAAAACTGGGAACTTTGAGGGGTATCTGCTGAATTTTTAACTTTAATAAGAGGAAATTATGTGCTCAAATGTGAATTTTTTAAAGTACATTCTAAAGTTGCAGATTTAAGCATTTAAATCGTTTAAGTCCGCATAATTGAAGGGTAATGGTAAACAATACAAAGGATTAGGAGTTTTTATTTTCAAGGGGTTTTTGCCAATTTTCTTGTTTACAGAAACTAATGTTGCAGATGGTTGCAGATGTAAATATATTAAGTATCAACAAAAAATACTTTGGAATTTAAACAACATCTTTTAATATTGTTTAGGTCTTAACAAAAAGAGATGTTTAACAATTGTTTACACGCCACGAAATGTCTATTTACAATATTTGACATATTTGTTTGTCCGACTGTTTGTAATTCTTAATGGCTTTAAATTTCCATTACAAGTGTCTGGTTAACAAAACCACAAAGTAAACATTTATTGTTTGGAGCTAAAACATTTGTAATACAAGCAAATACTTTACTATTTAGTGTGAATGTACAAAATGTAAATTGTTAATTTTTCATTTTACATTTTACATGCATACATGTTTTTTATACCCTTCACCACCATAGGTGGAAAGGGTATTGTAAGTTTGTGCTGACATATGTAACGCATAGAAATATTTGTCTTAGACCCACCTTTTAGTATACCAATAGGCCTAGAATCTGAGTCAATTTAGCGATGTCGGTCCGTCCGTCCGTCTGGCTGGTTGGACCCCCATGTAAACCTTGTAATCAAACTATAGTTCGCAATACTAAAGAAAATTTGATGAAATTTGGCACAGATCATTTTTGGACCATGGCTATTGAAATTCGTTAAAATCGGTCCATTATTTATGGTACCTCCCATAGGTCCCACTTCCCGGAATTGATATATTGGCCAAAAATATCAATATTTTTTCATGAAACAAATACTGCTTATGTAAACTTAAATCACTGTACCAAATTTCCTTGAAATCGGTCCACATTTGACCATAGCTCCCATACAAACTCTTCTTTAAAAACGCACTAAATGAGACAAAAATCACTAAAACTCTCGTAAATCTGAAGATAATGAGAATTTTGTGTACATATTTTTTGTAACAACTGCAATCAATTTGCCAATTTTCGAGATAATCGGCCCATACTTGACCCTAGCTTTCATATAATTCCAAATGACGGAAACAGCTTAAATATATAAGTTTTGAGAAAATGTTTGTACGAGGGTAAAATTTAGCAAATATTTGTCATTACACAGGAAAAATAACACCTTTGATCTTAGTGGTGAAGGGTATCGTATGGTCGGGCTTGACCGACTATAGCATTTTCTTACTTGTTTGTGCTAAAACCTTTCTCTTGGCTTTCAGCTACGAGTGAGTACATATCCAGCTTTTGTTTTATAGCACAAAAATATTGAAATGTTTAAATTTAAAACCGCAATGAAAAAAATTCCCGAGATGAATGTGTTTTCTTTAGGCAGCCACATTTTACAGATGATGTATTATTTACCTAGATATAGATACATACATACATACATACATACGTATATCGGTATGTAAATTCTCCTCAGCTCTAGGTAAACAATTTCATTCTCCACTAGATACAACTGCGTAAAGTAATGGAGTAATCAACCTGTCTGTGTTTGTGTGTGTGCGTGTGTGTTTACAACAATATTTTCTTATTTTCTTAGCATTTAAAGGATAAATATTTCATGAGGGAAAAACAAATAGAATGAATATAAACTTTTCATTCTGTTTTTCTAATTTTCTTTTCTATTATTTGGCTTTTGGGAAAATTTTGTAAAAAAAAATGAGCAAAAAAAAGAAGCGAAATAAATAAATTTTCTAAAGAGAAATTGTAACGAAGGTCACCTTACATTTTTGGAGTAAAATTTTTTATTTTGTTTAAAAAATAAGTAAGGTCAAATCCGATTATGTGATACCCTACACCATTAAGGTCAAATGTCATTTAATTTTTTAGTGAATAAAGACATAGTTCTGCTTAATTTCGTCAAAAAAAAAAAATAAAAAACAAGTAAGAAAGTCGGTCAAGCCCGACCATACGATACCCTTCACTACTAAGATCAAAGGTGTTATTTTTCCTGTATAAAGACATATATTTGCTAAATTTTGCCATCATACAAACATTTTCTCAAACCTGTTTCCGTCGTTTGGACTTATATGAGAGCTAGGGTCAAATGTGGACCGATTACCTCGAAATTTAGCACATGGATTACAGTTATTACAAAAATTATGTATGCAAAAAAAAATATTGATATTTGTGGCCAATATATCAATTCCGGGAAGTGGGACCTATGGGAGGTACCACAAATAATGGACCGATTTTGACCAATTTCAATAGCCATGGTCCCATTATCAAAAAAATGATCTGCGCCAAATTTCATCAAATTATCTTTGTAGTTTGATTACAAGGTTTACATGGGGGTCCAGCCAGCCAGCCAGCCGTCCAGCCAGCCAGACGGACGGACGGACGGACATCGCTAAATCGACTCAGAAAGTGATTCTAAGCCTATTGGTATACTAAAAGGTGGGTCTAAGACAACTATTTCTATGCGTTACATACATCAGCACAAACTTGTAATACCCTTTCCACCTATGGTGGTGAAGGGTATAACAAATAAAAAAGTGCTACAGTTGGTCAAGCCCGACTATACGATACCCTTCACCACTAAGGTCAAAGATGTTCTTTTTCCTGTATAATTTGCTAAATTTTGCCATCATACAATATATATTTAAGCTGTTTCCGTCATTTTGGACTTATATGAGAGCTAGGGTCTAATGTGGACCGATTATCTCAAATTTTGGCAAATTGATTACAGTTGTTACAAAAATTATGTATGAAAAAAAAATAAACTTAAAATTCATATTATCTTCAGATTTACGAGCGTTTTAGTGATTTTTGTCTCATTTAGTGCGTTTTGACAGAAAAGTTTGTATGGGAGCTATGGTCAAATGTGGAGCGATTTGAAATAATTAACCGATTTTAACGAATTTCAATAGCCATAGTCTCACTAAAAAAAAAATTATCTGTGTCAAATTTTATCAAAGTATCTCTAGAATTGCTACCTGTACTTTGATTATATGGTTTACAAGGGGGGTCCAGCCAGCCGTCCAGACAAATGGACGGACGGACATAGGTAAAGTGATTTTAAGCCTATTGGTATACCAAAAGCTGGGTCTAAAAAATATTTCTGTCAATCAGTTCAAAACCTGGAAAATATGACAAATGGGACAATTTGTAGTTCAATTCATAGATTTCCCATGTATGAAAATTCATTTCTTGGCCAAATGCGTTTTTTTTCAAATTCTCATTGCTATTCCTTTTGACAGACACGCCTATCTTTGCCTTCTTTTTCGTTTAACACCGATAACTATTTGGTATTCACATCGAGAAACGGTACAAAAAGTTTGTCCATTATGCTATTGAACAAAGCTAAACATGCCATTTCCAAGTTAAACCATTGAGTCATGTGAGATGCCTATTGCTTCTTCAATCTTTTTAACTTTTAATATCCGATCGGTTAAAACCATATGGTAAATTGTTTCGGATGTTGAGCGTTACAACATCACCTCGGGTGCTCAACGTTTTTTTTTTAAATTCGACAAAAATTCGATTTTTTACCTATTTTTTAAGATTTTTTAATCTGGCGGACACATCTAAGGTCCTTAAATTTCTCAAAAATATTTCTTAAATTCTTAATAAAATTCTAAATAATTTCTCTAGTTTAAAAGTTAAAAATTTTTAAAGTTGAAACTTAAAAAAAATATCGAATTTTTTTGAGGATAATATTGTATCCATAGACTAATGAACAAATAAATAAAAGATGGCTATATTTTTTCACTTATAAAAAAGGTTTCCCTACCTACATTTTTTGGTTTTATCAAAAAACTATTTATTACAATAATAAATAATTGTAATACATTGGGTTCTTAGTGCAATACACTACAGTAAAACTTTTTAATAAAATATTTTCTTCAGAAACATTAAAAGATTTTAAGAGTTTTAAAAAAAAACACAACGAGAATACGTTGGACTTTTGGTCCTCTCCAATGTCCTCTCCAAAAAGGGCTAATTTGAAAAAAATTATTTAGTTTAAATACAAATTTCTCAAAATTCAAATTACCAATTAAAAAAATTTTAATATTTATATTTTCTGATATATTTGTTACTGATTGGATAAGTTTTTTCTGAAGTGCAAATACATAGCGTCAGTGTTGGCATTTTTGTTAAAAAAACTTTTTTTTTTTTTAAGAAATATTTCCCGGGTTTGGAATTGGGAAATTTTTCATCGTAAATTGGGATTTTTTAGTCTATTGCTTTTAGATCTTATTGATGTCTATAACTACAAAATTTCATTGTAATATCTTTATGCATGTCATACCTACATAATATCAAAGTTTAAAATTATTTTCGTTAAAAAGTACAAAATAATAATATTTTTTCTTTTTACGATACAAATTATAAAAACGTTAAGACATAAAAAAATATTTACCTTGTGTTAATCTTCTGGCCTTTCTCGATCCAATGATACTAAACGCGTATATTAAGCTTTAATACTTATAACCTTTTCTTTTCTAACAAAAAATGTTGCATATTATTTGTGTTACACTTTTTCTATGTTACCCAAACACTCACAAAGTGCAACATTTTTTATCGTGACCAAAGAACAAAAATTTTCTCTTCAAATATTTGAATATCTAGACTTTTTACATATTCAGCGATTTTTACATGGGTCAAGCGATTTCAATCGCACATCTATTTGTATGCTCAAAAGTCTAAACAACACTCGTTTTTAATAATAACAAAAGTGTAATACACTCACCCCTAAAACAAATCAAGTGTCAAAATTGTTACACATTTTACACTTTTTAGTGCGACATTTTTAGAAAAGAACATATTATTTTTTAAAAGTGCTACACAAAAAAGTGGAAAGGGTAAAAAAAAAAATGTAAAAGTGGTCCTAATTTAGTGGTCCTTGTTTAGTTTTTCTTCAAATTACAAAGTAATGTTAAAAAATTACATAAATTTATTTTTGTTGCGCTTTTTGGCAAAAGTCTCAAATCAATTTATAAATTATGAAAAATTTGTAACCTCACTTAAAGGAACATAGATAAAAACACTTTCCATTTTTATTTTTTTTGTAATTTTAAAATTTTTTGGCTGACCCTATATATAAACAGTTATCCCTCGTAGTCACCAGTGCCACGAAAAAGCACATAAATTATTACACAAAAATAAAAAGTGTACACTTTTTTCTACTTCTCCTTAAAAAAAAAAAAAAACACACGCAAATATTTTCCTTAAATTAAATTTTATTTACTGATAATGACAATATTATTCAATTTAAATTGCTTTTAAAAAACCCCAAACCCAACAAAACTTTATCAACAAAAAAAAACATTAACTTTTCCTAAAAGGTCCTTTATCCTACAAAAAGTTTTTTTAATACACAAATTTTTAGTTATCTTTGTCTATTTGTGTCAACTTTTAGTGTCTTTACATAAAGAATCATGTAAAAATTTATTCTGGGTAAAGAAAAAGATAGAACAGAATCACTTTTGCATCTTGATTTAATTAAAGCGTTTGAATTTTTATGCTAAACACCTTCTTTTTGGGCTCAAAGTTTTAACATTGAAAAACTTTCTGGGGTAAGGGTGGGTTATGCTAAATTCATTTAACCTTGACCCTAGTGAATATGCAAATTTTAGGATTCTTTTCTTGTAAAGATTTGTTTTGACAAAAATACAGATTATTTAGATAGAAAAGGATCTAAAGTAAGTTTATAAAGGTTTTTTGAGTGTCAATATTTTTAGATTTAAAAATAAATTTCCTTTATAAACTTTTTCCTATAGAAAAATGTTTATAATAATTTTTTTTCTACTAGAAACTTAAACTTTTTCTATAGAAAAAATTTTCATTATAAAAATTTTTCTATAGACAAATTTTCATTATAAAAATTTTTCTATAGAAAAAATTTTCATTATAAAA
The DNA here is from genome assembly GCA_933228675.1 of Stomorhina lunata. Classification (NCBI taxonomy): domain Eukaryota; kingdom Metazoa; phylum Arthropoda; class Insecta; order Diptera; family Rhiniidae; genus Stomorhina; species Stomorhina lunata. Next base: position 34,882,817 of record OW121740.1, on the reverse strand, counting down.
ATTTTTCTATAGAAAAATTTTCATTATAAAAATTTTTCTATAGAAAAATTTTCATTATAAAAATTTTTCTATAGAAAAATTTTCATTATAAAAATTTTTCTATAGAAAAATTTTCATTATAAAAATTTTTCTATAGAAAAATTTTCATTATAAAAATTTTTCTATAGAAAAATTTTCATTATAAAAATTTTTCTATAGAAAAATTTTCATTATAAAAATTTTTCTATAGAAAAATTTTCATTATAAAAATTTTTCTATAGAAAAATTTTCATTATAAAAATTTTTCTATAGAAAAATTTTCATTATAAAAATTTTTCTATAGAAAAATTTTCATTATAAAAATTTTTCTATAGAAAAATTTTTCTATAGAAAAATTTTCATTATAAAAATTTTTCTATAGAAAAATTTTCATTATAAAAATTTTTCTATAGAAAAATTTTCATTATAAAAATTTTTCTATAGAAAAATTTTCATTATAAAAATTTTTCTATAGAAAAATTTTCATTATAAAAATTTTTCTATAGAAAAATTTTCATTATAAAAATTTTTCTATAGAAAAATTTTCATTATAAAAATTTTTCTATAGAAAAATTTTCATTATAAAAATTTTTCTATAGAAAAATTTTCATTATAAAAATTTTTCTATAGAAAAATTTTCATTATAAAAATTTTTCTATAGAAAAATTTTCATTATAAAAATTTTTCTATAGAAAAATTTTCATTATAAAAATTTTTCTATAGAAAAATTTTCATTATAAAAATTTTTCTATAGAAAAATTTTCATTATAAAAATTTTTCTATAGAAAAATTTTCATTATAAAAATTTTTCTATAGAAAAATTTTCATTATAAAAATTTTTCTATAGAAAAATTTTCATTATAAAAATTTTTCTATAGAAAAATTTTCATTATAAAAATTTTTCTATAGAAAAATGTTCATTATAAAAATTTTTCTATAGAAAAATTTTCATTATAAAAATTTTTCTATAGAAAAAATTTTCATTATAAAATTTTTTCTATAGAAAAAATTTTCATTATAAAATTTTTTCTATAGAAAAAATTTTCATTATAAAATTTTTTCTATAGAAAAAATTTTCATTATAAAATTTTTTCTATAGAAAAAATTTTCATTATAAATTTTTTTCTATAGAAAAAATTATCTTTTTGGGCTCAAAGTTTTAACATTGAAAAACTTAGAAAAACTTTCTGGGGTAAGGGTGGGTTATGCTAAATTCATTTAACCTTGACCCTAGTGAATATGCAAATTTTAGGATTCTTTTCTTGTAAAGATTTGTTTTGACAAAAATACAGATTATTTAGATAGAAAAGGATCTAAAGTAAGTTTATAAAGGTTTTTTGAGTGTCAATATTTTTAGATTTAAAAATAAATTTCCTTTATAAACTTTTTCCTATAGAAAAATGTTTATAATAATTTTTTTTCTACTAGAAACTTAAACTTTTTCTATAGAAAAAATTTTCATTATAAAAATTTTTCTATAGACAAATTTTCATTATAAAAATTTTTCTATAGAAAAAATTTTCATTATAAAAATTTTTCTATAGAAAAATTTTTATTATAAAAATTTTTCTATAGAAAAATTTTCATTATAAAAATTTTTCTATAGAAAAATTTTCATTATAAAAATTTTTCTATAGAAAAATTTTCATTATAAAAATTTTCTATAGAAAAATTTTCATTATAAAAATTTTTCTATAGAAAAATTTTCATTATAAAAATTTTTCTATACAAAAATTTTCATTATAAAAATTTTTCTATAGAAAAATTTTCATTATAAAAATTTTTCTATAGAAAAATTTTCATTATAAAAATTTTTCTATAGAAAAATTTTCATTATAAAAATTTTTCTATAGAAAAATTTTCATTATAAAAATTTTTCTATAGAAAAATTTTCATTATAAAAATTTTTCTATAGAAAAATTTTCATTATAAAAATTTTTCTATAGAAAAATTTTCATTATAAAAATTTTTCTATAGAAAAATTTTCATTATAAAAATTTTTCTATAGAAAAATTTTCATTATAAAAATTTTTCTATAGAAAAATTTTCATTATAAAAATTTTTCTATAGAAAAATTTTCATTATAAAAATTTTTCTATAGAAAAATTTTCATTATAAAAATTTTTCTATAGAAAAATTTTCATTATAAAAATTTTTCTATAGAAAAATTTTCATTATAAAAATTTTTCAATAGAAAAATTTTCATTATAAAAATTTTTCTATAGAAAAATTTTCATTATAAAAATTTTTCTATAGAAAAATTTTCATTATAAAAATTTTTCTATAGAAAAATTTTCATTATAAAAATTTTTCTATAGAAAAATTTTCATTATAAAAATTTTTCTATAGAAAAATTTTCATTATAAAAATTTTTCTATAGAAAAATTTTCATTATAAAAATTTTTCTATAGAAAAATTTTCATTATAAAAATTTTTCTATAGAAAAATTTTCATTATAAAAATTTTTCTATAGAAAAATTTTCATTATAAAAATTTTTCTATAGAAAAATTTTCATTATAAAAATTTTTCTATAGAAAAATTTTCATTATAAAATTTTTTCTATAGAAAAAATTTTCATTATAAAATTTTTTCTATAGAAAAAATTTTCATTATAAAATTTTTTCTATAGAAAAAGTTTTCATTATAAAATTTTTTCTATAGAAAAAGTTTTCATTATAAAATTTTTTCTATAGAAAAAATTTTCATTATAAAATTTTTTCTATAGAAAAAATTTTCATTATAAAATTTTTTCTATAGAAAAAATTTTCATTATAAAATTTTTTCTATAGAAAAAATTTTCATTATAAAATTTTTTCTATAGAAAAAATTTTCATTATAAAATTTTTTCTATAGAAAAAATTTTCATTATAAAATTTTTTCTATAGAAAAAATTTTCATTATAAAATTTTTTCTATAGAAAAAATTTTCATTATAAAATTTTTTCTATAGAAAAAATTTTCATTATAAAATTTTTTCTATAGAAAAAATTTTCATTATAAAATTTTTTCTATAGAAAAAATTTTCATTATAAAATTTTTTCTATAGAAAAAATTTTCATTATAAAATTTTTTCTATAGAAAAAATTTTCATTATAAAATTTTTTCTATAGAAAAAATTTTCATTATAAAATTTTTTCTATAGAAAAAATTTTCATTATAAAATTTTTTCTATAGAAAAAATTTTCATTATAAAATTTTTTCTATAGAAAAAATTTTCATTATAAAATTTTTTCTATAGAAAAAATTTTCATTATAAAATTTTTTCTATAGAAAAAATTTTCATTATAAAATTTTTTCTATAGAAAAAATTTTCATTATAAAATTTTTTCTATAGAAAAAATTTTCATTATAAAATTTTTTCTATAGAAAAAATTTTCATTATAAAATTTTTTCTATAGAAAAAATTTTCATTATAAAATTTTTTCTATAGAAAAAATTTTCATTATAAAATTTTTTGTATAGAAAAAATTTTCATTATAAAATTTTTTCTATAGAAAAAATTTTCATTATAAAATTTTTTCTATAGAAAAAATTTTCATTATAAAATTTTTTCTATAGAAAAAATTTTCATTATAAAATTTTTTCTATAGAAAAAATTTTCATTATAAAATTTTTTCTATAGAAAAAATTTTCATTATAAAATTTTTTCTATAGAAAAAATTTTCATTATAAAATTTTTTCTATAGAAAAAATTTTCATTATAAAATTTTTTCTATAGAAAAAATTTTCATTATAAAATTTTTTCTATAGAAAAAATTTTCATTATAAAATTTTTTCTATAGAAAAAATTTTCATTAGAAAATTTTTTCTATAGAAAAAATTTTCATTATAAAATTTTTTCTATAGAAAAAATTTTCATTAGAAAATTTTTTCTATAGAAAAAATTTTCATCATAAAAATTTTTCTATAGAAAAATTTTCATTATAAAAATGTTTCTATAGAAAAAATTTTTATTATACAAATTTTTCTATAGAAAAAATTTTCATTGTAAAATTTTTTCTATAGAAAAAATTTTCATTATAAAATTTTTTCTATGGAAAAAATTTTCATTATAAAATTTTTTCTATAGAAAAAATTTTCATTATAAAATTTTTTCTATAGAAAAAATTTTCATTATAAAATTTTTTCTATAGAAAAAATTTTCATTATAAAATTTTTTCTATAGAAAAAATTTTCATTATAAAATTTTTTCTATAGAAAAAATTTTCATTATAAAATTTTTTCTATAGAAAAAATTTTCATTATAAAATTTTTTCGTTACAAAATTTTTTCTATAGAAAAAATGTTCATTATAAAATTTTTTCTATAGAAAAATTTTTTCAATAGAAAATTGGTTTAATTGTTGGTCCATAGTATGATATAGTCGGGCTTGAAAAACTATAGCTTTTCTTACTTGTTTTTTTTTTAATTTGTATCATTCTATTTTTTTTACAGGACTTAATCTTGTCAAAAATTATTATTTCCATGCTTGTTTATTAAGTATCGCTAACTGTTAATAAATATCGCTAACTGTTAATAATCTCGCTATGAACATTTTTAGGAAATCGAAATTTTGACCTTTGACCCCGGTGAAGAAAATTGTAAAAATTAAATATTTTTGGTTTGAATTTCGCAAAAACTGCAAATCATATCAAAATATTTTTCTATAGAAAAAATGTTTAAATGAAAATTTTTCCATAAAAAATTTTAAAATTAAAATTTTTCCATAAAAGAATTTTATAATGAACGTTTTTTTATAGAAAAAATTTATAATTTTTCTATAGAAAAAATTTTATAATGATAATTTTTCTATAGAAAAAAACATTAGTATAAAAATTATTCTATAGAAAAAATTTTATTATGAAAAAACATAAAAAAACCCATTGGCCCTTATGTACGATTATAGAACAATATCCGATTTGGATATTCAGAACTGAACTTTTAGACCTATTGTTACAATATTCTTTAAAATTCTAATAAAAATAGGGTGACAAAGGTTTGTGTGTACCATTGTCACCCTAATGTACATATATCATCGATCATCCTTAAATCGCTTTAATTACTTATCTTCTTACACATCAATTGCAAATCAAATAATTACCGTAAAAATCAATCAACGATTTTGTCAATTTAGTTAAATTAGCATTTGATGAAATGGTTCATTAAATTCCTAAACACTTGATTGATGGATTGATGGATTTGAACTTGTGAACAGCAATTGGCACTCGTCTGAACGACGACAATCAGTCCAGGTTGATATCAATTGCCATATAAATAGTTTTCATTACATTACACCAGCATTTGCTTTTGCTAAGAATTTGATGTCAAAGGAAATTCCAGAAAATAAAGAGGCGTATCAGTAAAATGCCTCAATGCATCAATAACTTTACAATTACATACAATATTTTACATTTCACACCTTAATATACGTGTAAATACATGATGGTGTGCATGAGTTTCTGTGTATTTAATACAAATCATGTAAATATTAACTGAATCCAAGTAAACAAAATTTTACGAAGTATAAATAGTGGTAAATCTTAAGTCTATTTACCCAAAGAAACTATCTATTTACTTAAGCTCTTATTTGTAATTAGAAAATTGCCTTTAGACCCGATATAACAGGCAGCAATTAAATCATGGATGAATGGTTTGATTAGCCAGACAGTTCTATTACATCTCTAATATAAAAATGTCATTTAAATATTTTTTTGTTATAGATTGTTTTTCAATTATCAATGATTGCTAATATATCTGTCAATAACAGATACAAATTTTTGTTCAAAAAAAATCAAATAATTTGTATCTAAAGTCAATGGCTCTGTCTGTAACAGCTACCGTTTAATTGTTTACTCGGTCTCGTATTAAATTGATTCTTGATTGAAATAATTCCTCAACAGAAACCATAAAACATGTTAGAAATAATAATAGAAATAATAAACAAATATTTTAATTGAAAAAAATGTGTTGATTGCTTTTTTCCTCTTATAAATTTTGTTTGCTATAAATCGAAATATCTGTCTCAATTAGTCAGTTGTCATTCAAATTATTCTGAATTTGACACTTCAATAAATGAAGATAAACAAATTGTATAGACTGGCAAGATTCGAAATCTTCTTAGAATAATAAACAAACTCTATAATAGATCAATTGTTGGGTTGCTTGGAAAGTAATTTCGTCTTTTTATTCTTCTTTTTCGTACTGTCGAAAATTCTGCTGTAAGTTGTCGCTTTCAGGGATGAGATGGTCTCTTAACTCAACCTCCAGTCTTTAGCACTTGTGGTTATTTTTTCGTTTAGTATGACCTAAAGGGTGACAATGCACAGTGGGATGATTGAAAAACAGACGTAAACCGTTGGGCGGACATTAAATTTTAAAAAAAATCGGATCAGATACTAGTAAAAAATCGGTGCATTATAGAAGAAAAATTGAAAATTTAAGTTTTTTAAGACGAATATCTTTAAAACCACAAGAGATAGGATAAGCATGTCGCAATATTTTTTGTAGATCTTGTCCTAGGTATTTTTTATATAGTATGATTTTTTGAATCGGTTGTGAAATTACAATTAAATATTGTATTAAGTGATTTATGAGTCTAAGGTGTTCTACTTTGGGGCCTATTGTGCCGCCCCAGTAAAATCTAAGCTCTCCAGGTTCGAAACTTAAGATCCCCAATACTTCTGCTATATGCTACATTTTTTTAAAATCCGCCCAACGGTTTAGAAGTTATGGACGTACTTCCATTTTATTTTTCTATCATCCCAATGTGCAATGGTTTGTATGTAAAAAAATTGTTATTCGAATTTTAAAGTTTTTCCAACGGAATATTGCAACAATAGGTCTAAAAGTTCAGTTCTGAAAATTGTAAGCCAAATCGGACCATGTTCTACTGGCGCGTACTGACAACGTATATTAGGCTCATGTGTGTGACTTACTTTTCTCCCATTGAATAGTTATCCACGATTATAATCGTCTCCATTAGTTGTTTTCGAGTGAAAGCGTTAAACTTTCTGTTTTATGGGACTTTTCAAATGGACCATACGGAAAATAAACGTCTGAAGTGCAACATCTTTATATTAAAGAGTCTTTGGTCCAAGATATAAATCTATGAAGTAGTTTTGGAGTTATTGCAATTTTCCCCCGAAAATTCATGTCCCTGAAAACGCGCCAAAGGATATGACCCATTTTTTTTGTAAATAAAGAAATTCCAAAGTTAGACATGATTTATCATTAAATGGATTATATGTACTCAATAGTTCAGTTTTATTAAAATATAATAGAATTTATTTAATTTTTCATGTTAAAAAATGATACATTTTTCTCAGGTCGATTTAAAAAATCTTACGATTTTGATAAAATTTGGACGATGGTTACCTTCTTTGCCATATAGATCAAGCAAAAAGGGAAAGGGTAATTTTGTCACTAACGGGGTGAAAAAACGGGTAAAAAGGGGAAAGAATTAAAAAGGTTATATCTTCTAAAGTAATAAGTATAAAAACAAAATTTTAATTTCGTTGTGAACAGCTATAAAATAATTGGGCAGGGTGCCAAAATGGGTTTAAAGAGGGATAAAATTATAACTTTATATCTCATAAAGTCATATGAATAGGAACAATATGTTAACTGCTTTTTAATAAAGTGTACCGAATTCAATTGGTACCAAAGAAGTACTAAATGTGCATATGGAACATAAAATTAGGTAATAAAAAGGGAAAATATTGGTAACGTTATAACTTTTAAAATAAAATATATGTCTTTTATAGAATAGCTGCGCATGAGCCGGGGAAGACTTCGAAGTTGGAATGACTAATTTCCGATAGGTGGTGCCACTAAAAATGATTCAAAGTGAATTAAATAGTAAACTGTGCATTTTACAATGCTATGATGCTTAGCAAAGTTGTCGCGCATGAGCCGACAAAGGTTTCTAAGTTGGTATGACCAAATTCCGACAGATGGCGCCACTAAAATAACTTAAAACGAATTAAATCATAAACCGTGCATTTAGTCAAGCTATGATCTTTAGCAAAGTTGTTGCGCATGTGCCGACGAAGGTATATTATTTACTACGCACAATTTACAACAGGTGGTGTTACTGAAAATTTGATTATGCTATGATCTTGAGCAAAGTTTTTGCTCAAAATTTGGCGTAGGCAGCCCATAGCACCAGAAGCCGATGACTTTTTCCAATTTTCGTAAGTATCACGATCATAAATGAAACTTGTGAAAATGAGTATTAAAAGCATTCAGTTAAAATTTGGATGTTAACAGGAGTCGGTTGGTGCCGCTTTGTTAAAGAAAATACAAAAACAAAATATACAAGAAACAAAATCCAAATCCAATTTATAGCAACAAGAAACATTGTTTGAGAGAAAAAAGACATTGTTGCCACGATACTATTATTTTTGTAAACATTGTTTGAAATAAATGTAACCGAAAATTTTTGAAGCAAAATTAAATTCTTATATTAAACAATTTCAAACTTTTTAGATAAAAAACATTTTTTAGATATTTTTGAGACAAACATTTTTTGATAGAAAAATTTTTGAGAAAAATATTTGTCTTTCGAAAATTTTTCGATAAAAATTATTTTGTATAGAACATTTTTCGATAAAAATATTTTTCTGTAAAGATTAAAAAAAAAAATTTTTCTTTCGAAAAATTTTCTCAAAAGAAATTTTTTTTCGAAAAATTTTCTCAAAAATTTTTTTTTTTTAAGAAAAATTTTCGATAAAAATATTTTTCTATAGAGAATTTTCTGATGAAAATATTTTTCTGTAGAGAATTTTCCGATGAAAATATTTTTCTATTGAACTAGTTTTCTGTAGAAAATTATAGAAATATTTTTTTGTAGAAAAATATAGAAATATTTTTGTGTAGAAAAATATAGAAATATTTTTGTGTAGAAAAATATAGAAATATTTTTCTGTAAAAAATTGTTCTAAAAAGTTTTTGATCAAAAATTTTCCATAGAAAAATTGTGGATTAAAAACATTTCTATAGAAAAATTTTTGATAAAATAAATTTTCTATAGAAAATTTTTAAATTAAAATAAATTAAAAACTTCTTTTGTTTAAACAATAGAACTACACATTGAAAAATATCTATTTAAGTTAAAAGTATAAAAAACGGCAACTCTACCGACGATTTTTTGTTCCGTTCTCTTTGTGCCGATCACTGCTTATATTGTTAAGAACTTTTATAGTTTTACGATAGTCGAGCAACGATTGTAAGATTTTGTTATACCCTTCACCACCATACACTCAGAAAAAAGACATGTACTAAATTTGAGGAAAAAAATTTCTTTAAAAAAAAAATAGAAAAAGTATTTGCAATACAATTTAAAATTTTTTATACCCTTCACCACCATAGGTGGATGTATGTAACGCATAGAAATATCTTAGACCCACCTTTTAGTATACCAATAGGCTTAGAATCACGTTCTGAGTCGATTTAGCGATGTCTGTCCTTCCGTCCGTGTGGACGGCTGGATGGCTGGACCCCCATGTAAACTTTGTAATCAAACTACTGGTCGCAATTCTAAAGGTAATGTGATGAAATTTGGAACAGATCATTTTTTTTTGATGGTGGCATTATGGCTATTGAAATTCATCAAAATCGGTCCATTATTTATGATACCTCCCATAGGTCTCACTTCCCGGAATTTATATTTTGGCCACAAATATCAATATTTTCTAATGAAATTTAATACAAATACTGCTTATGTAAACAAAAATTATTGTACCAAATTTTGTTGAAATCGGTCCATATTTGACCGCAGCTTCCATACAAACTCTTCTGTCAAAACGCACTAAATGAGACAAAAATCACTAAAACGCTCGTAAATCTGAAGATATTGAGAATTTTAAGTTTATTTTTTGCATACATAATTTTACTAACAACTGTTATCAATCTGATAAATTCGATATAAGCGGTCCACAGTTGACCCTAGTTATCATATAAGTCCAAATGACGGAAACAGCTTAAATATATGAGTTTTGAGAAAATGTTTGTCTGATGGAAAAATTTAGCAAATATTTGTCTTTATACAGGAAAAGAAAAACACCTATGACCTTAGCAGTGAAGGGTATCGTATGGTCGGGCTTGACCGACTATAGCTCTTTCTTACTTGTTGTAAAGTTTGAACGTTGACATAATGTGTGTAACACTACATCATTTAAATGACCACAAGGCGAAATTATTCTTTTGAGGTAATTTTCGACCACTTTTTTGCCACATACGGTATTTCAGCCATAACTTGACGATTGTTGGTTTGTAAGTGCTTAAGAGTTAAAGGTTTATCTGCATAAGCACTGTCTTTCGCGTAGCCCCACAAAAAAGTTTAATCGTGTAAAGTTGCATGATCTTGGTGGCCACATGATATCGCCGCGACGAGAAATTACGCGGCCAGGAAATGTCTCGTGCAATAAAGAGTTGTATAGCATGTGGCACCGTCTTGTTAGAACCACATATTCTCCTAGTCGTATTCTTCAATAATGTGCCGTAAGACGAGGAATCGACACATTCGCGTCTTTGGCAACACTTTCACATACAGCTGCGATATTTTCAGCGGAACGAGCGAAACGATGATGCACAGGCCTTACAACATTTGTAACCGCTCCAGTCTCTTCACATTTCGTCACAATTTTGCCAATTGCTTGCGTAGTTGGACGATTATGTAAACCATAATCGCATCCTAAAGCACGATATGTGGTTGTTGCAGAATCACCATTTTTGTAGTATGTTTTGATAATTTTTATGAGTTGTGTGCGATTCATTTTCGTCAATGTCAGACTTTCAACTGAAAAGCAAACAAGTAAGAGTGTAATATTCGGCTGTTCCGAATCTTATATACCCACCATCAAGTTGTGTTAAATTCTGAAACAGGGTGCAGCTAATTCAAAATATGGACCAAAACTGAAAAAATCGCTAAGCTACTTGGACTAAATTCGGTTGCCGTAGCTTTATAGTTTAACATTTAAAAATATTTTAGTGGTTTCCCCATTATTTACTTTGATCAAAATTCGGTCTCATAACCGGGTATAGTTTTACATTAATAAGTTGTTAAATACTTTTCGTTAACGTTAATAGTTATACGGCAGGTCCATATATTTCGTTAGGAGTTCCTAATGCATCCATCATATATAAAGTCTGGGCTGAACATTGATTGATGCCTATCTAATTTCATAGGTACAATCTTAATATAATGAATGTACCTCCAAATCTTTTAGATTGTAGATATAAAAAGGGGATGTTATATATATAAGAATTATAGCCAAATGTTGACCGATTGTAACAAAATTTTATATATATAGAGCTTATTCTTGCAAAATTTAGTGCCCATAGCTGTCATAGTTTCTAATTTAATAGCTTTTAACTGGCCTTTGCTAAAATTTTTGGTTTCTGTGAGTGTTTTTTATATGAAAACCAAAGTCAAATATGGACGGATTCCTATAAAATTTGATAAACTGATCAAAAATTGCATAAAACTTCCCTATTTTAAATTTAATCATCATAGCTATTACAATTATATTCAATTTATCAGCATTAATGTGTTTCCCGGGGCGGGGTTATATGGGAGCTCTAACTAAATTTGAACCGATTTTGTCCATTTTCAACACACATCTTTTTCAAGACATCCAAAATACTTTTGTAAAGTTTTGTCCCTCTAGCTCTTTTCGTTAAGGCGCTATCGTGCTTTTATCTGACGGACAGACGGACATAAACAACCTTTTCTTTATGTATTTTTGTGTTTCCATAAGTTTTTTATATGGGAGCTATGGTCAAATGTTGACCGATTGTGACAAAATTTAGCACACTGGCTGGCATTGACATAAGACTTTCTTGTGCCTTATTTAGTCTTAGTAGCTTTTGTAGTTAAGGAGCTATGACGATTTTATCTGACGGACAGACGGACATAAATCCCCTTTTCTTTTTGAATTTTTGTGTTTTCGTAAGTTTTTTATATGGGAGCTAGGTCAAATGGTGACCGATTGCGTCAAAATTTTGCACACTGGCTGGCATTGATATAAGACTTTCTTGCGCCAAAGTTAGTGGTTATATCTGTTATACTTTTAGATTTATTGGCATTTAAGTGTATTTTTGGTGAAATTTACGCTGTTTTCGTAAGTTTTTTTTGTATGGGAGCTATGGCTAAATGGGAACCGATTTTGATGAAATTTTACATCATAGCTGCTATATTTTTTCATTTATTAACAAATAAGCGATTAGCCTAGACGAGGTTATACGGGAGCTATGGTCAAATGTGAACCGATTTTGCCCAATTTCAATACCAAAATTTTCTCAGAGATGAAGAATATTTTTATTAAGTTTCAGTGAGCTAGCTCCTTTCGTTTAGGCGTTATCGTGATTTCAACAGACAGACAGACAGACAGACGGACATCGCTCAATTGTCTTAGAATTTTATACGGATTCAGAATATATATCGTTTTTGGTTTTTGAGCCAATATTAAGGAAATTACAAACGGAATGACAATCTCAATATACCCCCCCATTCTTTTTGATGGTGGGTATAAAAATTGGTTAGTTTGACAGATGTTGAATTCTAGTCTATACTTTTAAAACCACGAAATGGATAACCCATTATAATACCTAAGTACATTCCATTTGCTGAGCCATTTTATCCTAAAACTACATTTAACACAATTTTTAACGCTTTCTTACTATAATTGTTTAATGATTTGATGAAATTTTTATTTGATTTCCTATCTACTATTTATTCAGTTAATTTAAATTACATTTTTATTGATTTAATCACATGTTGGTTTGCTATTGAATGTTCTTAACAAAATTTTTTTTTCTTTCGACGGTTGAATGATTCTTGATATTGCCATTAAACACATTTTTCTGTTCTATGGGGCGAATGATGTTTCAGTCTTGCAGCCATTCAGTCAGTCAGTCAGTCATTCGGTCTATCTGCTTTAATGGTTTATTTATTTATATGATTATGGCCCTCGTTTTAGTCACTGATTACAGTCAAACAGTCTGGGAGGGGGGAGGATAGCCAAGCCAAGCCAACAGTTAAGAGTAGCTGTTAGTTGGAAGTTGGCAGTGAATAGTCATAGTAAATGCTGGTGGCATTTACTATTTGTTAGGAAAAAAAGTTTCTGTTTTTTCTACAATTTTATTTTCCTATAATTTATTTTATGTTTCATTTCTTCATTTTTATGCTACTCGTACTTGGCAGTTAGTTATGTCTGTATGTGTGTGTTTTTTTTTTTTGTAGTTTATTTTCATAAGGTAAATATTTGAAAGATAACATTCTCTTCTTAACAAGATGATAATGATAAACGGAAACATCACTGTCATCATGGCCTAAAGGTAGAGGAAATGTTATATTAAGAGGGGAGTATTAGTAAAAAAAAACAGACAGACTGACAGAATTTGGGTGCAATCAAAAGCTTGTTGAAGGTTTTTTTTGTTTAAAAAAATAAATTGTTTAACAAACCTTAAAAGAAAAATGTACAGAAAAAAAACATAATTAATTAAATTTACATAAGATTTTTACTTGTACTACTTACAAGGGTGATTACTAGTATTTTGAAAAAATTCTAAATTTTCTTCTTCAATTTCATGGGAAAAAAGAAAGTTTTGAAAAAAAAAACTATTTTTAAACATTAATTTGTTGATTTTACTTGTTTTTTGTTTAAGAATTGTTTTTCATTTTAACTTTTTGGTAATTAAATTTACATTAAAATAATTCAACTTTTCTTTGGTTTCTTTTGTCTAAATATATAGGCATATTTGTTAGGTGTTAAAAATATTTGTATAAACTTTAAACAAGAAATATTAGATTTTAGATAAGGTTCCAACAGCTGGGAAATTAAAAACATTTTATCAGGTGTTACCTTAACCATGAACTCAATTGAAACAAGTAAGAAAGTACTATAGTCGGTCAAGCCCGACCATACAATACCCTTCACCACTATGGTCAAAGGTGTTCTTTTATCTGTATACCCAGTAAGAACAGTGTCAAACGTTTGAAATATGATGACTTTTACATTTGATATCAAACGTTTTTTTCAAACTTTTTTCAAACCTGAACAGATGTTTGAGATTCACATTCATTTTCAAATGAGGGTTCATTTGAGAATAAACGCTTGAAAAATGATAGTTTCTCAAATTGAGAATAAAGGTTATTCTCAAATCATTATCAAACCCCAAGATGATTTGAGAATAATTTGAAAAATGGTGTTATATAAATTTGATATCAAACCTTATTTCAAAATTTTTTCAAACATTAAAAAAAAAATGTCAAAAAAATTAATGTTTAAGATATTTTAATGGAATGGCATTGCATTTCAAAGAAATTCGTTATTTCTTTCGGACTTTTAAAATTGATCCATATTTGACCGTAAAACCTTGCTTAAAAAATGTCAAGATTAAAAATTCAATAATATTCATATGCATAAGTAAATTTTCTTTGTATCTTAACATTTTTTTTACCTAACAATAAAAAAAAGAATTCAATTATGATGCACCGTTTTCAAAAACAAAATAAACAAACTCAAAAATATCGAAAATACAACGCCATTCCACATTTGAAAAACCTTTGAGAATGAGGTTTGATAATGATTTGTGAAAAAAGGCATTTCTCAATTTGAGAATAAAGTCCCCTTTTTGTTGAGAACGCTATTATTCTTAAATCAGTATTAAACCAGTATCAAACGTTTGACCTTTGAAAAAAGATTTATTTTCAAATCATCCTCAATTTGAGAATAAACCTTTTTTCTTACTGGGTAAAGACAAAGATTTGCTGAATTTGTTTGATGTTTCCGTGTTTGGACTTATATGAGAGCCAGGACCAAATGTGGACTGATTATCTCGAAATTTTGATTAATTACAGTTATCACAAAAATTATGTGTGCAAAAAACAAACTTTAAATTCTCATTATCTTTAGATTTACGAGCGTTTTAGTGATTTTTGATTTAAGTTTACATAAGCATTATTTGTTTCAAATTTCATGAAAAAATATTGATATTTGAGGCCAAAATATAAATTCCGGGAAGTGGGACCTAAAGAGTGCTCTAAATAAAATTTGTAGTTGGATTTTCTTAAATAAAAATCAAACCTTTTAATATAAAAACTCTACAAAATACGCAAATATAATGACATATTATACAAAATCATTTAATCAGAGCCGAAGTTTTTTTTTTCCACAGGCCGAAGTTCTGTGTGTTTGCCTCTCGTGGTACAAAAATTACATTATTCTTTGAGTATAACTCAAGTGCCTTTTTTCCATAATGGCATGATGCCAAATCGGGCCAAAAAAATGTAGTCACTCTGTGCTCTCTTAAAAAGGGTAACAACCGTTTTTGTAGGCACTCCTTTATATAAATTTCTGTGTTTATTGTGCCAGATGCCACAAAACTTTACTTCTTTTGCCACAACTGCAAATAGCTTGCCACACGAGAAACTTCTTAGGGAATTTTGATTGTTTTTTTGTGCGAAACTCTTGCCGAACATTGCCCCGTTTATCAGCAACATAAAAATCTTGACCAGGAAGTTGAGAAAAGTCCGCCAGTACGTATGTTTCATCATCCATCACACAACAGGTGTATTTTTTTATAAAATCAGACTTCAATTTTTTTGCTCGTTTTTTTGCTTCTAAGTTCTTTATAGCATTGCGATCTGGAACCTTTTGGACTTTGTATGTCTTCAGTCCAGCATAAGCTTTGACTCTATGTGCAAAATTCGTAGAACATTTCACCGTACGAGCTGCTTTTCTTAAAGAAGTGTTAGGCGCTCTTCGAAAGAGTCGCTCGACTTCTTTTGCCTTACCAATATCTGTAGGACCTTTTTTCCTCCCTGATCAAGGTTTTCTTTCAATGCTCAGGTTTTCCTTATACCGTCTGATGGCATTGGAAACCGTTCGAGGGTCAACTTTCAAATTTTTAGCTATTTTTTAAAAGTCCATGACGGATTTTTTTGAAAAGTTTTAATTATATTTTCACGAACTTTTTTTTCGCAGTCCATTTTGATTGAAATAACTATTGAAAATTAATAATTTCTAAAATAATAGTATCTGACATATCTATAGAAACTAACTTGATCAAAAAATAAATTATTTCTTGCACTATGGATAAATTTTGTCTAAAATAGTAAATGTATATTTTTTTAGAACACTCTTTATGGGAGGTACCATAACTAATGGATCGATTTTGACGAATTTCAATAGCCATGGTCCCATTATTAAAAAATGATTTGTATAAAATCTCATCAAATTATCTTTAGAATTGCGACCTGTAGTTTGATTACAAGGTTTACATGGGGGTCCAGCCAGCCGGACTTCGCTAAATAGACTCAAAAAGTGATTCTAAGCCGATTGGTATACTAAAAGGTCTAAGACAAATATTTCTATGCGTTACATACATCAGCACAAACTTACCCTTTCCACCCATGGTGGTGAAGGGTATAAACATGTTTCTATGTCGAAGCATTTAAGGTGAAACAATGTTAAAATAACATGAATCTTTTAGAACAACTTAGAGGTCCTTAGTAGCATAGCAAATTTTTTATCGGTTGATTTTTAAGGAACTTTCTTTTTGGGATCACTGTTTTTGCCCCCGGCAAATCTTTGGTCTTGCTGAAACCAAAGGTCGCATGAAGTTATAACAAGTAAGAATTTTATATTCGGTTGTGCCGAATCTAATATACCCATCATCAAATTGTGCTATATTTAGAAACATATCTCATATATCTACGAGGGTGCAGCCGATTCAAAATGTGTACCGAATTAAAAAAAAAATGTTTACGCTAAAATCTAAAATCTTTGAACTAAATTGGGTTGCAGTAGCTTTATATTAAGTTCAACATTTAAAAGTATAAGTGGTTTACTTTGCACACAATTCGGTCTAATAACCGGGAATATTTATACCCTTCACCACCTTAGGTGGAAGGGGTATTAAAAGTTTGTGCTGGTGTATGTAACGGTTAGAAATATTTGTCTTAGACCCACCTTTTAGTATATCAATAGGCTTAGACTCACTTTCTGAGTCGATTTAGCGATGTCAGTCCGTCCGTCCGATCATTAATAAAACTGAAAATTTGTATTAAATTTTATTAGAAAAAAAAAACACTTTTTTGATAAAAAAAAATTTCAAAAAAGGGTTTTCAAAAATTTTGGGACATCAAACATTTAATTTAAAAGTTTTTCTGTAGTTTATTGTACTAAGATCCCAATTTATTACAATTATTTATTATTGTAATAAATTGTTTTTTAATATAACCAAAAAACGTTGGTGGAAAAAAATTTTCTATAGAAAAATTTTTGGTTAAAAAAATTTTCTATAGAAAAATTTTTGATAAAAAAATTTTCTATAGAAAAATTTTTGTTAAAAAAATTGTTGATGAAAAAATTTTCTATAGAAACACTTTTGATAAAAAAATTTTCTATAGAAAAATTTTTGATAAAAAAATTTTCTATAGAAAAATTTTGGATAAAAAAATTTTCAATAAAAAAATTTTTGATAAAAAAATTTTCTATAGAAAAATTTTTGTTAAAAAAATTGTTGATGAAAAAATTTTCTATAGAAACATTTTTGATAAAAATTTTCTGTAGAAAAATTTTTGATAAAAAAATTTTCTATAGAAAAATTTTTGATAAAAAAATTTTCAATAAAAAAATTTTTGATAAAAAAATTTTCTATAGAAAAATTTTTAATAAAAAAAATTTCTATAGAAAAATTTTTGATAAAAAATTTTCTATAGAAAAATGTTTGATAAAAAAAATTTTTTGATAAAAAAATTTTCTATAGAAAAATTTTTGATAAAAAAATTTTCTATAGAAAAATTTTTGTTAAAAAAATTGTTGATGAAAAAATTTTCTATAGAAACATTTTTGATAAAAATTTTCTATAGAAAAATTTTTGATAAAAAAATTTTCTATAGAAAAATTTTTGATAAAAAAATTTTCAATAAAAAAATTTTTGATAAAAAAATTTTCTATAGAAAAATTTTTGATAAAAAAAATTTTTTGATAAAAAAATTTTCTATAGAAAAATTTTTGATAAAAAAATTTTCTATAGAAAAATTTTTGATAAAAAAATTTTCTATAGAAAAATTTTTGATAAAAAAATTTTCAATAAAAAAATTTTTGATAAAAAAATTTTTGATAAAAAAATTTTCTATAGAAAAATTTTTGTTAAAAAAATTGTTGATGAAAAAATTTTCTATAGAAACATTTTTGATAAAAATTTTCTATAGAAAAATTTTTGATAAAAAAATTTTCTATAGAAAAATTTTTGATAAAAAAATTTTCAATAAAAAAATTTTTGACAAAAAAATTTTCTATAGAAAAATTTTTGATAAAAAAAATTTCTATAGAAAAATTTTTGATAAAAAATTTTCTATAGAAAAATGTTTGATAAAAAAAATTTTTTGATAAAAAAATTTTCTATAGAAAAATTTTTGATAAAAAAATTTTATATAGAAAAATTTTCTATGGAAAACTTTTTGATAAACAAATTTTCTATAGAAAAATTTTTGATAAAAAAATTTTCTATAGAAAAATTTTCGATAAAAAAATTTTCTGTAGAAAAATTTTTGATAAAAAAATTTTCTATAGAAAAATTTTTGATAAAAAAATTTTCTATAGAAAAATTTTTGATAAAAAAAATTTTCTATAGAAAAATTTTTGATAAAAAAAAAATTTCTATAGAAAAATTTTTTATAAAAAAATTTTCTATAGAAAACTTTTTGATAAAAAAATTTTCTATAGAAACATTTTTGATAAAAAAAAATTTCTATATAAAAATGTTTAATAAAAAAGTTTCTATAGCGAAAAAAAAAAATTTTGCAGTGCAATATCTTTACATTATAGAGTATTTGTCCTAGCTTTTGTGGTATCAATGGACTTTATAGTCTAAGCGAGTCTGATTACCTCACTCGCTACTTATTTTACCTGGCCTAAACTTCTTAGTCTTAAACTATAAACTCCTAGTCTTTATCAGTTTCTTATTTAAATTTTTTTGTCTAATACGACTATTAAAGTTTTTCAGTTTTTCATCCTGTCCCCATTATTTTTCTGTTATTAGATCCTTAACATTTCTCATAAAAAAATTAATGACTTTCAACCGATTAAAACCATTTTCTGCCAATATGTGCGTAACAATATTTGCCATTCTATTCATATATTTTTTGCCTTTAGACTCCTTTTTTCATATATTTTTTTTAATAAAAAACGGAAGTTTTCAAGTGAAAGATTGTTGGTTTTTTTTGTGTTCTGGTGTGAATGAAAATATAAATATTTTCCTCTTTTTTCTATTCAGTAATTTCAAAACTATTGACCTTAAACTATGGCATCCAACCTTGGCCTTTTTTTTTTTTGCTTCTATACAATATTTTATTTTATCACATCAATTGATGATAAAGGAAAATTGTGTGTAAATGTACACAACAGAGTTGGGTATTCTATACAAGTACGAGTATAACATAAAATGTACAACAACGCATGAAAGTAAATAATAAATAATGAATGGCAGCCAACAACGAACAACATCAACCAAGCAACATGTTGGCTGCCACACACACACAAACACACTCATTCATCATAATTGATTAAAAGCTGAGTGGTAAGGAGTGGAATGGAGTGGTTATGTTAAAGAAGGTACTTTTAACCAGAGCATGTGTTTTAAAAGTGGGTGTGTTACACACAAAGAAACACGAAGAAGGGAAATTTAAATTTTATTAATAATTTTTAGACCTCCTCATTAATTAGTAATTTAATGTCAATGTTTGTTGGATTATTTACTAATTTATGTAGTCTATTTATGTTCTAAATTCTTATAAAGTTTAAAACTTTGATACAAATTTCCATCTATCATTAGTTGCATCATTATGTTGTAAACAACAAAACCACAAGGGATTTTCCTCAAAATTTTCCAACTTTGTCATTTGCTTTAGAACTAATGAGCTCTGCCTTCAATGATTTAATGTTGGCTTGATAAAGTCTCGTTTAAATTTAACAAAACCATAAAATTCCATTAAATCACATAACATTTGCCATGTTTGGGGTTTTGTAAAATTAATAGAAAAGGTTGTTTGCTTGTTTGATTAATTAATCTTTTAGTAATTATGTTGAGAAATCATTAGAAATACACTCAGGGAAACAAATTTCTATAGAAAAATTTTCATTATAAAATTCTTATAGGATGTTTTTTTCAGAATTTCCTATAAATAGAAATTTTTCAAAAAAAATCCTATACAAATAAAATTTTTTTGAAAAATTTCCTATAAAAATAAGAAATTTTTAAAAAAATTTCCTATAAAAATAAGAAATTTTTGAAAAATTTCCTATAAAATTAAGAATTTTTTGAAAAGTTTCCTATAAAAATAAGAAATTTTTGAAAAATTTCCTATAAAAATAAGAAATTTTTGAAAAATTTCCTATAAAAATAAGAAATTTTTAAAAATTTTCTATGAAAATAAGAAATTTTTAAAAATTTTCCTATAAAAAAAAATTTTTTCAAAAAAATTTCCTATAAAAATAATACATTTTTTTGAAAAAAATTCCCATAAAAATAAGAAATTTTTGAAAAATTTCCCATAAAAATAAGAAACTCTTGAAAAATTTCTTATTACAAATAAGAAATTTTTGAAAAAATTTTTATTCATATCAGACATTTTTTTGGAAGTTTGCCTGAAAAAATAATACCCCTTTGAAAAATTTCCTATAAAAATAAGAAATCTTTGAAAAATTTTCTATAAAAATAAGAAATTGTTGAAAAATTTTCTGCAAAAATAAGAAATTTTCAAAAATTTCCTACCAAAAATTTTTGAAAAATTCCTATAAAAACAAAAAGTTTTAAAAATAAAATATTTGAAAAATTTCTTATAAAAATAAGACATTTTTGAAAAATTTCCTATAGAAATAAAGAATTTTTGAAAAATTTGCTATAAAAATAGGATATTTTTGAAAAATTTGCTATAAAAATTCCCTATAAAAATAAGACATTTTTGAAAAATTTCCTATAACATAAGAAATTTTTAAAAAATTTCGTAAAATTTCCATAAATATCAGAAATTTTTGAAAAATTTCCTATAAAATAAGAAATATTTGAAAATTTCTTATTTTTTTATTTTTAAATTTTTGATAAAACTTCCTATAAAAATAAGAAATTTTTGAAAAATTTCGTATACAAATAAGAAATATTTGAAAAATTTTGTAGAAAAATAAGAAATTTTTGATAATTTTCATATAAATATAAGAAATTTTTGAAAATTTCCTATTAAAATAAGAAATTTTTGAAAAATTTCCTTTAAAAATAAGAAATTTTTGAAAAATTTCCTATAGAAGTAAGAAATTTTTTAAAAACTTCTTAAAGAGATAAGAAATTTTTGAAAAATTTCTTAAAAAAATAAAAAAATTTTGAAAAATTTTCTTTAAAACTAAGAAATTTTCACAAATGTTCTATAAAAATAAAATTTCCTATAAAAATAAGAAATTTATGTAAAATTTCCTATAAATGTATAATAATTTTTGAAAATTTCCTATAAAAATAAGAAATTTTTGAAAAATTTCCTATAGAAATAAGAAATTTTTTAAAAACTTCTTAAAAAGATAAGAAATTTTTGAAAAATTTCTTAAAAAAATAAAAAATTTTTGAAAAATTTTCTTTAAAACTAAGAAATTTTCAAAAATGTTCTATAAAAATAAAATTTCCTATAAAAATAAGAAATTTATGTAAAATTTCCTATAAATGTATAAATTTTTGAAAAATTCCCTATCAAAATTAAAATTTTTTGAAAAATTTCCTATAAAAGTAAGAAATTATTGAAAATTTCCTATAAAAATAAAAAAAAAGTTTAAAAATGTTTTATAAAATTAAGAAATTTTTGAAAAACTTCCTATAAAACTAAGAAATTTTTTAAGAATTTCCTTTAGAAATAAGAAATTTTTGAAAAATTTATTATCTTTGAAAAATTTCCTTAAAAAAAATAAAAAATTTTGAAAAATTTCCTAAAAAATAACAAATTTTTGAAAAATTTCATATAAAAATAAGACATTTTTGAAAAAAATTCTATAAAAATAAGAAATTTTTTAAAAATTTCCTATAAAATTAGGAAAATTTTGAAAAATTTCCTATAAAAATAAGAAAATTTTGAAAAATTTCTTATAGGAATAAAAAATTTTGAAAAATTTCCTATAAAAATAAGAAATTTTTGAAAAATTTCCTATAAAAATATGAAATTTTTGAAAAATTTCCTATAAAAATAAGAAATTTTTAAAAATGTCCTATAAAAACAGGAAATTTATGAAAAATTTCCTATAAAAAAAAGAAACTTTTGAAAAATTTCCTATAAAATTAAGACATTTTTGAAAAATTTCCTATAAAAAAAAGAAATTTTTCAAAAATTTCCTATAAAAAAAAGAAATTTTTGAATAATTTCCTATAAAAATAATAAATATTTAAAAATTTCCTATAAAAATAAAAAAAAATGTTTAATAAAAATATGAAAAAATTTCTTATAAAAATCGGAAAGATTTGAAAAAATTCCTATAGAAATAAGAAAAGTTTTAAAAATTTTCTTTAAAAATAAGACATTTTTGAAAAAATTTTCTATAAAAAAAGAATCAATTTAAAAATTTAATAAAAAAAATAAAAAATTTGTAAAGAAATTTTTAAAAAATTTTCATTATAAATTTTTTTAGAAAAATTTTCATTATAAAATTTTTTCTTTAAAAAAACTTTTTTTATAAATTTTTTTTCTATAAAAAATTTTCCATAGAAAATTAAAAAAAAAAAAAATACAAAAATTCTATAGACAACTTTTCATTATGAAACTTATTTTATAAAAAAAATTTCATTGTAAAAGTTCTTCTATACAAACATTTTCATTATAAAATTTTTCTATGTTAAAATTTTCATTAAAATATTTTTTCTATAAAAATTTTCACAATAAAATTTTTTCGGTAGAAAAATATTTAAATTTAAATATACAATTTTTCCTATCGAAAAATTTTTATTATAAAATTTTTTCTATAGTAAAATTTTTATGATACATTTTTTTCTATTGAAAAATTTTCATTATAAAATTTTGTTTGTGGAGAAAAAATTTTAACAGTTTTTTTAATTTTTTTTTAAAGAGAAGTTTTCATTATAAAATTTTTTGTATAGAAAAATTGTCAATTTAAATTTTATTATAAAATCTTAATCATAAAAATTTTTAATATAACATTTTTTTCTGTAGAACAATTTTCATTATAAATTTTTTTCTATAGAAAAATTTTCATTATAAATTTTTTTTCTATTAAACGATTTTACAAATATGTTTGTACTATTATTTTTTGAGTGTATAACTCCCAGGATAATTTGCCTTACTCCTAAGAAAATATAATTGAACAAAAACAATTTTGTTGAAAACTTTGAATAATTCAGATATCAAAAATAAGTCTCTTCTGAATTATAACATTTTTTTCTGTAGAACAATTTTCATTATAAATTTTTTTCTATAGAAAAATTTTCATTATAAAATTTTTTCTATAGAAAAATTTTCATTATAAAATTTTTTCTATAGAAAAATTTTCATTATAAATTTTTTTTCTATTAAACGATTTTACAAATATGTTTGTACTATTATTTTTTGAGTGTATAACTCCCAGGATAATTTGCCTTACTCCTAAGAAAATATAATTGAACAAAAACAATTTTGTTGAAAACTTTGAATAATTCAGATATCAAAAATAAGTCTCTTCTGAATTATAACATTTTTTTCTGTAGAACAATTTTCATTATAATTTTTTTTTTTATAGAAAAATTTTCATTATAAAATTTTTTCTATAGAAAAATTTTCATTATAAAATTTTTTCTATAGAAAAATTTTCATTATAATTTTTTTTTCTATTAAACGATTTTACAAATATGTTTGTACTATTATTTTTTGAGTGTATAACTCCCAGGATAATTTGCCTTACTCCTAAGAAAATATAATTGAACAAAAACAATTTTGTTGAAAACTTTGAATAATTCAGATATCAAAAATAAGTCTCTTCTGAATTAACCTTCTAATCCTAATGTCAATATAAAACTTATGTTGACATTATTATTGACTTATATTAAGATTATTATTAACAACTATTCGTAATCACTTTTGATTTTGTAATCCCTAATAAATTGTGTAATTATTATACAAATTTTCTTATCCCTATTATTAACTTAAAGTCTTAGCATTATTTTGCCAACATTCAAAAATTGTTTTGAAATTTCCGATTTATTTTAAGTGAAATAAATATCTACTTACAAATCTTTTTACCTTTAAGCTGTTTACCAATAACTTTTAAATTGTTATAGAAACAAACATAAAGTAACATTTTGTAAACATTTCAATTGAAGGCACAAACAATATCACAAATCAAGAATCAATGAAATCAAATCAAATAAATAAAATAAAAAAAAATCATCATAATCTTAAATCTATACAAAATTGAAAGCAATAAAAATAAAGCAATCAGCAGGATATTCAGGCGAAAAATATAAATCATTTTACAGGTAATACATAGAAGGCCCGCCACCATAGTTCAAATTTTTAACGGAACAGTCGCAACACTTGCAATTTTATGACCAACCAATTTAAATCCGTTCATTACCTCACCAAACACAGTTTCGATGTTTCGACAAAATCTGAAATTTTCGGTACGAAGAACCGACTTCCGTGGGAACTTTTTTTAGGCTATGGACTTTGATATCTTGAATGTGGCTACGAATGTAAAATTACAGAAAGTGGTATCATGTTTGTAGTTCGGGGTTGAGATCTAGTTGTAGTTCTAGGTTCAGTTCTTCTAGTGTAGGGTATAGATATAAGAAACTTACTGACTGCATTTAGACGTTTTTCTTTAAGGTCTTCTTAAACTAAAAATATTTTCTAGAAAAATTTAAATTACCAAAGTGTAAACTTTAAACCCCAAAAATTTTCTTCAAGGCTGTACCTTAATAAGGCATGAAGAAAATGCTTAAAATAAAATTGTCATTCTCATCATTTACTCTTTAGGCATCAGACCTAAAACAATAAACCGTTTTTTGAGTTAAGAACTAAATGACCTTAAAATTAGAAATTTGAAAAGGTTAGCAGAAACATCTAAACATTTTCCAAATGTTTACATAACAGTTTTAATTTTCATCGATTCTTTTAATATTTTTCTTTTTTAGCCTTTTACTTGTATTATAAAGAAATCTTGAGAACTTTCAAAATCCCATCATTACATCGTTATTCCAACTCGTTGACAACAGTAAGAAAATGTTTGTATGTATTTGCAGTTGTTTAACATAAAATAAAACAAATAAATCTTGTTAAATTTTCTTTTTTATTATGAAACCACTTAGAAAACATCTATAAAATTTTCAATAATTTTCTTCACACTTTTTTTTTGTATCAGCCTCTTAACTTTTTCCCACCAGCTTTCCATTACTTTAGTGAACATGCCATTGCGCCACTAGCTCGAGCTAGTTCATCAAAATTGTAAACGTGTTCGGAATTTTCAATGTTGTCTGTCTGTCTGTCATTCTATTCTTCTTGGGATTCCTTTTATTGACAATGTATTTGTTTATTTATTCCAAACATATAAACAGATTTAAAAACCAATATATCATCAATTCATATAAGAGCGAAAAAAGCAAAGATACTTTTCGGGGCTTATTGGTTGGGCTCTTTAATCTTAAATAGCTCTGGGGAATATATGTATTAAATTGGGTAAATCCATAAGGAAACTGTTGGAAAGCAAATATAGTTTTCTGTACAAAACTAAAAGTTAATCTCCAATAGCTTTGAAGTTAGAACATTTTTGAAAAATCTCCTATGAAAACAGGAAATTTTTGAAAAATCTCCTATGAAAATAAGAAATTTTTGAAAAATTTCCTATAAAAATTAAAAGTTTTTAAAAAATTTCCTATAAAAATAAGAAATTTTTGAAAATTTTTCATATAAAATAAAGAAATTTTTGAAAAATTTCTTATAAAAATAAGAAATTTTTGAAAAAATTCCTATAAAAATAAGAAATTTTTGAAAAATTTCATATAAAAATAGGAAATTTTTGAAAAATTTCTTATAAAAATAGGAAATTTTTGAAAAATTTGCTATAAAAATAGGAAATTTTTGAAAAATTTCCTATAAAAATAGGAAATTTTTGAAAAATTTCCTATAAAAATAGGAAATTTTTGAAAAATTTCCTATAAAAATAGGAAATTTTTTCAAAATTTCCTATAAAAATAGGAAATTTTTTCAAAATTTCCTATAAAAATACGAAATTTTTTCAAAATTTCCTATAAAAATAGGAAATTTTTTCAAAATTTCCTATAAAAATAGGAAATTTTTTCAAAATTTCCTATAAAAATAGGAAATTTTTTCAAAATTTCCTATAAAAATAGGAAATTTTTTCAAAATTTCCTATAAAAATAGGAAATTTTTTCAAAATTTCCTATAAAAATAGGAAATTTTTTCAAAATTTCCTATAAAAATAGGAAATTTTTTCAAAATTTCCTATAAAAATAGGAAATTTTTGCAAAATTTCCTATAAAAATAGGAAATTTTTGAAAAATTTCCTATAAAAATAGGAAATTTTTTAAAAATTTCCTATAAAAATAGGAAATTTTTTAAAAATTTCCTATAAAAATAGGAAATTTTTGAAAAATTTCCTATAAAAATAGGAAATTTTTGAAAAATTTCCTATAAAAATAGGAAATTTTTGAAAAATTTCCTATAAAAATAGGAAATTTTTGAAAAATTTCCTATAAAAATAGGAAATTTTTGAAAAATTTCCCATAAAAATAGGAAATTTTTGAAAAATTTCCTATAAAAATAGGAAATTTTTGAAAAATTTCCTATAAAAATAGGAAATTTTTGAAAATTTTCCTATAAAAATAGGAAATTTTTGAAAATTTTCCTATAAAAATAGGAAATTTTTGAAAAATTTCCTATAAAAATAGGAAATTTTTGAAAAATTTCCTATAAAAATAGGAAATTTTTGAAAAATTTCCTATAAAAATAGGAAATTTTTGAAAAATTTCCTATAAAAATAGGAAATTTTTGAAAAATTTCCTATAAAAATAGGAAATTTTTGAAAAATTTCCTATAAAAATAGGAAATTTTTGAAAAATTTCCTATAAAAATAGGAAATTTTTGAAAAATTTCCTATAAAAATAGGAAATTTTTGAAAAATTTCCTATAAAAATAGGAAATTTTTGAAAAATTTCCTATAAAAATAGGAAATTTTTGAAAAATTTCCTATAAAAATAGGAAATTTTTGAAAAATTTCCTATAAAAATAGGAAATTTTTGAAAAATTTCCTATAAAAATAGGAAATTTTTGAAAAATTTCCTATAAAAATAGGAAATTTTTGAAAAATTTCCTATAAAAATAGGAAATTTTTGAAAAATTTCCTATAAAAATAGGAAATTTTTGAAAAATTTCCTATAAAAATAGGAAATTTTTGAAAAATTTCCTATAAAAATAGGAAATTTTTGAAAAATTTCCTATAAAAATAGGAAATTTTTGAAAAATTTCCTATAAAAATAGGAAATTTTTGAAAAATTTCCTATAAAAATAGGAAATTTTTGAAAAATTTCCTATAAAAATAGGAAATTTTTGAAAAATTTCCTATAAAAATAGGAAATTTTTGAAAAATTTCCTATAAAAATAGGAAATTTTTGAAAAATTTCCTATAAAAATAGGAAATTTTTGAAAAATTTCCTATAAAAATAGGAAATTTTTGAAAAATTTCCTATAAAAATAGGAATTTTTTG
This sequence comes from Stomorhina lunata, assembly GCA_933228675.1. Taxonomy (NCBI): domain Eukaryota; kingdom Metazoa; phylum Arthropoda; class Insecta; order Diptera; family Rhiniidae; genus Stomorhina; species Stomorhina lunata. The sequence continues at coordinate 34,855,067 of OW121740.1, read as the reverse complement.
AAATATTTCCTAAAAAAATAGGAAATTTTTTAAAAATTTCCTATAAAAATAGGAAACTTTTGAATAATTTCCTATAAAAACAGGAAATTTTTGAAAAATTTCCTATAAAAACAGGAAATTTTTGAAAAATTTCCTATAAAAACAGGAAATTTTTGAAAAATTTCCTATAAAAACAGGAAATTTTTGAAAAATTTCCTATAAAAACAGGAAATTTTTGAAAAATTTCCTATAAAAACAGGAAATTTTTGAAAAATTTCCTATAAAAATAGGAAATTTTTGAATTTTTTCAAAAATTTTATATTTTTATAGGAAATTTTTCAAAAATTTCTTATTTTTATAGAAAATTTTTCAAAAATTTTTTATTTTTATAGAAAATTTTTCAAAAATTTCTTATTTTTTTAGGAAATTTTTTAAAAATTTCTTGTTTTTATAGAAAAGTTTTCAAAAGTTTCCTATTTTTATAGGAAAATTTTCAAAAATTTCCTATTTTTATAGGAAATTTTTCAAAACTTCCTATTTTTAAAGGAAATTTTTCAAAAATTTCTTATTTTTATAGGAAATTTTTAAAAAATTTCTTATTTTTATAGGAAGTTTTTAAAAAATTTCTTATTTTTATAGGAAATTTTTCAAAAATTTCTCGTTTTAACCTTCATCTGCTCCTAAAACAAAATCACGTTGTATACTTTTACGTAGTTTTCTACGCATGTAATATTATTTATAGTTTTTGGTACAAAATTTTAAAAACTCTGATAGGAAACAGTTAGAAAAAGTAATTTATATAATACGTTGGTACTGATTGAAGGTTTGAAGGGTAAAAAGGTAGCAAGCACCTTTTATATAACTAACAGATGTATCACTTTACTGGACTATAAAGATTCTGGCACTAATTCTTCTTCATCTTCTTTTTAGTTTTTCTTGTAAACGGTGTAAAAATAATATTCAAAAATAACTTTTTAATGTGCTAAAATCACAATGATTGACAAAACAGAACCATGACAACAAAAATTCCCACCATGAACGTATGTTTTTTCCCATATGCGTAGAAAACTACGCAAGGGTAGACAACGTAACTTTTTTGATCCAGTCCATAAAAAAGAAAATTTTAGAGTAAAAAATGCCTTAAATTATGCAAAATCATTTTACTTACAAAGTCAATAAATTTTGTTAACTTAAAGCTAGCACTTCCAAAAAAAAAAAAAAAACAGAAAAATTAATAATAGGAATTTTTTTTTTTTAAATTTCTTATATTTATAGAAAATTTTTCGAAAATTTCTTATATTTATAGGAAACTTTTCAAAAATTTCTTATATTTATAGGAAATTTTTCAAAAATTTCTTATATTTATAGGAAATTTTTCAAAAATTTCTTATATTTATAGGAAATTTTTCAAAAATTTCTTATATTTATAGGAAAGTTTTCAAAAATTTCTTATATTTATGAAATTTATCAAAAATTTCTTATTTTTATAGGAAATTTTTCAAAAATTTCTTATATTTATAGGAAATTTTTCAAAAATTTCTTATATTTATAGGAAATTTTTCAAAAATTTCTTATATTTATAGGAAATTTTTCAAAAATTTCTTATATTTATGAAATTTTTCAAAAATTTCTTATTTTTATAGGAAATTTTTCAAAAATTTCTTATTTTGAAGGAATTTTTTCAAAAATTTCTTAGTTTTATAGGAAAATTTTTTAAAAATATCTTATTTTTATGGGAAATTTTTCAAAAATGTCTTATTTTTATAGGAAAATTTTCACAAATTTCTCATTTTGATAGGAAATTGTTTAAACATTTTTTAAAAATATCTTACTTTTATAAATTTTATATAGGAAATTTTTCAAAAATTTCTTATTTTTAAAAAAATTCTTGTTTTTATAAGAAAATTGTCAAAAATTTCTTATTTTTATAGGAATTTTTTCAAAAATTTCTTTTGTTTATAGGAATTTTTTGAAAAATTTCTTATTTTCATAGGAATTTTTTGAAAAATTTCTTATTTTTCAAAAAATTTTTTTTAAAATTTCTTATTATTATAAGAAAATTTTTCAAAAATTTCTTATTTTTATAAGAAATTTTTCAAAAATTTCTTATTTTTATGGGAAATTTTTCAAAAATTTCTTACTTTTATAGGAATTTTTTGAAAAATTTCTTATTTTCATAGGAATTTTTTGAAAAATTTCTTATTTTTCAAAAAATTTTTTTTTTAATTTCTTATTTTTATAAGAAAATTTTTCAAAAATTTCTTATTTTTATAAGAAATTTTTCAAAAATTTCTTATTTTTATGGGAAATTTTTCAAAAATTTCTTATTTGTATAGGAAATTTTTCAAAAAATTTTTATTTCTATAGAAAAATTTTCAGAAATTTCTTATTTTTGTAGGAAATTTTTCAAAAATTTCTTACTTTTATAGGAATTTTTTGAAAAATTTCTTTTTTTTCAAATTTTTTTTTTTTAAATTTCTTATTTTTATAAGAAAATTTTTCAAAAATTTCTTATTTTTATAAGAAATTTTTCAAAAATTTCTTATTTTTATGGGAAATTTTTCAAAAATTTCTTATTTGTATAGGAAATTTTTCAAAAAATTTTTATTTCTATAGAAAAATTTTCAGAAATTTCTTATTTTTGTAGGAAATTTTTCAAAAATTTCTTATTTTTATAGCAAATTTTTCAAAAATTTCTTATTTTTGTAGGAAATTTTTCAAAAATTTCTTATTTTTATAGCAAATTTTTCAAAAATTTCTTATTTTTATGGGAAATTTTTCAAAAATTTCTTACTTTTATAGGAATTTTTTGAAAAATTTCTTATTTTCATAGGAATTTTTTGAAAAATTTCTTATTTTTCAAAAAATTTTTTTTTAAATTTCTTATTTTTATAAGAAAATTTTTCAAAAATTTCTTATTTTTATAAGAAATTTTTCAAAAATTTCTTATTTTTATGGGAAATTTTTCAAAAATTTCTTATTTGTATAGGAAATTTTTCAAAAAATTTTTATTTCTATAGAAAAATTTTCAGAAATTTCTTATTTTTGTAGGAAATTTTTCAAAAATTTCTTACTTTTATAGGAATTTTTTGAAAAATTTCTTTTTTTTCAAATTTTTTTTTTTTAAATTTCTTATTTTTATAAGAAAATTTTTCAAAAATTTCTTATTTTTATAAGAAATTTTTCAAAAATTTCTTATTTTTATGGGAAATTTTTCAAAAATTTCTTATTTGTATAGGAAATTTTTCAAAAAATTTTTATTTCTATAGAAAAATTTTCAGAAATTTCTTATTTTTGTAGGAAATTTTTCAAAAATTTCTTATTTTTATAGCAAATTTTTCAAAAATTTCTTATTTTTGTAGGAAATTTTTCAAAAATTTCTTATTTTTATAGCAAATTTTTCAAAAATTTCTTATTTTTATAAGAAATTTTTACTTTTTGAAAGGAGGTTTATATGTCGCATAGTGTAATATACAGGTTATTAAAAAGGCTTAATCATTATGTTAACCCTTTCAGTTCGTATAAAAATGTAAATGTGAAGAAAATGACGTTATGTTGTTTCATACTAATTGCCTGATTATCTTTTTTCTTTTCATCTTATACCTATTATTCACTTTTTTCAATTTCGACTCATTATTATGCAAGACATGTGTTAGTTCGTACTTGTCAGGGAAGAATCTAAAAAAAGATAAGATTTATATTACTTTTCCCTAACAAGTGACATAATCTAGAGACCTAATGTCTTGTCGCGGCGGTGACAACGTAAATAAACAAATTGAGGTTTCTTGAAAAGCTTCTTATGTACGAGTATATGAGTTAATTTACGTGTAAATTCTGTGTTAATATTATTATTTATGACTTGAAGATATTAATAGATTTTTGTTATAGGGGTTAATCCAAGGGAAAGGGGATATAAAAAGGTAATGTTGGGATTATTTTAAGTAATTTTGTTAGCTTTGTCCAGGATTTATCCTGTAAAAAAAAGGAAAGTGTCCTTAAAATAAGTAATATTAAGAAAAATCCTTAAAATATCCTCAAGTGGTTATTTAATAGTAAACAAGGTCATTTGGTTAATTCTTTAATTCCCCTTACCTATCTTATCATTAAACGAGGATTGCTTCCTGAAGCCTTAAGATCCTGGTCATCAAATAGAAAAATTTTCATTTCTTTCATGGTTTTTTTATGAGCCAGAACTTTTGCTTTAACAATCTTTTAAGTCTTTATAAAAGTGTCCTTATTTTTATATTCATAAAATGTCCTTAGATTTGAATCCTTTTTTTTTTGTGGTCTTTATTCCTCTATTTCTAGCTCATTTACCTTTTATGTTAAAATAAAATGTCATCTATTTTTATGACCTTTAAACTGTCTTTTTGTCAGTTAAATAATAAAATTGTTTGGTTCATTAATAAAAAATACGTTACTTTTGTTGTGTTTGAATTTGAATTTATTATTTCCAAAGACTCGTGCCTTTCGCAGATTTGTTTATATTTTTTATGTTTAAATATAAAAAAACTAAAATATCGATTAGAATATCAGCTATTTTTGTTCTATTGTCATTTTTTTACGATTAAAGCAATTTCACAAGTTTCCACTTAAAGTAAAGTTGACGACTACCATTAAATTGTCGATGACAGGGAACAAAGAAAAACGTTTATTATTTTTACTGTATTCATAAATGTTATTAGACAATGGTATATTCCGGCCTAAGACCTTGAGAGAAAGCAAAGTTTTATGTAAAGGGGCCTTAAGAAGGGACCCCATAACAAAATTATTCTCTTTAACGTAATTTTTTTTTTATATAAAAAAATTTATAATGAAAATTTTTCTATAGAAAACTTTCAAAATGAAAACTTTTCTATAGAAAAAAATTTTATAACAAAAATTTTATACATTTTATAATAAAAATTTTCTATAAAAGAAATTTTATAATGGAAATTTTTCTATAGAAAAAATTTAGGAATGAAAATTTTTCTGAAGAAAAAATGTTAGAATGAAAATTATTCTATAGAAAAAATTTTAGAGTGAAAATTATTCTATAAAAAAAATTTTATAATGAAAATGTTTCTATAGAAAAAATTTCATTATAAATTTTTTTGTGAATGAAATTTTTGAAAATTTTCTTATAAAAATGAGACATTTTTTTTTTAAATTTCCTATTAATATAAGATATTTTTGAAAAATTTCCTTTAAAAACAAGTAATTTTTCAATAATTTCCTATAAAATGAGAAATTTTTGAAAAATTCCCTATAAAAATATAAAAACAAGAAATTTTTGAAAAAATACCAATAGAAATAAAAAATTTTTGAAAAATTTCCTATAAAAATAAGAAATTTTTGAAAAATTTCTTATAAAACTAAGAAATTTTTGAAAAATTTCCTATAAAAATAGGAAATTTTCCTATAAAGATAGGAAATTTTTGAAAAATTTCCTATAAAAATAAGAAATTTTTGAAAAATTTCCTATAAAAATAAGAAATTTTTGAAAAATTTCCTATAAAAATAGTAAATTTTTGAAAAATTTCCTATAAAAATAAGAAATTTTTGAAAAATTTCCTATAAAAATAGGATAATTTTGAAAAAAATACTACAAAAAAAAAAAGAAATTTAAAAAAAAAATTCCTATAAAAATAAGAATTTTTTGAAGAATTTCCTATAAAAATAAGAAATTTTTGAAAAACGTTCTATAAAAATAAGAACTTTTTGAAAAATTTCCTATAAAAATAAACAATTTTTGAAAAATTTCCTATAAAAATAAGAATTTTTTGAAGAATTTCCTATAAAAATAAACAATTTTTGAAAAATTTCCTATAAAAATAAGAATTTTTTAAAAAATTTTCTATACAAATAAGAAAATTTTGAAAAATTTCCTAAAAAAAAATAAGAAATTTTTGAAGTATTTCCTATAAAAATAAGAAATTTTTGAAAAATTTCCTATAAAAATAGGATAGTTTTGAAAAAAAAATACTATAAAAAAAATTTTTTTTTTTAATTCCTGTAAAAATAAGAATTTTTTGAAGAATTTCCTATAAAAATAAGAATTTTTTGAAAAACGTCCTATAAAAGTAAGAAATTTTTGAAAAATTTTCTATAAAAATAAGAAATTTTTGAAAAATTTCCTATAAAAATAAGAAATTTTTGAAAAATTTTCTATAAAAATAAGAAATTTTTGAAAAATTTCCTATAAAAATAGGAAAGTTTTGAAAAATTTCCTATAAAAATAAGAAATTTTTTAAAAATTTCCTATCAAAATTGGAAATTTTTTAAAAATTTCCTATCAAAATTGGAAATTTTTGAAAAATTTCCTATAACAATAAGAATTTTTTGAAAAATTTCCTATAACAATAAGAAATTTTTGAAAAATTTCCAATACAAATAAGAAAATTTTGAAAAATGTCCTATAAAATAAGAAATTTTTGAAAAACGTCCTATAAAAATAAGAAATTTTTGAAGAATTTCCTATAAAAATAAAAAAAATTTTAAAAATTTTCCTATTAAAATAAGAATTTTTTGAAAAATTTCCTATAATAAAAAGAAATTTGTGAAAAATTTCCTATAAAAATAAGAAATTGTTGAAAAATTTCCTATAAAAAAATTTTTCTATAGAAAAAATTTTGTAAAAAAAAGATTTTCTATTGAAAAAATTTTTGTAAAAAAATTTTTTCTATAGAAAAAATTTTTTAAAAAAAATTTTTCCATAGAAAAAATTTTGTAAAAAAAATTTTTCTATAGAAACAAATTTTGTAAAAAAAATTTTTCTAAGAAAAAAATTTTGTAAAAAAAATTTTTCTATAGAAAAAATTTTGTAAAAAAAAATGTTCTTTAGAAAAAATTTTGTAAAAAAAATTTTTCTATAGAAAAAAATTTTGTAAAAGAAATTTTTCTATAGAAAAAAATTTTGTAAAAAAATTTTGTAAAAAATTTTTCTATAGAAAAAATTTTGTAAAAAATATTTTTCTATAGAAAAAATTTTGTAAAAAAATTTTTCTATAGAAAAAATTTTTTAAAAAAATTTTTTAAAAAAATTTTGTAAAAAAAATTTTTCTATAGAAAAAATTTGGAAAAAAAAATTCTATAGAAAAAATTTGGAAAAAAAAAATTTCTATAGAAAAAATTTTATAAAAATAGTTTTTCTATAGAGAAGGTTTTTTAAAAAAAATTTCCAATAGAAAAAAATTTTGTAAAAAAATGTTTCTATAGACAAAATTTTGTAGAAAAATTTTCCTATAAAAAAGAATTTTTGTAGATAAAATATTTGATAATGAACATTTTTCTATAGAAAAAATTTTATAATGAAAATTTTTTCTAAAGAAAAAATTAAACATTTTCTAGAAACTACTTTTTTTGTCAATGTTAGTTCTTTTGTCAAAATGAGGAAGGATCAGTTTGGGGGAAATTTTCTTTCATACAAAAATCAACTCATCCGCATTTGTAATCGCGAATCAGTTAAGGTATATTTTATCTCCGCTTTTTACTTTAGAACTCTAAAAGGTAATGTCTTGAAATTTTATACAAAAATCGTTTCTATTAATAATCATAGTTAAATTTAAGTCTATGATTGTATGTACTTTGGGTAAAATAAGGTAGGACCAGTTAGGGGAACTTTCTGCTCTATACTAAAATTCACTTACCCGCGAGTTCCTTAAGAACTTTCAAAGCTTAAGTCTTCAAAATTTGTACAAAAATCTTGTCCTTTAACTAATAAGCTAAGGTTGGTCAAATAAAAGCAGGATAGTAGCAGGGGGAGTTACACCCCTGCTCCTATCGTATCTTTAAAGAACCAGAGGTAGAATAACTGAAATTAGTTCAATCGAAATCTTTATAATTTGTATCGTGTTTGTTCACAAAGAAGAATATACTTATTTTTTGCAACTTGTTAGATTAGTTTGGAAGCTCATAAGCGCCTTAAAACTACAGGCCTTGAAAATATTTCCCCTCCTTTTCAATTATTAATAAAATTCTTGGTAATCAGCAAAGACACGTTTCTAAACCATAGACAGAAAAAGAAAAATTTGTTAGAAAATTAAACAAATTTCCCACCATTTTCCATTGTCATTTAGATATTTCGATGTTACGAGTATTTACTTTTAGCTAAATATAGAAATTATTTATAAGGAAAATAATAATAAAAACTAAATAAATTATTTAATATCTTTATATAAACAACAATTGTTTGTTCAATACAATAAAAAACGTCATTAAAAAAAATGGAGTAGAAACGTCAGTAGCGAGCAATCAGAAATAATTGGAAAATGTAGGTTATGGTTCATAGCTAAAGTATCATATGAAATAGGTCACTATTTTTAGTAATGGAATAATATCTTTACATTATAAAGTCACAGCAAAGACTCTATAATATGAAAATGTTGCCCTTCCACATATTTATTTCCTTATGGTCGTTTTGAAAACTCCATTACTGTAATTCGGAAACAATTAATGGAGACGATTGTCATATAAAAGAAAGCTAAGGCTTTTAATTTTCCTGATGATAAAACTTAGTCATGGAAAATTTTAGATTATAAAATATTAACATTTCAATTACTTACAAATTCAAATTCATATTTATTTAGAGTAAATCTGTGGCTTGGTGCTAAAAGGGCCAATGTCAAAAAAAGTAGTTTTGAGAAAATTTAATATAAAGTTTTTATTTTCTATATCAATTGCTCAAAAACCCTATTACAAGAGGGTAAAAAATGATTAACTCAAAACAGCCAAAATTTGACATTGGCCCTTTTAGCACCAATCCACAGAAATATAAGAAATAAATGATATATTATTGCTAATTGTTAGACAATACCTAAAACTTAAAAATAATTTCAACAAAAGTAACAAGTTGTGATTTAATAGTTATAATTTAATTAAAAAATTAGCGACTTACTAATGTCTATATTTAAAAGAGCTTGAAAAATAATTTTAATTAACGCAGAAACATGATATGAGGATTTTTTCTTAATAAATTCATTATAAGTATAAAATAAATTGATAAAAATCTTCAATAAAATTGAAAAACAATTTTATAAGACATGCAATTTTATTGAAAACAATGAAAATATCAATATCAAAGTATTTGTGTAAAATACATCAAAACGAGGGTGGGTCAAAAAGTCAGCGAATTTTTTAATTTGACCCCTGTAAGTGGGAAATTTAAACTGGTCCTGCCAATATAAAACTGACAGTTAACTCCTGTCCAACCATAAACAATCTGTGTCACCATTGTCTTCGGTAGCCATTGCTAAAAGCCTATTTCGGAATTTCAAAACTTCGCGAACTTATTGGCCCACCCTCGTATACACCTATGGAACGAATTATGAATTCATTTGTGCACCTGCTGGAACAGAAAACCCACTTATACGCCTAATATTATTAAATCTATCTCAACGGGATCCCATGAAAACATCTTGACTTTGAAGTAATAAATTTGTAAATTTATTCAAAAAAATTTATTGTTGGCAAATAGGCAAAATTTTGAGTAGGACGAACTAGATTTTTAATCATTATAATGGGCGGAAAATTTGCTAATTTTATTAAGTGGCATCTTTATTTTATTAAGTAAAAATAACAACAATAATTGGAATAGAAAAAATATGGAAATTGGAAGCAAATGTAATGGAAATTGTAATAACTCAAAAAAAAAGCTATATCGAAAGATTTTCTATAAAAAAAATTTTATACCGAACAATTTTCTATAGAAAATTTTTATACCGAAAAGTTCTCTATAGAAAAATTTTTATACCGAAAAATTCTCTATAGAAAAATTTTTATACCGAAAAACTTTCTATAGAAAAATTTTTATATCGAAAAATTTTCTATAGAAAAATGTTTATACCGAAAAATTTTCTATAGAAAAATGTTTATACCGAAAATTTTTCTATAGAAAAATGTTTATACCGAAAAATTTTCTATAGAAAAATGTTTATACCGAAAAATTTTCTATAGAAAAATTTTTCTACCGAAAAATTTTCTATAGAAAAATTTTTCTACCGAAAAATTTTCTATAGAAAAATTTTTCTACCGAAAAATTTTCTATAGAAAAATTTTTCTACCGAAAAATTTTCTATAGAAAAATTTTTCTACCGAAAAATTTTCTATAGAAAAATTTTTATACCGAAAAATTTTCTATAGAAAAATTTTTATACCGAAAAATTTTCTATAGAAAAATTTTTATACCGAAAAATTTTCTATAGAAAAATTTTTATACCGAAAAATTTTCTATAGAAAAATTTTTATACCGAAAAATTTTCTATAGAAAAATTTTTATACTGAAAAATTTTCTATAGAAAAATTTTTATACCGAAAAATTTTCTATAGAAAAATTTTTATACCGAAAAATTTTCTATAGAAAAATTTTTATACCGAAAAATTTTCTATAGAAAAATTTTTATACCGAAAAATTTTCTATAGAAAAATTTTTATACCGAAAAATTTTCTATAGAAAAATTTTTATACCGAAAAATTTTCTATAGAAAAATTTTTATACCGAAAAATTTTCTATAGAAAAATTTTTATACCGAAAAATTTTCTATAGAAAAATTTTTATACCGAAAAATTTTCTATAGAAAAATTTTTATACCGAAAAATTTTCTATAGAAAAATTTTTATACCGAAAAATTTTGTATAGAAAAATTTTTATACCGAAAAATTTTCTATAGAAAAATTTTTCTACCGAAAAATTTTCTATAGAAAAATTTTCTATAGAAAAATTTTTATACCGAAAAATTTTCTATAGAAAAATTTTTATACCGAAAAATTTTCTATAGAAAAATTTTTATACCGAAAAATTTTCTATAGAAAAATTTTTATACCGAAAAATTTTCTATAGAAAAATGTTTATACCGAAAAATTTTCTATAGAAAAATTTTTATACCGAAAAATATTTTATAGAAAAATTTTTATACCGAAAAATTTTCTATAGAAAAATTTTTATACCGAAAAATTTTCTTTAGAAAAAGTTTTATACCGAAAAACTTTCTATAGAAAAATTTTTATATCGACCAATTTTCTATAGGAAAAGTTTTTATACCGAAAAATTTTCTATAGAAAAATTTTTATACCGAAAAATTTTGTATAGAAAAATTTTTACACCGAAAAATTTTGTATAGAAAAATTTTTATACCGAAAAATTTTGTATAGAAAAATTTTTATACCGAAAAATTTTGTATAGAAAAATTTTTATACCGAAAAATTTTGTATAGAAAAATTTTTATACCGAAAAATTTTGTATAGAAAAATTTTTATACCGAAAAATTTTGTATAGAAAAATGTTTATACCGAAAAATTTTGTATAGAAAAATTTTTATACCGAAAAATTTTCTATAGAAAAATTTTTATACCGAAAAATTTTCTATAGAAAAATGTTTATACCGAAAAATTTTCTATAGAAAAATTTTTATACCGAAAAATTTTCTATAGAAAAATTTTTATACCGAAAAATTTTCTTTAGAAAAAGTTTTTTTATATCGACCAATTTTCTATAGGAAAAGTTTTTATACCGAAAAATTTTCTATAGAAAAATTTTTATACCGAAAAATTTTGTATAGAAAAATTTTTATACCGAAAAATTTTGTATAGAAAAATTTTTATACCGAAAAATTTTGTATAGAAAAATTTTTATACCGAAAAATTTTGTATAGAAAAATTTTTATACCGAAAAATTTTGTATAGACAAATTTTTATACCGAAAAATTTTGTATAGAAAAATTTTTATACCGAAAAATTTTCTATAGAAAAATTTTTATACCGAAAAATTTTCTATAGAAAAATTTTTATACCGAAAAATTTTCTATAGAAAAATTTTTATACCGAAAAATTTTCTATAGAAAAATTTTTATACCGAAAAATTTTCTATAGAAACATTTTTATACCGAAAAATTTTCTATAGAAAAATTTTTATACCGAAAAATTTTCTATAGAAAAATTTTTATACCGAAAAATATTTTATAGAAAAATTTTTATACCGAAAAATTTTCTATAGAAAAAGTTTTATACCGAAAAATTTTCTTTAGAAAAAGTTTTATACCGAAAAATTTTCTATAGAAAAATTTTTATACCGAAAAATTTTCTATAGAAAAATTTTTATACCGAAAAATTTTCTATAGAAAAATTTTTATACCGAAAAATTTTCTATAGAAAAATTTTTATACCGAAAAATTTTCTATAGAAAAATTTTTATACCGAAAAATTTTCTATAGAAAAATTTTTATACCGAAAAATTTTCTATAGAAAAATTTTTATACCGAAAAATTTTCTATAGAAAAATTTTTATACCGAAAAATTTTCTATAGAAAAATTTTTATACCGAAAAATTTTCTATAGAAAAATTTTTATACCGAAAAATTTTTTATAGAAAAATTTTTATACCGAAAAATTTTCTATAGAAAAATTTTTATACCGAAAAATTTTCTATAGAAAAATTTTTATACCGAAAAATTTTCTATAGAAAAATTTGTATACCGAAAAATTTTCTATAGAAAAATTTTTATACCGAAAAATTTTCTATAGAAAAATTTTTATACCGAAAAATTTTCTATAGAAAAATTTTTATACCGAAAAATTTTCAATAGAAAAATTTTCTATAGAAAAATTTTTATACCGAAAAATTTTCTATAGAAAAATTTTTATACCGAAAAATTTTCTATAGAAAAATTTTTATACCGAAAAATTTTCTATAGAAAAATTTTTATACCGAAAAATTTTCTGTAGAAAAATTTTTATACCGAAAAATTTTCTATAGAAAAATTTTTATACCGAAAAATTTTCTATAGAAAAATTTTTATACCGAAAAATTTTCTATAGAAAAATTTTTATACCGAAAAACTTTCAATAGAAAAATTTTCTATAGAAAAATTTTTATACCGAAAAACTTTCAATAGAAAAATTTTCTATAGAAAAATTTTTATACCGAAAAATTTTCTATAGAAAAATTTTTATACTGAAAAATTTTCTATAGAAAAATTTTTATACCGAAAAATTTTCTATAGAAAAATTTTTATACCGAAAAATTTTCTATAGAAAAATTTTTATACCGAAAAATTTTCTATAGAAAAATTTTTATACCGAAAAATTTTCTATAGAAAAATTTTTATACCGAAAAATTTTTATACCGAAAAATTTTCTATAGAAAAATTTTTATACCGAAAAATTTTCTATAGAAAAATTTTTATACCGAAAAATTTTCTATAGAAAAAATTTTATACACAAGTTTTCTATAGAAAATTTGAGGGAGACTTAAGTTATCTATAGAAAAGTTGAATGAGACACAAGTTTTCTATAGAAAAGTTGAGGGAGGCACAAGTTTTCTATAGAAAAGTTGAGGGTGGCACAAGTTTTCTATAGAAAAGTTAAGGGAGACACCTGTTTTCTATAGAAATGTTGACGGAGACACAAGTTTTCTATAGAAAAGTTGAGGGTGGCACAAGTTCTTTATAGAAAAGTTGAGGAAGACACAAGTTTTCTATAGAAAAGTTAAGGGAGACACCAGTTTTCTATAGAAATGTTGACGGAGACACAAGCTTTCTATAGAAAAGTTAAGAGAGGCACAAGTTTTATATAGAAAAGTTAAACGAGACACAAGTTTTCTATAGAAAAGTTAAGGGGGACAGAATTTTTCTATAGAAAAGCTGAGGGAGACACAAGTTCTCTAAAGAAAAGTTGAAGGAGACAAAAGCTCTCTATAGAAAAATTTGTAATAACTGTAATCAATATGCCAAATTTTGAAATAATCGGTCCACATTTGACCCTAGCTATCATATAAGTCCAAATGACGGAAACAGCATAAATATTTAAGTTTTGAGAAAATGTTTGTATAATGGCAAAATTTAGCAAATATTTGTCTGTATACAGGAAAAAGAAGACCTTTGACCTTAGTGGTGAAGGGTATTGTATGGTCGGGCTTGACCGACTATAGCACTTTCTTACTTGTTATTTGTTCATTTCCTTCAATTTTCAGTTTTCCTCCACTTGTCATCTTTCCATAGAGTCTTAAACTTATCTCTCTAATATTTCCTAATCATTTTGGTTAGAAAATTTCTTTCGGATTTTGTGCAATTTTCTCAAAAAATAACACTTTTAGACACATTTTGGTGTCATGGTTTTCATATGCCAAAAAATTATTTGCTTAATTTTTCATCGAAATAATAAAATGAAATAGAAAATGATAGAGTATAAAAATTGAGATAGAAAATGAAGTAAATAAATAATTTTGCATTGTAATCTAGAGGGAACATTTAGATATGGCTTAAATGCCACGACATGTTCCTAAACATAATATCATGGTTATCACTTAAAGCTGAATCATCGTAGATACACTGAGACAAATTTAGGCTAAAAGGTAGATATACTCCGCTTGTTCCTATAGAATTTTTAATTGTTATATTTGATCCATATACTTTTTAGAAGTAGATCACAGAGTGTAGTGAAAAACGAACCACTCTAATGCATATTGTCACGAATTTTTAAGTTATCCGCCCCATTGTGCAAAGTTCACTACTTTTAATTCTTCCCCTAGTTTTCCAGAATGTTTCTGTTGATATTGTTTTTATTCTGTTTATGTCTATAAGCAGATCAGATAATTCAGATAATCTATTTGTACAAAGTATGTGTGAGCGTGTTCTTGATCACGTGAGAATGTATTGGAACATGCATGAACTTACGTAAGCCACATTTGTAGTGTAATCAACGACAACAGCTCTTTGTTTCTGTCTGCAGAAAATGCTAGAAACTCTCTTCTCTACTATATAAGGCCAATGGACGAATATTGTGGGAACAGTTTTAATTGAGACGCGTATAAGAGAACAGTGTGAATAAGAATATTTTTAAAGCAGTTCTGTGAACTTTGTTTACAGTTTTTGTGAAAGTGTGTTTAAAGTGACTACGAGTAACTCTAATGGGTTAACGTCATTACCTTAAAATTCGTATTATAGATTTTCGAATTTAACTACATACTAACTTATCCATTTTCTTGAATCAAAAATTTGAAATAACTGCTATAATTTCAATTTATTCTAAAATATATTAACATTTCTTTCACTGTAAAAATACTTAAATATTCAATTGCAAAAAGACAATCTATCTCTTCAGTTTAAAGATTTTTCAATTTCAAACGTTTTCATTTTAAAATCATTCACTTAATCTCAATTTTTAAGTACTCGAAATATTTGTTGGGGGGTTACTTTGAATTATATCGAAGTAATGACAGTTATTAATGGATTTATTTTAAATTTAAGTGTTTTTGTTTTTTGTTTCATGAATAATTAATAAATTTCAATTTTCAAGCAAAAAATTTGCACAGAGAAAGAAGTAAAAAAAAATACTTAAGGAATATTTCATAAAACGAATAATAATTAAATTTAAATAGAAAAAAGGTCAAATGGAATTTTTGAGTATTAAAGATGATCTCTTAAATCTTAAAAATATAGAAAACCATTTATTATAAAATACTAAAAAATTATTAAAGATTAATATATTAATTATTAATTATTAAAGATTAATATATCAACAAAACTTGAATGAAACAAATACTTAAAACTTACTCAGTACGAGGAGTACAATTTATGTTTGGGGTATAGGAAAATATAACAAAAATTTTAGATAAAAAATGGCTTTAGCAGTTTTTCTATTTTTCTTAAATACACCTCAAAAACCTGGATTTTATATGCTTCAAATGCATCTCGTGAATCTTTGAACACATTTTTCTACAAAAATTTTTCTATAGAAAATTTTTTCATCAAAAATTTTTCTATAAAAAATTTTTTCATCAAAAATTTTTCATCAAAAATTTTTCTATAAAAAATTTTTTATCAAAAATTTTTGTATAGAAAATTTTTTCATCAAAAATGTTTCTATAAAAAATTTTTGATTAAAAATTTTTCTATAAAATTTTTTTTCAAAAACGTTTCTATATAAAATTTTTGATAAAAAAAATTTCAAAAAAGAATGATTATTCGCATTTGGTCCCGAATCTGATACAGTCATTTTTTAATGTAACAGATCAATTTATTGATAAAAAGCCGAATAATGTTTACGGAGAAACCAAATTCCTCGAAGCATTTCGATGGTTGGTTAAGCCATCTCTTCAGAAGGATTATCCCCAATTTAGACAGATCGAAAACCTCGCATTATTACTAAATTTAGAAACAAAACTTTTAAGAATTATGTTCATAAATCATAAGTAAATGCGTAGATTATCGACTGAACATTAATAAATAAACGTAATAGATTTGGGATCAAATGCGAATAATCATTATTTTTGAATAATATTTACATCCCGAAAATTTTGTTATTTTTTGATAAAAAAATTTTCTATAGAAAAATTTTTGATGAAAAAATTTTCTATAGAAAAATTTTTAATGAAAAAATTTTCTATAGAACAATTTTTAATGAAAAAATTTTCTATAGAAAAATTTTTGATAAAAAAATTTTCTATAGAAAATTTTTGATGAAAAAATTTTCTATAGAAAACTTTTTGATGAAAAAATTTTCTATACAAAAATTTTTGATGAAAAAATTTTTTATAGAAAAATTTTTGATAAAAAAAATTTTTATATTAAAATTTTTGATAAAAAAAAAATTTCTACAGAAAAATTTTTGTTGAAAAAATTTTATATAGAAAAATTTTTGATGAAAAAATTGTCTATAGAAAAAAATTTTCTATAGAAACATTTTTGATGAACAAATTATCTATAGAAAATTTTTGAAGATAAAATTTTCTATAGAAAAATTTTTGTTTGTTTTTGATGAAAAATTTTCTATAGAAAAATTTTTGATGAAAAAATTTTCTTTTTAAAAAAATTTTTGGTAAAAAAATTTTCTATACACAAATTTTTGATTAAAAAAATTCTATAGAAAAATTTTTGATGAAAAAATTTTTGATGAGAAAATTTTCTGTAGAAAAAATTTTGTATAGAAAAATTTTTGATGAAAAAATCTTCTTAGAAAATTTTTTGAGGAAAAAATTTTCTATAGAAAAAATTTTTGTTAAAAAAATATTCTAAAAAATTGTTTATAAAAAAATTTTTGAAAAAAATTTTCTATAGAAAAATTTTTTATCAAAAAAAAATTTTATAAAGAAAAATTTTTTATAAAAATTTTTTTGATTTTTATAGAAAATTTTTTCATGAACAAATTTTCTATAGAAAAATGTTTAATTAAAAAATTTTCTATAGAAAAATTTTTGATGACAAAATTTTCTATAGAAATGTTTTAATAAAAAATTTTCTATAGAAAAATTTTTAATAAAAAAATTTTCTACATTCTTTTATAAAATTGATCTGTATAAAGATCTGCGATTGATAAAGAGATTGTTCTATATAAATTTATACGATTGATCAAGAAATTGTTCTATATACAGATTTGCAATTTATCAAAAAATTGTTATATAAAAAGATCTACGATTGATCAAGAAATTGTTTATATAAAGATCTACGATGGATCAAGAAATTGTTCTGTATAAAGATCAACGATCAAGAAATTGGTTTACATAAGGATCTATTAGATTACAATGGACATAAAGGTCTCCGAGTGAAGATGCCACTTCTGTGGCATTACCTTTTTTTAACCTAACCTAACCTAACCTAAGGATCTATTAAAAAAGAAATTGATCTATAAAAGATCTACAATTGATCTAAAAATTGATCTACATACAGATCTACGATCGATCAAGGAATTTATCTTTATAAAGATCTACGATTGATCAAAAAATTGGTCTTTATTAAGATCTGAATTGAGCGAGTGATTTTTCTATATAAATATTTACGATTGATCAAGGAATTATTCCTTATAAAGATCTAGGATTGATCAAGAAATTGATATGATTGATAAAGAAATGAATCTCTATGAAGATCTTCGATTAATCATGAAATTGGCCTGTATAAAGATTTACGATTTATATAGGAATTGATCTTTTTAAAGATCTACTATTGATCATGGGTGTGGTCTTTTAAAAGATCTTCTATTGATCAATGAATTAATTGGTCTCTATAAAGATCTACGATTGATCAAGGATTTGGTTGGTCTTTATGAAGATCTACGATTAATCAAGAAATTGGCCTTTATAAAGATCTATAATTGATCGAGGTATTGGTCTTTATGAAAGTCTGCGATTGATCAAGAAATTGGTCTTTATAAAGATCTATAATTGATTGAGAAATTGGTCTTTATAAAGATCTACGATCGGTCAAGGAATTGGTTGGTATAAAGATTGATCACGGAGTTAATTTTTGTAAAGGTCTAAGATTGATTAAGGAATTGGTCTTTTTTTAGATCTTAATTGATCGAGGTATTTTTCTACATAAAGATTTACGATTGATCAAGGAATTATTCTTTGTAAAGATCTAGGATTGATGAAGGAATTGGTCGGTATGAAGATCTATGATTGATAAAAGAGTTAATCTTTATCTTCGATGGATCATAAAATTGGTCTGTATAAAGATCAACGATTGATCGAGGGAATGGTCTTTATAAAGATCTTTGATTGATCAAGAAAATTGTCTCTATAAAGATCTACGTTTGATCAAGGGATTGGTCTTTACAAAGATCTATAATTGATCAAGGTATTGGCCTCTATAAAGATCTACGATTGATCAAGGAATTGTTCTTTATAAAGATCTATAATTGATCGAGGTATTGGCCTCTATAAAGATCTACGATTGATCAAGGAATTGTTCTTTATAAAGATCTAGGATTGATGAAGGAATTGGTCGGTATAAAGATCTATGATTGATAAAGTAATTAATCTTTATCTTTGATGGATCATAAAATTTGTCTGTATAAAGATCAACGATTGATCGAGGGAATGGTCTTTATAAAGATCCTCGATTGATCAAGAAAATTGTCTCTATAAAGATCTACGTTTGATCTTTACAAAGATCTATAATTGATAAGGTATTGGCCTCTATAAAGATCTACGATTGATCAAGGAATTGTTCTTTATAAAGATCTATAATTGTTCGAGGTATTGGCCTCTATAAAGATCTACGATTGATCAAGGAATTGTTCTTTATAAAGGTCTATAATTGATCGAGGTATTGGTCTCTATGAAGATCTACGATTGATCAAGAAATTGGTCATTATAAAGAACTATAACCAATCGAGGTATTGGTCTTTATAAAGATCTAAAATTGATCAAGACATTGGTCTTTATGAATATCTGCGATTGATCAAGAAATTGGTCTATATAAAGATTTATTATTGATCAAGGAATTGGTCTATATAAAGATCTTAAAATATAGCTTTAAATCATATAAAATATACCTTAAATGAAAGCTCAAAATAGTATTCAAAACTATTAAAGATATAAGTTTTGGTTATATCTGACAAGGCTTACAATTAAAGCTTTAAATGGTAAGCTTTAATGATATATTGAATAATACACATTTAGAGCTTAAAGCTTTCCTTTTTCCGTCTATTATGATTAAAGCTTTAATTGGGGTTAAACTGTATTTATGAACAATTTGTTACATTTTATAGCTTAAGCAATAAAATATTTAATTACTTATTAAATATGCAAACAAGTACAAGTTAATTATGCAAATACCCCCATATCTTACATCTCAAAATGCAAGAAAATATTTAAATCTAGAATTTTTTTCTCAAACTATAAAATGTCACTAAAATCAAGTAATTGAGATAAAAAAGAAATAAATTTGTATAAAACTTTTATTATTAACCAGCAATTGCATTTTTAAATTACAATCTCTTGGGATTATATCAACAAATTTTGCATATTTATTATGTAAAATTAATGCATTTGAAAAAAAAGAAAACAACTTTAACAAAGTCTAATTTGTGTTTAAAACTTTTTAATGAAGTTATGGAAAAAAAAACTTATTTTTCTGTTAATAACTTTGTTACAAACTTTTTAATGTTTAATTATTCTATTTTCCAGAAACGCTAATACTGTCAGTCATTTTGGGGCTTATTATAATTTTGGTAAGTTCTTGAGTAATTTATTAGTAGTTTTAACAAAAAGATTAAAATTATAAAAAGAATTTTAAATTTTATTATACGCGTAAATTAGTTGTGGATTTAATTTATGTTTAATGTCTTGAGATTTGAGAAGTTGATTAATATTAATTTATTCAATTTATCAAAGATTGAGTTTGAGTCTAAGCAGGAAAACGCTGTTAAAATTTGATGAAAAGTTTTGCTGAAGTCAAAGAGATTTAAAAGGATTTAAGTATGTCAATACAAAAAGCTTAATTAATTATTCAGAAAAACTTTTAAGCTTTTACTAAAGCTTATTATGTTTTAATATAATGCAAAGTAAAAATTAATGATTTCTCATTATTAATCCATTATTATATTGAAATATTTTAAAGTATTGAAAATATGTACCTTTAAAATTTCGGTTAACTTTCTAAATTAACTTTATTGACTTTAACTTTTGAATTTTTCTTCTATTAAATTGAAACTTTTTTGCAACCAATTCACTTATGAGTATTTGGCTTATATTTATGTTTTCCGCTTTATTTGATTCTAACAAGTTCTTTTAGATTTCAGCAAATTTTACCTCATTAAAGAAAAAAGTACAATATTTAGTTATATTTCTCTTTTCTATTCAAAGAAAAACTTTTAAATTATACTCTTATGGTAAATAAAATACTGCCAAGGGGAAAAAAGGTGGCCTTATCAAATTTTTTTCAAAATTTAGATCTTGGGAAGTTGTAATATTTTGAAGGTTTCTTTTTCAATTTTATCCAAAATTTAAGTTATCATTTCTTCAAATACAAAATTTTGTTACATTTTATTTTATTAAATATTATTTAAACAGATGGTCACCTTAATTGTTATCTCTAATTGAAATAGTTAAACAAATACTAACCAAAAATACCAAAATAAAAACGAAAATCTTAAAAATGTTAACTTTTTTTTGCTATAAAAAATTCTCTAATAAAATATAGAAACAATACAGCGGAGATCAACTAATTAGAAACAATAGAAATAAAATGCATAAACTTCCTGGATTAAAAGCTTAAAATCATAAATGCGTTGGTATGTAAAAAGAGCCATTTCAATTCATATATATAGGAGGACCTACAATTAAAGCTTTAACTGATATACAATATAAAGACATACGATTAAAGCTTTTAATAGTTTATAAATAAAGCTTTTAGACATTTATATATAAAGCTTTTAACCATTTATATATATAACCTTTTATCATTTATGTATGAAGACAGACCTAGAGCTTTAATAATTAAAGCTTTAATCCTGCGATTAAAGCTTTTAATTATTTTTATATGAAGCTTTTAATCATTTATATATAAAGCTTTTAATGATTACTATATGAAGACCTTCAATTAAAGCTCTTAGTCATTTAAATATAAAGACCTAGGATTAAAGCTTTTAACTATTTCAATATTAGGACCTTCGATTAAAGCTTTTAATCATTTATATATAAAGACCTACGATTAAAGCTTTAATCCTTTACATATAAAGACCTACTATTAAAGCTTTTAATTATTTATATATAAAGCTTTTTATCATTTATATATAAATCTTTTATCATTTATATATAAAGCTTTTAGTCATTTAAATATAAAGACCTAGGATTAAAGCGTTAACCATTTAAATATTAAGATCTACGATTAAAGCTTTTAATTATTTATATATAAAGACGTACGACTAAGGCTTTGATCTTTTATATATAAAGACCTAATATTAAAGCTTTTAGTCATTTAAATATAAAGATCTAGGATTAAAGCTTTTAACCATTTAAATATTAAGACCTACGATTAAAGCTTTTAATCATTTATATATAAAGACGTACGATTAAGGCTTTGATCTTTTATATATAAAGACCTAATATTAATTTTAATTATTTTTATATAATTATTTTTATATAAAGCTTTTTATCATTTATACATAAAGCTTTTAATGATTTTTATATAAAGACCTTCAATTAAAGCTTTCATTAATTTTAATATAAAAACCTACGATTAAAGCTTTATGAATAAAAACAAACGCTAAAAGTTTTTAATCATTGAAATACAAAGACCTACCACTAAAGCTTTTAATAGTTTATATATAAAGACCTACAATTAAAGTTTTTAATCATTAATGTATAAAGACCTACGACTAAAGCTTTTAGTAATTTGGTCTATATAAAGATTTACGATTGATCCAGAAATTGGTCTATATAAAAATCTACGATTGATCAAGGAATTGGTCTATAAAAAGATCTGCAATTGATCCAAGAATTGGTCTATATAAAGATCTACGATTGATCAAGGAATTGATCTATATAAAGATCTTCAATTGATCAAGGAATTGGTCTTTATAAAGATTTATTATTGATCAAGGAATTATTCTTTATAAAGATCTACGATTACTTAAGGAATTGATCTATATATAGATTAACGATTGATCAAGGAATAAGTCTATGTAAAGATCAACTTTTGATCAAGGATTTGGTCTATATGAAAATTTACTTTTGATCAAGAAAATGGTCTTTTTAAAGATCTTAGATTGATCAAGGAATTGGTTTTTATAAAGATATTCGATTGATCAAGTAATAGGTCTATACAAAGATCTTTGGTTGGTCTTTTTAAAGATCTACGATTGATCAAGAAATTCTTTTTTATAAAGATCTACGATTGATCACAGAATTGATCTTTTTAAAGATTGATCAAGGAATTGATCTATATCAAGATTTACGATTGATCAAGAAATTGATCTATATATATAAAGGTAATATTGATCAAGGAATTGATCTATCTAAAGATCTCCGATTGATTGGACCTACGATTAAAGCTTTTAACTATTAATGCATAAAGACAAACGCTAAAAGCTTTTAGTCATTTATATATAAAGATCTATCACTAAAGCTTTTAATAGTTTATATATAAAGACCTACGATTAAAGCTTTTAATCATTTATGTATAAAGGCCTACGACTAAAGCTTTTAGTAATTTATATATTAATCCTACAACTAAAGGTTTTAATCATTTATACATAAAGACATGCGATTAAAGCTTTTAATCATTTATATATAAAGATCTAAAATTAAAACTTTTAATCATATAAACATAAAGACCTACGATTAAAGCTTTTAATCATTAATATATAAGGACGTATGATTAAAGCTTTTAATTATTTAAATATAAAGACCTACGATTAAAGCTTTTAATCATTTATAAATAAACCTCTGCGATTAAAGCTTTTAATCATTTAAATATAAAGACCTACGATTAAAGCTTTTAACCATTTATATATAAATACCTAGGATTAAAGCTTTTAATCCTTAATATATAAAGACGTACGATTAAAGCGTTTAATCATTTAAATATAAAGACCTACGATTAAAGCTTTTAATTGTTTATATATCGACATACGATTAAAGCTTTTAATCATTTAAGTTCATATAAAGATTTTTATATAAATAAAGACATAAAATTAAAGCTTTTGGTCATTTATATATAAAATCCTACTATTAAAGCATTTAATCATTTATATTCATTTCAGAGCGAGCTAAAAAAATTAAACGAACCTTTTCAACTACGATTGGAGCTTAAATTTGTTTTTGGGCTTATAGTAGCTTTTAATATTACTATTAAATCACCTCCAACTGTCTAAGATGCCAGCATCAGTATTTTATAACTTTACCGAGGAAATAGCAAAGTCAACAATAACCTGAAGCGAATTGGAATCCTTGTAGAAGAAACTATTACTTACACAAACATATAAACCATTTGAAAAACCAACATCAGGCTCTTCTTTTTTTTAACCACTTTCTAACTCTTCGCAAGGATGACGTTGGCGATGGTGGTGACGACATCGAAAACAACGACATCGATGATGACGTTGATGCACAAAATCTATTTTGTTTCTGTTCTTGTTCTTCTATATTTAAGCTTTTATTTGCCTTTTTTGGGTTGGGAAATATACATGCAGCCACAAAACTCAATTTTACGCTTCCTACTTTAATTGGCCAAATTTCCGTTTAGAAATTCGAACTCAACCATAACGAAAATTGCACATGCATACTTATCATCAACATATACACTTGCAAAATATAAGAGTATTTGGAAATTTTATTGGGAGTCAGGGATGTGAAAGTAAGGGGTAATATTTAGCAATTGGACTATATTAAGATCTAAGATTGATCAAGAAATTGGTCTTTATAAAGAACTATGACTGATCAAAGAATTGGTCTTTATAAAAATAAACTATTGATCAAGAAATTTGCATTCCAAAACAGCTACGACTGATCAAGAAATTAGTATTTTTAAAAAGCTATGATTGATCAATAAATTTGACTATATAAAGATCTACAATTGATCAAGGAATTGGTCTATCAAAAAATCTACGATTGGTCTTTTTAAAGATCTACGATTGATCAAGAAATTGGTTTATCAAAAAATCTACGATTGGTCTTTTTAAAGATCTACGATTGATCAAGAAATTGATCTATATAAAGATCTACGATTGGTCAAGAAATTGATCTATATAATGATCTACGATTGATCAAGAAATTGATCTATATAAAGACCTACGATTGATCAAGAAATTGATCTGTATAAAGATCTTCGATTGATCAAGAAATTGATCTATAAAAAGATCTACGATTGATCATGAAATTGATCTATATAAAGATCTACGATTGATCAAGAAATTGATCTATATAAAGATCTACGATTGATCAAGAAATTGATCTATATAAAGATCTACGATTGATCAAGAAATTGATCTATATAAAGATCTACGATTGATCAAGAAATTGATCTATATAAAGATCTACGATTGATCAAGAAATTGATCTATATAAAGATCTACGATTGATGAAGAAATTGATCTATATAAAGATCTACGATTGATCAAGAAATTGTTCTATATAAAGATCTACGATTGATCAAGAAATTGATCTATATAAAGATCTACGATTGATCAAGAAATTGATCTATATAAAGATCTACGATTGATCAAGAAATTGATCTATATAAAGATCTACGATTGATCAAGAAATTGATCTATATAAAGATCAACGATTGACTCAGATACTGGTCTATATAAAGATCTACGATAGATCAAGGAATTGATCTTTTTAAAGATCTACGATTGATCAAGGAATTGGTCCATATAAAGATCTACGACTGATCAAGGAATTGATCTATATAAAGATCTACGATTGACCAGGGAATTGGTCTATATAAAGTTCTTCGATTGATCAAGAAATTAGTATTTTTAAAGATCTACGATTGATCAAGGAATTGGTGTATATAAAGATCTACGCATGATCAAGGATTGTGTATATCAAAAGATCTACGATTGGCTAAGGAATTGGTCTATATAAGGCTTCACGATTGATGAAGGAATTGGTCTATATAAAAATCTACTAATAATTAAGGAATTTATCTTTTTAAAGATCTACTATAGATCAAGGAATTGATCTATATAAAGATCTGCGTTTTATTAAGGAATTGTTCTGTGTAAAGATCTACTATTGATTAAAGAATTCGTCTTTTTAAAGATCTACGGTTGATCAAGGAACTGGTCTATATAAAGATTTTCAATTGAACAGGAAATTGGTTTATATTGGTCTTCATGAAGATCTACGATTGATCAAGGAATTGATCTTTTTAAAGATCAACGATTGACCAAGGAATTGGTCTATATAAAGATCTACGCATGATCAAGGATTTGGTATATCAAATGATCTACGATTGGCTAAGGAATTGGTCTATATAAGGCTCCACGATTGATGAAGGAATTGGTCTATATAAAGATTATTGATTAAGGAATTGGTCTATATAAAAATCTACTAATAATTAAGGAATTTATCTTTTTAAAGATCTACTATAGATCAAGGAATTGATCTATATAAAGATCTGCGTTTTATTAAGGAATTGTTCTGTGTAAAGATCTACTATTGATTAAAGAATTCGTCTTTTTAAAGATCTACGGTTGATCAAGGAACTGGTCTATATAAAGATTTTCAATTGAACAGGAAATTGGTTTATATTGGTCTTCATGAAGATCTACGATTGATCAAGGATGTGATCTTTTTAAAGATCAACGATTGACCAAGGAATTGGTCTATATAAAGATCTACGACTGATCAAGGAATTGGTCTTTTTAAAGATATACGATTGATCAAGAAATTGAACTATATAAAGATCTACGATTGGTCAAAGAGTTGGTCTTTTTAAAGATCTACGATTGATCAAGAAATTAACCTATAGAAAGATCTACGATTGATCCAGAAATTGGTCTATATAAAGATCTACGATTGAACAAGGAATTTTTCTTTTTAAAGATCTACGATTGAACAATGAATTTTTCTTTTTAAAGATCTACGATCGATCAAGGAATTGATCTATATGATTATCTACGATTGATCAAGGAATTGGTCTATATAAAGATCTACAATTGATCGCTGAATTAGACTATCAAAAGATTTACGATTGGTCAAAGAATTGGTCTTTTTTTATGATCTACGATTGATCAAGGAATTGGTCTATTTAAAGATCTACGAATGATAAAGGAATTTCTCTATATAAAGATCTACGATTGATCAAGGAATTAGAATATCAAGAGATCTACGATTGGCCAAAGCACTGGTCTTTTTAAAGATCCACGATTAATCAAGAAATTGAACTATATAAAGATCTACGATTGATTAAGAAATTGGACTTTTTAAAGATCTACGATTGATCAAGAAATTGGTACGATTAATCAAGAAATATGTAATATTTATCTTGGCTCTTCCCATCCCCTAAACCTAATATTCCCAAATGTGCAAAAAAAAAAAAACAAAAAAAACCGAGATCTACGTGGGTGTGTACTCGAAAGGCAGAATGAAAAAACTACAAAATTGAATAGGAAATGAAAATGCACAGAAGCTTATGAACAAAAGTTACGTGAGCATAAAATTTACAATTTACATTGTAAATAAGTGCTCTAGTGTGTATCCTTGTGTGTCCTAGAGTGTAAGAGTACAATTTAGAGACGAATGAAAGGATGCAGAAACCATGTACTAAATATAAAGGAATCCAACTTTTCTCCTTGTTTTGAGAATTTTTATTTTTTTTTTTGCACTTGTTACCAGAAAAAAAACTATTTTCAAAAATGCCTCAAGTATTGCAATAATACTTTTTTTGCAGTTGCTTGGGTGTGAATACTTGTGTAGGGCTAGAGTTTTTGGGGGAAAAATTTCTAAAGAGCAGTGACGAGCTACTAAGGGCACCAAAGGGGGCATAGGTGTTGGAGAATAACAATTTTTAAAGGACTTAAAAATATTTAAAAAAAAATTAGTTTTAAAAAATAGTTTAAAAGTGATTTAGTAAATATTTCCTAGGGGACCATTGCCTTCCCTGCCTACCACTTACATACATACATATATGCTTTATGAAGTGTTAAATTCTTGAAAACTGCCATATTCACATAATGATTTTACATTTTCTATATATAGAGGAAATTTTAATAAGGTTTTAACCATTCATCCCTGTCAACTTTATATTCAAAATTTAGTGTAAAAATCTCATTTCTTTTCCATCATTTCATTTTTATTAGGTTCTAAAAATCATTTGCCAAATACTTTAACAGAAAAATGAAAAACTATAACACAAAACAAATGTAAATGTTTGCATCCAACAAAAACTTTTTATTTAGTTTTGACCAGAATATTTTGTATATGGAATTGGTATTTGAAATATTTTCCTTTTAAACTATTTTTTTTTTGCTGCTGGCTCTGGGTGTGAGTAGGGGTCTCTATTTGGTTGTACGATTGCTATTGTTTTTCATAAAAAAAATGGGAAAATGGTATTTGCGTTTTTTAAAATTCACAACACATTTCCAGAGCCATGTACTTACTCGTATTTGTAAACTGAATTTGTAGTTTTAGAAATGTGTGAGGACATCCATTCACAAAATCATGAGAAGGTGGTGCCGAAAAGAGGTGTTTCTAGGCAATGTCATATAGATCTATATATAGACACATTTTCTTGATCAATCGTAGATCTTTATATAGATTAATTCCTTGATTAATCGTAGATCTTTTTAAAGACCAATTTCTTGATCAATCGTAGATCTTTATACCGACAAATATCTTGCTCAATCTGAGATCTATATAAAGAGCAATTTCTTGATCAATTGTAAAAATTTATATAGATCAATTTCCTGATCAATCGTATTTCTTCATAGAGACCAATTTCTTGATCAATCGTAGATCTTTATACCGACAAATATCTTGCTCAATCTGAGATCTATATAAAGAGCAATTTCTTGATCAATTGTAAAAATTTATATAGATCAATTTCCTGATCAATCGTATTTCTTCATAGAGACCAATTTCTTGAACAATTGAAGGTCTTTATATAAACCAATTTCTTGATCAGTCGTAGATCTTTATATAGAACAATTTCTTTATCAATCGTAGATCTTTATATAGACCAATTTCTTGAGCAATCGTAGATCTTTATATAGACCAATTTCTTGAGCAATCGTGGATCTTTATATAAACCAATTTCTTGATGAATCATAGATATTTATATAGACCAATTTCTTGATCAATTGTAGATCTTTATATAAACCAATTTCTTGATCAATCGTAGATCTTTATATAGACCAATTTCTTGATCAATTGCAGATCTTTATATAAACCAATTTCATGATCAATCGTAGACCTTTATATGGACCAATTTCTTAAGCAATAGTGGATCCTAATATTGACAATTATCTTGATCAATCGGAGATCTTTATAAAGTAAGATTTATTGATCAATCGTGGATATTTATATTGACCAATTTCTGGACCAATCGTAGATCCTTATACAGACCCATTTCTTGACCAATCAAAGATCTTTACACAGACTAATTTCTTGATCAGTCGGAAATCTTTTTATATACCAATTTCTTGATGAATTGTATAATTTTATTTAAACGAATTTCTTGATCAATCGAAGATCTTTACAAAGACCAATTCCTTCATCAATCGCAGATCTTTATATAAACCAATTTCTTGATCATTCCTAGATCTTTATATAGACCAAATTCTTGATCATTAATAGATCTTGATATAGACCATTTTTTGGATCAGTCCTAGATCAGTTTTAGATCTTTATATAGAAATGTTTCTTGATCACTCCTAAATCTTTATATAGACCATTTTCTGGATCAGTCCTAGATCTTTATATAGAAAAGTTTCTTTATCACTCCTAGATCTTTTTTATAGACCATTTTCTTGATAAATAGTAGATCTGTATACGGACCAATTTCTAGATCAATCTCAGATTTTTATATAAACCAATTTCTTCCTCAATCGTAGATCTTTATATAGACCCATTTCTGGGTCAATCGAAGATCTTTACACATACCAATTTCTTGATCAGTCGGAAATCTTTTTATAGACCAATTTCTTAATGAACTGTAGATCTTTATATAAACCAATTTCTTGATCAATCGTTGATATTTATATGAACCAATTTCTTGATAAATCGTAAATCTTTATAAAGATAAATTTCCTGATCAATCGTAAATCTTTATATAGACCAATTTCTTGATCAATCGTAGATCTTTATATAAAAAATTTTCTTGATCAATCGTAGATCTTTATATAAAAAATTTTCTTGATCAATCGTAGATCTTTATAAAGACCATTTCTTGATCAAACCTCGATCTTTATATAAACCAATTTTTTAACTAATCTTTGATCTTTATATAGACCAATTCTTGATCAAACGTAGATCTTTATATAAACCAATATTTCGATCAATCGTAGATATTCATATAGACCTTTTTCTTGATCAATAGTAGATCTTTATATAGACTAATTTCTTGATCAATCGAAGATCTTTACATAGACCAATTTCATAATTAATTGTAAATCTTTATATTGATTAATTTTTTGATCAATCGATGATCTTTATATTGATTAATTTTTTGATCAATCGATGATCTTTATAAAGACCAATTTCTTGATCATTCGTAGATCTTTAGATAAGCCAATTTCATGATTATTCGTAGATCTTTATATAAACCAATTTCTTGATCATTCGTAGATTTTTATATAGAACAATTTATTGATCAATCGTAGATCTTATTATAGACCAATTTCTCGATTTGTAAATCTTTATATAGACTAATATTTGTATTCCTTTTCCAATCACTCTGTTCATCACTCTATTCCACATATCATTCCTGCATTGCAACATTCATTGATATTAGTTTTACTGACCGACCATATTCGGAATTTAGAGTTGAAATGAAAAATTTTTTTGTTGGCCGCTTTTTTTCTCAAGCGTTTAAACCATAAACGAATTTAATAAAAGTTGAGCGAATTTTTTCACTTCTTGGCAATTTTGATTGAAAAAACCAAAATGGACAAAATGTTGCTGATGTGATTTTTTGCTGTTTTTGTTTTTTTTTTGTTAGCAGCAGTTGTTAGGTCATATTGCTGCTATTATTACTACATTTCCCGCCATATATTTAGTTTAATTAAAAAACAAAGTGGAAAAAATGGAAGAAAATTAAAAATGGGAAAATAATTGCAAGTTGTGTTTCACTTTTGCTGAGTTTTTTTATTTTTGGTGTTTGTTTGAGTTAAATGAAAATTAGTTTTTCTTTGGGGCCAACAAAAATTTTTTATTATAGTTTTTTTTTTTTTTGTGAAAATGATTTGTTGTTTGACTAAATAAAGTTTGGCATCTTGAAGTTTTATGAAATTTGTAGGGACAGTTGTTTGAAGGAGTGTAGTCTTTGATAAGATCTTGCCATTAAACAAGGTCTTATTTAATCCTAAATACAAGCCGATATCTTGATTATTTCTATTTCCTATTTCTTGATCAATCATAGATCTTTATATAGACCAATCAATCTTAGATCTTTATATAGACCAATTTATAGATCAATCGTACATCTTTGTATAAACCAATTTCTTGATCAATTGTAGATCTTTATATGGACCAATTTCAGGATCAATGGGAGATCTTCATATACACCACTTTTTTGATCAAACCTAGATCTAAATATAGACCGATATCTTTTATCAATCGTAGATCTTTATATAGACCAATTTTTGATCAATTGTAGAAATTTATATAGATCAATTTTTTAAAAAATTCTAGATCGTTATATCGACCAATTTCTTGATCAATTATACATCTTCATATAGACCAATGTTTGTATTAATCTAAGATCTTTATATATACCAATTTCTTGATCAATCCTAGATCTTTATATAGACCAATTTCTTGATCAACCCTAAATCTTTATACTGACCAATTTCGTGATCAACCCCAGATCTTTATATAGACCAATTTAATTAACCGTAGATTTTCATAAATTTTTTAAATTATTTTCATGGTCTATTGAAATTGGTCTTTAAAATTTTCTTGTACTGAAAAATTTCACTTTTGACATTAAATTTTGATAATCTTTTTTTTTGTTCAAACATTTTGTCAAATCCATTTCATTTCGTTTAAGTTTCCATTTCTCAAATGCCAAAACATCTAATGTCATGTCCTCTTAAGTGAAACATGTATTTTAAAATTTAAATAAATGTTTTATCAAATAACTCTCAATTGCATGAGACACGTAGAGTTTAAAAAAGAATAAAATAAGAAAAATTTGCTTCTCAGTTTTTATTTAAATAAATGCATTTCTGTGACAATATAATTCAAAAAAGAAGAAAATTAAAATGTTAAACAATTTTTCTTTAAGTTATGATAAATATTCCAAAAAAATATTATGATTTTCAGTAAAACAAAATTTGCTTAATTGAGTCAATTAAAATAGTATTAATAACAATTAACATTTTAATCAATTCTATGATAACATAAATCATTCCTTTTCTTCATTTATTTAAATGACATTTAAGCTTTTACCACAAACAAATACTGAAAGAAGCTTTTCGAATTCATTAAAGAAACCAATCAATTTTTTAATTGCTTTAACTAATTATGTTAATTAGGCCATTTCATTGATCTAGTAGTTGAGTATTTTATTTGTTTGCTCATTTATCTTGAATCTTTCCTATCTCCCCTAACAATTTTATCTTTTTCCGCAAAACTGTTTCATTACCTTCATTCAATATTGGCAACATGTTGTACTTTCCAATTTATTTTTATTTAAAATTAAAGAAATTATATTTAAATGCAGAAGTTCTTCTTTGTGTGCCTTTAACCCTAGGAATTATTCTGTTTGTCTCACAATTTAAATAATGTTTATATTTATACTCTATGGGATATTGTATCTGAAAGTTTAATTTTGTTCTTATTCAGTGGCAACAAAAGAAGCGTCAAGGAAAAGACACCCAATGGGAAAAAGATACAAGTATATTTTTTCTTTAATCGTGGTTGTTTATATAGTCCAATTTCTTCTTCAATCCTTGTTTAATTTCTTCTTCAATCGTGGTTCTTTATATAGTCCAGTTTCTTCCTCAATCGTGGTTCAATTTCTTCTTCAATCGTAATTCTTTATATAGTCCAATTTCTTCTTCAATCGTGGTTCAATTTCTTCATCAATCGTGGTTCTTTATATAGTCCAATGTCCTCATCAATCGTCTTTCTTTATACGGTCCAATTTCTTCTTCAATCGTGGTTCTTTATATAATCCAATTTCTTCATCATTCGTGGTTCTTTATACAGTCTAATTTATTTATCAATCGTGGTTCCTTATACAGTCCAATTTCTTCATCAATCGTGGTTCTTTATATTGTCCAATTTCTTTATCAATCTTGGTTCTTTATATAATCCAATTTCTTTATCAATCGTGGTTCTTTATATTGTCCAATTTCTTTATCAATCTTGGTTCTTTATATAATCCAATTTCTTCCTCAATCGTGGTTCTTTATACAGTCCAATTTCTATTTCAATCGTGATTCTTTATACAGTCCAATTTCTTCCTCAATCGTGGTTCTTTATATAGTCCAATTTCTTCTTCAATCGTGGTTCTTTATACAGTCCAATTTCTTCTTCTATGGCTGATCTTTATATAGACCAATTTCTTCTTCAATCGCTGTTCTTTATACAGTCCAATTTCTTCTTCTATCGCTGATCTTTATATAGTCCAATTTCTTCTTCAATCGTGGTTCTTTATATAGTCCAATTCCTTCTTCAATCGTGGTTCTTTATATAGTCCAATTCCTTCTCTAATCGTGGTCAAATTCCTTCTTCAATCGTAGTCCAATTTCTTCATCAATCGTAGTTCTTTATATAGTCCAATTCCTTCTCTAATCGGGGTCAAATTCCTTCTTCAATCGTAGTCCAATTTCTTCATCAATCGTGGTTCTTTTTATAGTCCAATTTTTTCCTCAATCGTGGTTCTTTATATAGTCCAATTTCTTCTTCAATCGTGGTCTAATTCCTTCTTTTATCGTAGTCAAATTTCTTATTCAATTGTGGTTCTTTATATAGTCCAATTTTTTCCTCAATCGTGGTTCTTTATATAGTCCAATTTCTTCATCAATCATGGTTCCTTAAATAGTTCAAACTCTTCTTCAATCGTGGTCCAATCCCTTCTTTCATGGTAGTCAAATTTCTTCTTCAATCGTGGTTCTTTAAATAGTCCAATTTCTTCCTCAATCGTGGTTCTTTATATAGTCCAATTTCTTCTTCAATCATGGTTCCTTATATAGTCCAAATTCTTCTTCAATCGTGGTCTAATTCCTTCTTTCATCGTAGTCAAATTTCTTATTCAATTGTGGTTCTTTATATAGTCCAATTTTTTCCTCAATCGTGGTTCTTTATATAGTCCAATTTCTTCTTCAATCATGGTTCCTTATATAGTCCAAATTCTTCTTCAATCGTGGTCTAATTCCTTCTTTCATCGTAGTCAAATTTCTTATTCAATTGTGGTTCTTCTTCAATCATGGTACAATTCCTTCTTGAATCGTAGTCCAATATATAGTCCAATTTCTTCCTCAATTGTGGTTCTTTATATAGTCCAATTTATTCTTCAATCATGGTTCCTTAAATTGTCCAAATTCTTCTTCAATCGTGGTCCAATTCCTTCTTCAATCGTAGTCAAATTTCTTCTTCAATCGTGGTTCTTTATACAGTCCAATATCTTCCACAATCGTGGTTCTTTATATAGTCCAATATCTTCTTCAATCGTGGTTCTTTATATAGTCCAATTTCTTTTTCAATCGTGGTTCTTTTTATAGTTCAATTTCTTTTTCAATCGTGGTTCTTTATATAGTCGAATTTCCTCTTCAATCGTGGTTCTTTATGTAGTCCAATTTCCTCTTCAATCGTGGTTCTTTATATAGTCCAATTTCCTCTTCAATCGTGGTTCTTTATGTAGTCCAATTTCCTCTTCAATCGTGGTTCTTTATATAGTCCAATTTCCTCTTCAATCGTGGTTCTTTATGTAGTCCAATTTCCTCTTCAATCGTGGTTCTTTATATAGTCCAATTTCCTCTTCAATCGTTGTTCTTTATATAGTCTAATTTCCCCATCAACCGTGTTTCCTTTTGTGCAAAACCTCCTTTTCATTTTTCCGTATCGGGTCCTATTACTTGCAAATCCATTTGTTCTCTTAATGGATTAAACCCATTTTATTTGTTCTGCTACTCCAATGGCAGTTTTATTATTGTACATTTATTTTCATTTATTTAATTTAAAACTGGAGGGAATTATCGCTTTTTTATTTCATTATTTTGGTTGAAATTGTTCTTTTGTAACTACAAGTGCGACGAGCACTTGAATATTGTGCAACTTTTGCAGTTACTGGAGCTGACGCTGATGTTGCTTTTGCTGCTGCTGCTCCTGCAATTGTTTTTATTGTTTCAAGTCAAGTGTCCTGGTTGCAACATTAAATGTTCACTGGCTTTTAATAAATATTTTATACTCGTATTGCAAACATATTTTTTTTATTATATCATCTTTTGGTTTATTTTTTCATACATGATTATTGTTTTAAATATTAATTTTCATAATCGTTAACATATTGTAATACACATGAGTGGCCAGAGGAAGAAAAGTTGGGAAAATTTTTATAATTTCAGAATTTTATAGCGATATATGAAAATATATTTTGATAAAGTTCTGAACTCCAACAATTTCTTTGAGCCTTACAAAGTGCCATTACCGACTTCATTAATTAATTTTAATATAAAGCCTGGTCACCCTGCGCTTCTCTGGTTTAATCTTCTGTGGCTTTTAACTCTTTATTAAATCTGCCATGTCAGATACACTTATATACTCTTTTGCATAAATTTCCATCTCAAATATCTTTAATTATATTTTCATTGTATTTAAATTATAAAATTTTCATGTGGGGGTTCATGTTCATTCCGATTAAATTTTAAGAATTATTTAAAATTTCAATTTATTTTTATACTAGACAGCGACAACTTTAAAACAAAACTTTTTGCACAAAAGTCATGTTTCTGTCAATAGCTGTCAATTGTTAGGTATTAGTTGTAAAGATCGTGTTAAGTGGAACGTGCCTTCTATCGTTGGGAATCACGATTTCTTGATAAATATAGAGCAATTAACTAAAAGTGGATTATAAATGCAAAAAATTGCCATAAGTTAAGGAGATTTTGTTTACTGGAATATATATAAATTAATATTTTTTTAATTTATAATTTAAATAATGATCTTCACATAGACCAATATCTTCCCTAATCGTGTTTTTTTATTTTGTTTAATTTTTACTTCAATCGTGGTTCTTAATATAGTCCAATTTCTTCTTCTTTCTATAGGTCAATTTCTTCTCCAATCGTGGTTCTTTGTATGGTCCAATTTCTACTGCAATCGTGGTTTTTTATGTAGTCCAATTTCTACTTCAATCGTGGTTCGTTATAAACTCCAATTTCTACTTCAATCGTGGTTCTTTAAAAACTCCAATTTCTACTTCTTTCTACAGTCCAATTTTTCTTCAATAGTGATTCTTTATATAGTCTAATTTCTTCTATATATAGTCCAATTTCTTCTTCAATCGTGGCTCTTTATACAGTCCAATTTCTCCTTCAATCGTAATTCTTTATATAGTTCAATTTCTTTCTCAATCGTGCTTTTTTAGAAAGTCTAATTTCTTCTTAAATAGTAGTTCTTTCTATAGTTTAATTTCTTCTTCATTTGTGGTTCTTTATATAGTCCAATTTCTCCTTCACTCGTGGTTTTTTTATAAAGTCCAATTTCTTCTTCAATCGTGATTCTTTATATAGTCCAATTTCTAGTTCACTCGTGGTTCTTTATACAGTCCAATTTCTTCCTCAATCGTGGTTCTTTATATAGTTTAATTGCTTCATCAATCGTGTTTTTTATAAAGTCTAATTTCTTTTTAAATCGTAGTTCTTTCTATAGTCCAATTTCTTCTTCAATCGTGGTTTTTTATGTAGTCCAATTTCTCCTTCACTCGTGGTTCTTTATATAGTCCAATTTCTTCTTCAATCGCGGTTCTTTATACAGTCCAATTTCTTCTTCACTCGTGGTTCTTTATACAGTCCAATTTCTTCATCAATCGTGGTTCTTTTTATAGACTAATTTCTCCTTCACATGTGGTTCTTTATATAGTCCAATTTCTCCTTCAATCGTGTTTTTTTATATAGTCTAATTTCTTCTTCAATCGTCTTTCTTTATACAGTCCAATTTCTTTATCAATCGTGGTTCTTTATACAGTCCAATTTCTTCATCAATCATGGTTCTTTATATAGTCCGATTTCTCCTTCAATCTGGCTTCTTTATGTAGTCCAATTTCTTCCTCAATCGTGGCTCTTTATATAGTTCAATTTCTTTCTCAATCGTGGTTCTTTATACAGTCCAATTTTTTCATCAATCATGCTTCTTTATATAGTCCAATTTCTTTTTCAATCGTGGTTCTTTATATAGTCCAATTTCTTCCTCAATCGTGGTTCTTTATATAGTCCAATTTCTTCCTCAATCGTGGTTCTTTATATAGTTCAATTGCTTCTTTAATCGTGGCTCTTTATATAGTTCAATTTCTTCATCAATCGTGGTTCTTTATATAGTCCAATTTCTTCTTCAATCGTGGTTCTTTATATAGTCCAATTTCTTCCTCAATCGTGGTTCTTTATATAGTTCAATTGCTTCTTTAATCGTGGCTCTTTATATAGTTCAATTTCTTCATCAATCGTGGTTTTTTATATTCCAATTTCTTCCTCAATCGTGGTTCTTTATATAGTTCAATTGCTTCTTTAATCGTGGCTCTTTATATAGTTCAATTGCTTCATCAATCGTGTTTTTTATAAAGTCTAATTTTTTCTTAAATCGTAGTTCTTTCTATAGTCCAATTTCTTCTTCACTCGTGGTTTTTTATATAGTCCAATTTCTTCCTCAATCGTGGTTCTTTATATAGTTCAATTGCTTCATCAATCGTGTTTTTTATAAAGTCTAATTTCTTCTTAAATCGTAGTTCTTTCTAAAGTCCAATTTCTTCTTCACTCGTGGTTCTTTATATAGTCCAATTTCTTCTTCAATCGTGGTTCTTTATATAGTCCAATTTCTATTTCACTCGTGGTTCTTTATACAGTCCAATTTCTTCTTCAATCGTGGTTCTTTATACAGTCCAATTTCTTCTTCAATCGTGGTTCTTTATATAGTCCAATTTCTTCTTCAATCGTGGTTCTTTATATAGTCCAATTTCTAGTTCACTCGTGGTTCTTTATACAGTCCAATTTCTTCTTCAATCGTGGTTCTTTATACAGTCCAATTTTTTCTTCAATCGTGGTTCTTTATATAGTCCAATTTCTTCTTCAATCGTGGTTCTTTATACAGTCCAATTTCTTCTTCAATCGTGGTTCTTTATATAGTCCAATTTCTTCTTCAATCGTGGTTCTTTATATAGTTCAATTGCTTCTTTAATCGTTCAATTTCTTTCTCAATCGTGGTTTTTTATAAAGTATAATTTCTTCTTAAATCGTAGTTCTTTATATATTCCAATTTCTTCTTCAATCGTGGTTCGTTATATAGTTCAATTTCTCCTTCACTCTTGGTTCTTTATACAGTCCAATTTCTTCTTCAATCGTGGTTCTTTATACAGTCCAATTTCTTCTTCAATCGTGGTTCTTTCTATAGTCCAATTTCTTCTTCACTCGTGGTTCTTATATAGTCCAATTTCTTCAATCGTGGTTTTTTATACAGTGGCTCTTTATATAGTTCAATTTCTTCATCAATCGTGGTTCTTTATTTAGTCCAATTTCTTCTTCAATCGTGGTTCTTTATATAGTCCAATTTAATCTTCGATCGTAGTTCGTTCTGTAGTTCAATTTCTTCTTAAATCATCGTTCTATATACAGTTTAATTTTAAAAATGCATTACACTTTTGTAACTTATCTTGTATTTATTTTTAAACAATATATCATTTACCTTAAATAATTAACATTTTTGATATACATTTTTAATTACAGGATTACATTGAAAAGATACTGTCAAGAGCAGAGATTAATATTGTTTGTGGTTTTTTACAATTAATAATAATAATAACAGGTAAGTTGTAATTAACTATTTTTAAATTTAAATATTTTAAAGCTAATTATAAGTATGTAAATGTTTATAAACACTTGCTAATGTTGCTAACACCCAGAAGCAGCAACAATGTTGCCCAACGAGTGCTAATTAAACACCTTCAGTTTACATTGGACATTTGTATGCATGTGTATTTGTATGTGGGTGATTGATTGTAAAATGTTAATTTAAATTCTTTAAATGACCAATTGATTTTCTAATTACTTAAATTAAAATGCAAATGAAAGCAATTATTTTTTTTACATTTAAATTAATGTTTACATCTAAATTAATTAGATTTGATTTAAACAACATCATTTGAAATCTATTGCAGTCAGATTTCGATTGCAAATGATTGTTTGATTGTTATTTATGCCACAATTTATTTAAGTTATTCTTGTCGTATCTATCACCTGTGAGGTGTGAAAACCATGATTGTATCAGTTAATTTTAAATTAAATCTGACAGTTAAATTTGTGTTATTTTTGTTGTTTGTTTGGAAAAATCTTTGTAAAGATCTTGTTTTTAGCTACAAGATCTGTAAACAAATTATTTTGTTGCTCATATTGAGAAATAGTTTTTTGTTGTAACGGAAATGTTCACATTTAATAAATAACTGTCAGAGAACAAGTTTATAGCGCCAAAACAATGTTTGTTAATAATAATAATGATATGCGATATTTGAAAATTTAAATTCAGGTGTTAAAAGATAACTTTTATGGGATTGGTTTTTCTATGACTTTGAAGAGATAAGTTGGACTACACAAAGAACCACGATTGATGAAGAAGTTGGACTGTATAAATAACCATTATTGAGGAAGAAATTGGATTACAAAAAGAACCACGATTGAATTAGAAATTGGATTACAAAAAGAACCACGATTGAATTAGAAATTGGATTATATGAATAACCACGATTGATGAAAAAATTAGACTATATAAAGAATCACGATTGAATTAGAAATTGGATTATATAAAGAACCACGATTGATGAAGAAATTGGACAATATAAAGAACCACGATCGAAGAAGAAATTGGACTATATAAAGAACCACGATTGAATTAGAAATTGGATTATATGAAGAACCACGATTGATGTAGAAATTGGACTATATAAAGAACCATGAACGAAGAAGAAATTGGACTATATAAAGAACCACGATTGAAGAAGAAAT
Source organism: Stomorhina lunata (assembly GCA_933228675.1). Lineage (NCBI taxonomy): Eukaryota > Metazoa > Arthropoda > Insecta > Diptera > Rhiniidae > Stomorhina > Stomorhina lunata. The sequence continues at coordinate 34,815,515 of OW121740.1, read as the reverse complement.
TGGACTATATAAACAACCACGATTGAAAAAGAAATTGGACTGTATAAGATACCACGATTAATGAAGAAATTGAACTATATAAGATACCACGATTAATGAAGAAATTGAACTATATAAGATACCACGATTAATGAAGAGATTGAACTATATAATAAACCACGATTGATGAGGAATTTGGACTTTATAAAAAACCACGATTGATGAAGAAATTGAACTATATAAAAAACCACGATTGAAGAAGAAATTGGCCTATATAAAGAACCACGATTGAAGAAGAAATTGGACTATATAAAGAACCACGATTGAAGATGAAATTGGACTATATAAAGAACAACGATTGATGGAGAAATTGTACTATATAAAGAACCACGATTCAAGAAGAATATGGACTATATAAAGAACCACGATTGAAGAAGAAATTGGACTACATAAAGAACTATGATCGAAGAAGGAATTGAACTACATAAAGAACTAGATTGAAGAAGAAATTGGACTACATAAAGAACAATGATTGAAGAAGAAATTGGACTATATAAGGAACCACGCTTGAAGAAGAAATTGGACTATATAAAGAACCACGATAGAAGAACAAATTGGACTATATAAAGAACCACGATTGAAGAAGAAATTGGACTATATAAAGAACCATGATCGAAGAAGAAATTGGACTATATAAAGAACTATGATTGAAGAAGAAATTGGACTATGTAAAGAACCACGATTGAAGAAGAAATTGGACTATATAAAGAACCACGATTGAAGAAGAAATTGGACTATATAAAGAACAACGATTGATGAAGAAATTGTACTATATAAACAACCACGATTGAAAAAGAAATTGGACTGCATAAGATACCACGATTAATGAAGAAATTGAACTATATAAGATACCACGTTTAATGAAGAAATTGAACTATATAATAAACCACGATTGATGAGGAATTTGGACTATATAAAAAACCACGATTGATGAAGAAATTGGACTATATAAAGAACCACGATTGATGAAGAATTGGGACTATATAAAGAACCACGATTGATGAAGAAATTGGACTATATAAAGAACCACGATTGATGAAGAATTGGGACTATATAAAGAACCACGATTGATGAAGAAATTTGACTATATAAAGATCGACGATTGATGAAGAAATGGGACTATATAAAGAACCATGATTGATGAAGAAATTTGACTATATAAAGAACCATGATTGATGAAGAAATTTGACTATATAAAGAACCACGATTGATAAAGAAATTGGACTATATAAAAAACCACGATTGATAAAGAAAATTGACTATATAAAGAACCACGATTGATGAAGAAATTGTACTATATAAAGATCGACGATTTATGAAGAAATGGGACTATATAAAGAACCATGATTGATGAAGAAATTTGACTATATAAAGAACCACGATTGATGAAGAAATTGGACTATATAAAAAACCACGATTGATAAAGAAATTGGACTATATAAAGAACCACGATTGATAAAGAAATTGGACTATATAAAAACCACGATGGATGAAGAAATTGGGCTATATAAAGAACCACGATTGAGTTAGAAGTTGGACTATCGTTTGAGGTTGTTTAAAAAAATTAAATGCTTAAATACTTTTCCCCCATAAACCTAAAAATATCTTGGCATACCCTTCGGTCTTAAAACATTTGACACTTAAGCCCCTAATCTCTTTTTAAATGTTTTCACATTAAATAAAACAATTTATTCTTATTAATAGTTTCTTAAACTACAATTTCATCACAAGGCCAACAAAAAAAAGACAAACATAAAAACGAGATCATTAGACAATTAATTATTTTCAGTTTTAAATTTCACTCTAATCAAATTTCAGGCAGCGGTAAAAAATAGCCTAAGACCTCAACATATGGACTCATAAGTTTTTTAAGTTCTAAGTATTTTTTTTTTATATTGGCATTTTTTATATTTTCTGTAAGATTGTTGAGACAAATTTATATGGACAAGTGTCAAAGTGTGATCATTAAATGTCTGTCTATTCTTTCCTAAATGACTACAACATAAATGAGGGAATGTTTTTTGATGATTCTTGACATACACTTATAGCTTGTAGATGGGGTAAATATAGCTGTATGTCTATCCATGCGCCTCTATCCCGCTGTCTGTCTTCGAGACTGTTTGTTCGTATGCCAAAATGTAATAAATAAACATGTATATTTAGCTGTCATTCATTTCAATATATATATATTTTTTTGGTCTCATATCCATATACCAGTTTGTGTTCTAAACATTTCAAGTGCGTTAATTTTGTGTTCATAAAACACAAATTAAAGTCATAAAAAAAAACAGCCGAACGAAAAAAAATATTTCAAAATTTAACAAACCTCTTGAAAAAACCAACAAACTCATTAAAATTTAATATTTAAACATTTTTTTATATTAAGCTGTTCATTTTTTTGTTGTTTTTTTAATTTTTGGTTAGATGGAATTTTTATGTTCATTTGCAATTTGGTTTTTGGTCTTTAGTGTCATAAACTCATTAGAAACATGATTTTTAATGATAATGTTTAAATTAAATGATAAAATTATGATGTTTTCATATACCAGAAGAAAAGTTCATAAAGAAAGAGACGAGAGCTGGATAGTAGCAGATGTGCTTAAAAAAATAGCTCTTTGAATTCAAGTAAAGGAAATTTAGAATAACCATTCCGGAACCTTACTTTAACTTTAAACAAAATCTCAAAAGTAAAACAAACAAAAAATTTTTTTTCAAAATTTTTTTGAAAAATTTCTAACTTGTTATCGTCCCCTTAAAAATTTACTCCACCCATAACCGTCTTAAATTTCTTAACATAAAGTTCTACCAATTCTAAAGAATAAGAAAATTCTTAAAATAGCTGCAGCTGCTTGCAAAAAACTATTTTTTGGTCATTTTAACTCAAAATGACCAAAAAAGTTAAAATTTAAAAAAATCTCATAAAATTCGTCATGATAAAATTCCTCCAATCCTTTATATTCCTTCATATCCTTCTTAGATTTTTCAACATAAGGTTCCTTGAATATTAGAGAATCAGACAAATTTATGTACAGCTGCAGCCACCCGCGCTAAAATATTGTTTGATCATTTAAACTAAAATCGTCCCAAAAAGTAGGAATTAAAAATAATTTTTTAAAATTCGCCAGATTTAATTAATAATCAAAGACAATTTCTGCTATATTCCTCTAAGATTTTTTGACAAGTGATTGAACAAATAGTGAAGAATTAAAACCACTTTAGCATAGCTGCATCCACATGCGCTACCAAAATTTTAACCAATTGAAACAAAATCGCTTCCAAAAAATTAAATTTTTTATTTTTAAAAAAATCTTAAAAAAATAAAAATATTTAATGCTTGATATTGTCCCAAAATTTAAATCTGCCATATCCTAGTCAGATTTTTTGACACTAAATCCTCCATAAAACATAAAATTACAGAAAAATAAAACCAACTGCATCTGCTTGCCCCAAAGCTCTTTTTTTGAAGGCCAAAGTGAAAGTTTTGAAAAATGTTTGTACTAAAGTGCTATTTTTCTTAACAGAGCTATTCAAAAAACTTGATGCAAATATCACATGTGTAAAAATTACACAAAAATCTATAGACAAATCCAAAAAAAAAAATGACATCAAGTTGTCATTTTGACGTTTGGATAATTTGCTCATAAACGAATAATGCAGTTGTTGCCGTTAGTAACAAAAAAAAAAAAAAAAAACAAAACATGTTATACAAATTTCCTCACACTTTTACACTCTGCAAGACATTTTAATTTTTTTTTTGGATAAGTCTATTAACATCAGAGATGGCATAATGAAAATAATATTATTCCGGACAGGCGAAAGCCTTAGTTTTCTATAGAAAAGTTGGCGATCGCCTGAGTTTTCTATAGAAAAGTTGGCGATCGCCTGAGTTTTCTATAGAAAAGTTGGCGATCGCCTGAGTTTTCTATAGAAAAGTTGGCGATCGCCTGAGTTTTCTATAGAAAAGTTGGCGATCGCCTGAGTTTTCTATAGAAAAGTTGGCGATCGCCTGAGTTTTCTATAGAAAAGTTGGCGATCGCCTGAATTTTCTATAGAAAAGTTGGCGATCGCCTGAGTTTTCTATAGAAATTTGGCGATCGCCTGAGTTTTCTATAGAAAAGTTGGCGATCGCCTGAGTTTTCTATAGAAAAGTTGGCGATCGCCTGAGTTTTCTATAGAAAAGTTGGCGATCGCCTGAGTTTTCTATAGAAAAGTTGGCGATCGCCTGAGTTTTCTATAGAAAAGTTGGCGATCGCCTGAGTTTTCTATAGAAAAGTTGGCGATCGCCTGAGTTTTCTATAGAAAAGTTGGCGATCGCCTGAGTTTTCTATAGAAAAGTTGGCGATCGCCTGAGTTTTCTATAGAAAAGTTGGCGATCGCCTGAGTTTTCTATAGAAAAGTTGGCGATCGCCTGAGTTTTCTATAGAAAACTTGGCGATCGCCTGAGTTTTCTATAGAAAACTTGGCGATCGCCTGAGTTTTCTATAGAAAACTTGGCGATCGCCTGAGTTTTCTATAGAAAAGTTGGCGATCGCCTGAGTTTTCTATAGAAAAGTTGGCGATCGCCTGAGTTTTCTATAGAAAAGTTGGCGATCGCCTGAGTTTTCTATAAAAAAGTTGGCGATCGCCTGAGTTTTCTATAGAAAAGTTGGCGATCGCCTGAGTTTTCTATAGAAAAGTTGGCGATCGCCTGAGTTTTCTATAGAAAAGTTGGCGATCGCCTGAGTTTTCTATAGAAAAGTTGGCGATCGCCTGAGTTTTCTATAGAAAAGTTGGCGATCGCCTGAGTTTTCTATAGAAAAGTTGGCGATCGCCTGAGTTTTCTATAGAAAAGTTGGCGATCGCCTGAGTTTTCTATAGAAAAGTTGGCGATCGCCTGAGTTTTCTATAGAAAAGTTGGCGATCGCCTGAGTTTTCTATAGAAAAGTTGGCGATCGCCTGAGTTTTCTATAGAAAAGTTGGCGATCGCCTGAGTTTTCTATAGAAAAGTTGGCGATCGCCTGAGTTTTCTATAGAAAAGTTGGCGATCGCCTGAGTTTTCTATAGAAAAGTTGGCGATCGCCTGAGTTTTCTATAGAAAAGTTGGCGATCGCCTGAGTTTTCTATAGAAAAGTTGGCGATCGCCTGAGTTTTCTATAGAAAAGTTGGCGATCGCCTGAGTTTTCTATAGAAAAGTTGGCGATCCCCTGAGTTTTCTGTAGAAAAGTTGGCGATCGCCTGAGTTTTCTATAGAAAAGTTGGCGATCGCCTGAGTTTTGATAGAAAAGTTGGCGATCGCCTGACTTTTCTATAGAAAAGTTAGCTATCGCCTGAGATTTCTATAGAAAAGTTAACGTTTCCATCCCTGTTTCACACATTCATTATTTTTTGGAAAAACATGCCAAATAAAAATATAAATGCAAAGAAAAAATGTCCACAGACATTAAGCAATTTATCTCAAAATCATATATGTATGACTTGTATTCCGTCAAAGAAATTCTCAAACCAACTTGTTTCGAACATCCGAAACAATATTTTCAATTTCATCTTTATTTTCAACATGTTCTTCATTATTGCTCTTAGGAAACAAATGAAAACCAAGTGCCAGTACTCGAAAATAGACAAAATAGAAAAAAAAGAACATGAGTAACTAAATGATACTTGATGTTGCTATTTGCTGCTGACATTAATGACAATGATGAAGTTGTTGCCTGTGGATGCATGTGCCATTTAGGCACAAAATAGGGAACACAAAATGTCACAATACTCAAGTGCTAAAAATAAAGACATTGACAGAGTTTTTCTAAAATTCATTCCCGTTTGTAATATAAGTGTCTAATGTTTTCTAGATTTTCAAGTTAATTTTCTAATTGCGAAATGAGCCATTGACACAAGTGAAGATAATGTGGACTAGAAAAAGAGACATAAAAACAGAACTAGTTTAATAACAATTAATGTCTTTAATTTTAAGAGTCGTAGTAGGAAATAAGTCTCCAATTTTACCATAGAAAACTCAGGCGATCTTCAACTTTTCTGTAGAAAACTCAGGCGATCTTCAACTTTTCTGTAGAAAACTCAGGCGATCTTCAACTTTTCTTTAGAAAACTCAGGCCATCTTCAACATCTCTATAGAAAACTTAGGCTATCTTTAAACTTTTCCATAAAAACCTATGGAGATTTTCAACTTTTCTATAGAAAACTATGGTGATCTTCAACTTTCCTATTGAAAACTTGAGCGATCGCCAACTTTTCTATAGAAAACTTGAAAAATCGCCAACTTTTCTATAGAAAACTTGAACAATAGTCAACTTTTCTATAGAAAACTTGAGCAATCGTCAACTTTTCTATAGAAAACTTGAGCAATCGCCAACTTTTTTATAGAAAACTTGAGCGATCACCAACATCTCTATAGAAAACTTGAGCTATCGCCAACTTTCCTATAGAAAACTTAAGCGATCGCCAAATTCTATAGAAAACTTGAGCGATCGCCAATTTTTCTAAAAAAAAATTTGAGCGATCTCCAATTTTTCTAAAGAAAACTTAGGCGATCGCCAACTTTTCTATAGAAAACTTAGGCGATCACCAACTTTTCTATAGAAAACTTAAATGATCGCCAACTTTTCTATGGAAAACTAAGGCGATCGCCAACTTTTCTATAGAAAATTAAGGCGATCGCCAACTTTTCTATAGAAAATTAAGGCGATCGCCAACTTTTCTATAGAAAATTAAGGCGATCGTCAACTTTTCTATAGAAAATTAAGGCGATCGCCAACTTTTCTATAGAAAACTAAGGCGATCGCCAACATTTCAATAGAAAACTAAGGCGATCGCCAACTTTTCTATAGAAAACTCAGGCGATCGACTACTTTTTTCAAAGAAGCTAAGACGGTCACCAGTAGTAAATTAATAGCTTCTTCAATGACCAGATTTTATACGTTTCATTATAATTAAATTTAAAGACTTTGTAAACTATTGATTTTAAATGTTTAATTTTTATCACTTCCTGTGTTTCACCTCTTAAGTTGGTGTATCTCTCGGTCTGTCCATAATTTAAAATTTGTTATTACCCTTGATTAGTTCATAAAGTTCCCCAGGGTTTAATCACACCCATCCATAATTCATGACACTCAGTTTAAATTTTTATTAATGCGATTTTTGTTTTATTTATACACAAAAGAAAAATGTTAATAAATTAACAATTTTGTACAAAAACATGTTAATTTTGTAATATATAACAACAACAACATAATTAACACATTTTTATTAAATTATATTACAATGAATGCACTGTGGGATGACAGAAAATTTTAAATAAATGACAAAAATTTAAATAAATTATACTTTAAATTTGTGGTACATATAGCAAAAGCTCCTAAGTCAAGATGAGAAAATTAGCGAGATTTGAAATGCGATCGTAAATTTTTCGATAGAAGACTTAGGCGATCGCCTACAGTGAACAAAAACGGATTAATTTATGAACTCAATGGTAACATATGAAGTAATTATAATGATCAAAAGGAAAAAGATGCGGTAAAAAAATAAAAACTCTTCTAACAATTTTTCCAAATGACTAAAAACTACATAAATTAGCGTATAATTATGGGCCTTAATTACTAAATCTGGTAAAAATAAAGCGACTTTACTCTAATGGGTGCAATTAGAAGAAAATGTCCAAAAGAATTAAACAACACAAGCAGATACTGAAGGCAAATTGTTATTTTTAGACGAAAGAAGAAATTTTACAAGAACAAATAAAATAAGGCAAAACTGTAGATTGAAAATATATTTATCTAACTTTTCTATAGAAAACTAAGGCGATCGCCAACTTTTCTATAGAAAACTAAGGCGATCGCCAACTTTTCTATAGAAAACTAAGGCGATCGCCAACTTTTCTATAGAAAATTAAGGCGATCGCCAACTTTTCTATAGAAAACTAAGGCGATTGCCAACTTTTCCATAGGAAACTTAGGATCGCCTACTTTTCTATAGAAAACTATGGCGATCGCCTACTTTTCTATAGAAAACTAAGGCGATCGCCAACTTTTCTATAGAAAACTAAGGCGATCGCCAACTTTTCTATAGAAAACTATGGCGATCGCCTACTTTTCTATAGAAAACTGTGGCGATCGCCTACTTTTCTATAGAAAACTATGGCGATCGCCTACTTTTCTATAGAAAACTATGGCGATCGCCTACTTTTCTATAGAAAACTATGGCGATCGCCTACTTTTCTATAGAAAACTATGGCGATCGCCTACTTTTCTATAGAAAACTATGGCGATCGCCTACTTTTCTATAGAAAACTATGGCGATCGCCTACTTTTCTATAGAAAACTATGGCGATCGCCTACTTTTCTATAGAAAACTATGGCGATCGCCTACTTTTCTATAGAAAACTATGGCGATCGCCTACTTTTCTATAGAAAACTATGGCGATCGCCTACTTTTCTATAGAAAACTATGGCGATCGCCTACTCCTCTATAGAAAACTATGGCGATCGCCTACTTTTCTATAGAAAACTATGGCGATCGCCTACTTTTCTATAGAAAACTATGGCGATCGCCTACTTTTCTATAGAAAACTATGGCGATCGCCTACTTTTCTATAGAAAACTATGGCGATCGCCTACTTTTCTATAGAAAACTACGTCAATCGCCTACTTTTCTGTAGAAAACTACGTCAATCGCCTACTTTTCTATAGAAAACTACGACAATCGCCTGAAACTGAAAATAAAACCAATTTTCTATTTGAATAAAATTAAGCTTCAACAAATTATGTTTTCGAGTCAATGAAACTTAATGCCAACCAATTATAACAAACACTTAATAATTCATTAAAACTTTTTGTCGTACAATAATTCGAAGCACAAGGCGCAACGCAATATGATGTTGGCAACACTCTAATTACGTTTTCCTTTTCGGGTAGAACAACACGTGGAAAAGACATAAATTATATGGTTGAGGAAAAAAAAGCAAAAAACTAAGAAAAACTTTAATATGGCAGCCAACTATGAAGACTTTCCATTATGTTCAGCCTTGCATATGCCATTCGTTCATTCATTCATTGAACCACGGGTATGTTGGGGCAACATGACTCACGCTAAAGCGTAATACAGTAGCAGTAGTTGCATTTTAATGTTGGAGAAAGTGATTTTTTTTCATGCAACATCTAGTAGTCTAGTATTTGTTGCTTTTGTTTGCCAGTTTAAAAGTGTTTGAAGACCTTAAACTGCTTTTTTCCCCTTTTCTTTTGTTACTTGAGGCCAACAGCTGTTGAGCCATTATTAAATTAATACTAAATATATTATGGCTAAATTTTTGTATTTTCTAAAATTTATTTGAGCTTAAAGAAAATCTTAAATTTATGAAAATATTTTATTTTCTAAAAGAAGAAACCAAATGTTTGAAATATAAAATATTACTAGCAAAAATATGCAGCCTTTTTCAAAGTTTCAGATTCATTGGCGTTTGATGTTGTTTCAATCTTAATTAGTCTAAATTATGTTAAATTTAGTTCTTTTCATAAAATACCGCCTCTTGTTTATTTTTAAAAGATCACTTTAAAAATAGATAAAAATAAAAACTCTAGTTCATTAATCGATTTGAAACATATGGTAAAATTGTTGCTATACAATGATTTAGAGATATCAACTTGACAATCCGTTAATCATGATAATAAAGTTTTTCTAAAAAAAAATTTAGTGATCATCTTCGTTTTTTTTAGAAAAAAACTTAACGATCGCTAAATTTAATAGTATTACACCTTAATTCGTAAAGGAAAAATAAAGAAAGCTTATGACAAGCTTATAATTCAAATTCTATAATTATAATTTTATAATTTTTTATGAGTTAGGGGGTTACTTTTCTATTGAAAATCTGTTGGTTACCAAATTTTGAAACAATCGATCCACATGTGTTTTTTTCCAATAGAAAAGGTTGAAATCAAAATGATTGATCGTAAGTCTTAACTTTGTATTAAGCTAAAACTAATAAGCTAGAGATTATAAGGTCCCATTGCTATACTTAATTTTATATTTGATTAACTTGTACTATTAATTTTTTGCACATTTTTACAACAACAAATTTTTTAAATTATAAGCTTCATTAAGTCAATTTTATTGATTTTTCACTTAATAAGCAAATATATGCAGATAAATATTGAATTGTAATAAAGCTGAGATTTTGGTGTTTAAATTGGTATATATTTTTGGTTTGTAATCTTTAAATTAAAAAAGTTATGTTGTAAATCATATAAAAAATAAATAAAAAAAATTTATGAAAAAATAAGAACATTTTTTTGCGCAAAAATTCTAAAATTAAAATTTTTCATTAAAAAGTTTTACTGTAGTGTATTGTATTAAGATCCCAATTTATTACAATTATTTATTATTGTAATTTTTACATTTAACTCCTCTCAGTACAAAAACAAACGAAATTTGTGTATAAAAAAAATGTTTCTAAAATTTGGAAATTTTGAAATGGTTGGTCCTTATTATCTAACCATATTTTGAAAACAACTTATCTAATTTTATTGAAAAATACAGTAATGGATTCAAAACTAAATTGCCCTTAAGTCACCAAAAGACCAATTTTTTGTGGGATCAATGATTTTCGAGTTATTTAACCTCAAAATTTGTTTTTTTAAATCGAAATTTGTTTTCGATTTTTGAAGTGATTGTCCTAATAATCTTACCATATATTAAAAACGACTTATTTAATTTTATTTACTAAAACAGTTATTGATTAAGAACCAAAGTACCCTTAATTTATGATGACACCAATTTATTGCCTGATCAATATTTTTAGAGTTATTTTAAATCAAAATTTCATAAAATCAAATTTTTTGCAAAATTGCTAACATTTTTCGATTTTTGAAGTGGTTGTCCTAATTATTTTACCATATTTTGAAAATGGCTTATCCAATTTTATTTGAAAATATAGTAATAGATTAAGAACTAAATTGTCATTAATTCATGCTAATACCAATTTTTTATGAGATCGACGGTTTTAGAGTTATTCAACATCGAAATTAAAAAAAAAAAAAATTGCAGAATAGAATTTTTTTTTTTGATTTTTGAAGTGGTTGTCCTAATTATCTTACCATATATTGAAAAGGGCTTATCTCATTTTATTTACAAATATAGTAATGGATTAAGAACCAAATTGCCCTTAATTTATAATAATACAATTTTTTGTAAGATCAGCGGTTTTGGAGTTATTTAACATCAAAATTAAAAAAGAAAAATTTGTTGCAAAATCAAACAACTTTTGGTTTTTTGAAGTGGTTGTCCTAGTTATTTTACCATATATTGAAAACGGCTTATTCAATTTTATTAAGAAATATATTAAAAGATTAAGGAAAAAATTTTCCTTAAGTCAACATAAGATAAGATTGTGAGATCAATGGGTTTGGAGTTATATAACATCAAAATCAAAAAAAAAAATCGCAAAATCGAAAAATTAAAAAAATCTTAAAAAAACTAAAACTTCCCCTCATTTCTAGGCGATTGTAAAACTATAAATAATCCAAATAACATAAGCCTTATACTATGAAAATTCATCGATTAGTAGTGATTTTATTACCAAAATTTCGAAAATACTCAATTTTAGCGAACAAATTTTTCATATTTAAAAAAATATTTAGCAAAGGCCACAATTTTCCAGATACTTTAATGAGACCTGGCATAATACACATTTTCTTAGCTACAAGTAAAAAACCTGTTAAAAATCGTTTAAATTTTTCCCAGATATTTTTTTTTACCAGAACACACTTTTACATTCTTCAAAGTCACAAATTTGCTTTTATCTTTATGAATTTTGACAGAGGGACCAATGCTATTGATATTGGCCAAAATGGGTCCATTGTTTTGGGTATCTCCCATAGGTCTTATATCGAGGAATTGAGATATTGGCTGAAATAAATAATATTTATTGCTTATGTATATATAATTCCCCGACAGCATTCTCTCAGACTATGAGCTGCAGCATCCGATTCTATTTTTAAACTCATAGAAAGGGACCTACGTTTTAGCTCCGGCTCCGAACGGCAAATGCATTAGTTAGAGAAGTTTTACATAGCCTAATACTCAATAAACAGAGTCTGAGGCAAACCGCCGCTTTTTTTGAAAATTTATTTTTTCAAGTGGTTCTGACCGGGGATTGAACTTGAGACCTCTTGTATGCTAGGCGGATGACTAACCTGCTATACCACGGCGGTTCATGTTTATTGAAATTTGTCAAAAACGGTCCATTATTTATGGTACCTTCCATAGGTCCCATTTCCCTGAATTAATATTTTGGCCACAAATATCAATATTTTTTCATGAAACTTAAACCAGATACTGTTTGTGTAAACCAAAATCACTGTACCAAATTTTGTTGAAATCGCTCCACATTTGACCATAGCTCCCATACAAACTCTTCTGTCAAAACGCACCAAATGAGACAAGGTCACTAAAATACTCGTAAATCTAAAGATAATGTGAATTTTGAGTTTCTTTTTTTAAAGATATATTTTTTGTAAAAACTGTAATCAATTTGCAAAATTTCGATATAATCGGTCCAAATTTGACCCTAGCTCTCATCTAAGTCTAAATGAAGAAACAGCTTAAATATATAAGTTTTGAGAAAATGTTTGTGTAATGGCAAAATTTAGCAAATATTTGTCTTTATACAGGAAAAAGAACATCTTTGACCTTAGTGGTGAAGGGTATCGCAAGGTCGGGCTTGGCCGACTATAGCACTTTCTTACTTGTTTTTTAAATAAATACATACTTGTTTAAAAAAAAAAAAACTATTTGTGTTTCCGCCCGGGATCGAACCGGGGGCCTTCCGCGTGTTAGGCGGATGTGATAACCACTACACCACGGAAACAGTTGGGCATGGTCTTATGTTCAATCTACAAACAAAAATATTTGAAAATAATATGCAAAACATTACAAACAATTTCAAAATTAATTAAATAAAGTGAACTAAATTTAATTTATTTTAAACTTTAAATTAAAGTGCCACCCAATTGTCTAGTTATTTATAAAAAAATATTTAACAGATACAGGGTGCAGTTGTGAAAGTTTAAAGTTGTTATAATAAAATTTTGTATAAATCGTGCAAATTTGTTGGAACATTGTAAAAAATTCGAAACATAAATTGAAAGTGTCGCTTTGTGATAAAGATGTACTAATGTATGGATATATTTTTCAACTTTTTGCCTTGAAAACATTCCAGGAATCTCAATTCACATTCTAATAAAGTTCTTAAAAAAAAACTAATTAATAACATGAGGAGTTTACCTAACAGCTATTAAAAAAAAACTTAGAATTTTATTTTGATAAGAACGTTTTAACATTCTAATAGATTTTACCTGACAATAAAAACGTCTTTTAAAGTTAAAAATTTTATTTTTAATACTTTAAATACTTTCAATCTTTTTTTATAAACCCACTTATTCAATTCACGAAATCCATTACAAGTGTAGCAGCACGCGCCATACAATTTAACCAATTCACAATTGAATCAATTAAAGTTATATATAGACCGGCTCACCTACATACGTCGTTTGATAGAACTACGATTAACAACACATTTATCACCAGGGACAGACAACACCAGGTGTCAATTCTATTAAATTTAATACAAGTTCCATTAAATTAATTTTTAATACAAAATTGTCATTATTTCCATTAAATTTTGAATCCAAAATTGTCACTGCTTAATTTTTCACATAGAACCTTTTTTTTAAGTAAAAAAAGTTCATATGTGTTTCCGCCCGGGATCGAACCGGGGGCCTTCCGCGTGTTAGGCGGATGTGATAACCACTACACCACGGAAACTATAAATAGGTACAGGTTAAAGATGATTTTCATTATTTACAATACCATATGAGAAACTATGATTATTAAAAAATCTGTTATATCTGCATTATTCAGATCGAGATTTTGTGACATTTATAGGTTTTAGATGTATCATAATATGTTTGATATTTGAATACTATAAAAGCTAAGCTTTAACAAGCTTTTTGACAACTAATTTTTCAGCTTCCCCCATGGAAGAAATGGGTAAAATAAGGCTGTGCTTCTGTTTATTCTTACATCCACCGAATTTTGTAAGCATTGGTCCATACTCCTATATCTTTCATAAATCTCAAAACTCACTTAAAAACCCTGAAAATCCCACTCAAAAGCTTAAACATTTTGAGTTAATACATTACCATCTTATTGATCAAGAAGAAAAAAACTTGTAGATTTGTTGAGAGTTGGTCCATATTTGCTTATAGTAGTGAAGGGTATCAAAGTAGTCGGGAACTAAACCGACCATAGTAATTTCTTATATGTTTTTACCTCAATTTATGTATAAGCAGTCCAATTTGATCTATTATTATATTGAAAAAATATTTATCTGTTTCCGCCCGGGATCGAACCGGGGGCCTTCCGCGTGTTAGGCGGATGTGATAACCACTACACCACGGAAACTATATATAGGTACAGGTTAAAGATTTTTATTGATTACATTATTTTTTATGAGAAACTATGATTATTAAAAATCTGTTATGTCTGAATAATTCAGATCGAAATTTTGTGGCATTTATAGATTTTAGATGTGTCATAATATGTTTGTTATTTGAATACTATAAAACCTAAGCTTTAATATAAGAATAGGCTTAACAACTAATTTTTCAGTTTCCCCCCTCTTTACCACTATGGAAGGAATGGGTAAAATAAGTTTGTGCTTCTGTTTATTCTCACATCCGCCGAATTTTGTAAGCATTGGTCCATACTCCTATATATTTCATACAAGACTAAATCTCAAAAGTCACTTTAAAACCCATTCAAAAGCTTAAACATTTTGAGTTAATAATATCATCTTGTTGATCAAGAATCGAAAAACTTGTTAATTTGTTAAGAGGTGGTCCATATTTGCTTATAGTAGTAAAGGTTATCAACATAGTCGGGAGCTTGAACGACTATAGCACTTTCTTATATGTTTTTACCTCAATTTACGTATAAATATTCCACAATTTGATTTAATATTATATTAAAAAAATATTTATCTGTTTCCGCCCGGGATCGAACCGGGGGCCTTCCGCGTGTTAGGCGGATGTGATAACCACTACACCACGGAAACTATATAAAGGTACACCTAAAAGATGCTAACAACTACACCACGAAAACTATAAAAACCGTAAAAAAAACCTAGGTCCAAACAAATTTACAAATATTCTACAGTAGAAATGGTCCAACCCATATTAATCTAATAGAATCAACACATCTTCAAATCATATAATTAAGCTATAAATCACTCAAGTTCTACAAAAAAAAATGGGTTAAGGGGTTTTCACAAATCATGTAACGCTATTTTCCGAGATTTTTACCTCCCCCTTCCCTGTGTAACACATTTTAATAGAAATACGCAGACGAAATTCCTACACCATAACAAAAGTCATACCCCCACCAAGAGTGTTACAAAATTTTCGAACAGCCCCTAATATACATAAATTTCGATTGAAAGTTAATTACTTTTATACTTCCTCACTTCCCATTTTAGGGGAATGTTTCCTAATTAAGAAATATATGTGCTCTATGCTCCAATGGGAGTCAAGGATATCAGAAGAAGAAGAAATGTATATTCTTTCGAAATAATAAAATGCCATTAGGACCAGATCTAGTTGTATATAACCAAAATATAAAAATATGTTTAGAAACGATAAAAAATTAAGTAGACGTTTTTCATGACCCTTTACTGTAGATCTTTAATATATTTATTGCCTTCATATATATTATTTGATATGTACTTAGATATAGTTTCCGTGGTGTAGTGGTTATCACATCCGCCTAACACGCGGAAGGCCCCCGGTTCGATCCCGGGCGGAAACACACATGAATTTTTTTACAAAGAAATTATATTTCTTTACTTTTTTCCTTTGAAATTAATATTTCAGTCTTTCTCACAATAAATTCTTACTATAAAATTTTATTATTGTGCAAATAATTTTCAGTTCAAAGATTTTTAAATATATTTCACAAAAAAAATTAAAAAAAAAAATTTCATGTTTCCGCCCGGGATCGAACCGGGGGCCTTCCGCGTGTTAGGCGGATGTGATAACCACTACACCACGGAAACTATAAAATCTGTGTTAACGAAATGCCTTATATGAATATGACTACAAACACAAAACATGGCAAATATAAGCTAAAAATAAAGCACACACACTAAACAAAAGCAAAGCTACCCAGCAAGCATTAAGTGAAACGTTTGAGTTATACGATTTTTAGAGCTTAAATAAAAATCGTTTCTTTAACTACAATGACAATTTGTATATTTTTCTATGTATATTAAGGCAAACAAACGTTTGAAAAATGTTATTATTCCCAAATTATTCTTAAATCAATATCAACCTATAGGCTCAAAAATTTGGGGGGTGTTCGATCTTAAAAAATTTTGATAGGAAAAATTTTATACAGGTATGTGATGGAAAACGATCGTTTTCAAATCTATCGATTTCAGATATATTTTTGAGATATATTTTTGAGATTTTCGGTTATTTCCCCAAAAAACTCAAACCAAATGAAAGATAAAATATCATTCAAAAGGATTAAAGCCAAAATTTTCATTATTTTTGGGGGAAATAACCGAAAATTAGCTAAAAAATATGTCTGAAATCGATCGATTTCAAAACGAAAATGTCCATCACATACCTGATAATGAAAATTTTTCTATAGGAAAAATTTTATAATGAAAATTTTTCTATAGAAAAAATTTTACTATAAAAATGTTTCTATAGAAAAAAATTTATAATGAGAATTTTTCTATAGAAAAAATTTTATAATGAGAATTTTTGAATAGAAAAAATTTTACAATGAAAATTTTTCCAAAGAAAATATTTTATAATGAAAATTTTTCTGTAGCAACAATTTTAAAATACAAATTTTTCTATAGGAAAAAAAATCTATAACGAAAATTTTTCTGTAGAAACAATTTTAAAATGAAAATTTTTCAATAGAAAAAATTTTAAAATTAAAATTTTTCTTTAAAATTTATGTATATACATTTTTTTTCTATAAAAAACTTTTGTTATAAAATTTTAGAAACATTTTCGTTATAAAATTTTTTTCTATAAAAAAAATTTTCATTTTTTCTTTGGAAAAAGTTTCATTATACATTTTTTTCTATTGCAAAATTTTCATTATAATATTTTTTCTATAGAAAAAATTTTTATTGAATTTTTTGCTATAGAAAAATTTTAGAAAAATTTTCGTTATAAAACTTTTTCCATAGAAAAATTTTCATTATAAAATTTTTTCTATAAGAAAATTTTCATTATAAATATTTTTTTTTGGAAAAAATTTTATTATATTTTTTTTTCTATTTTCATTATAAAATTTCTACTATAAATTTTTTTGTATAGACAAATTTTCATTCTAAAATTTTTCTATATAAAAATTTTCACTATAACATTCTTTCTATAGAAAAATTCTTATAAAATTGTTTTCTATCGTAAAATTTTCACTATAAAATTTTTTCTATCGAAAAATTTTCATTATAAATTTTTCCCTATAGAAAAAAATTTTTCTTCATAAAAATTTTTATTGAAAATTTTTTCTATAGAAAAATTTTTATTATAAATTTTTTTCTAAAAAAAAAATTCATTATAAAATTTTATTAAAAAAAAATTTCATTATAAATTTTTTTAATAGAAAAATTTTGGTTATAGAATTTTTTCTATGGAAAATTTTCATTGTAAATTTGTTTCTATAGTAAAATTGTCATAATATAATATTTTCTATAGAAAAATTTTCATTATAAAATTTTTCTATAGAAAAATTTTTACTATTTAATTTTTTCTATAGAAAAATTTTCATTATAAAATTTTTTATATGCAAAGTTTTTTATATAAAATTTTCTATTAAAATTTTTTCTAAAGAAGAATTTTTATTATTTAATTTTTTCCAGAGAAAAATTTTCATTCTAAAATTTTTCAAAAAAAAAATTTCATTATAAAATTTTTTTAAAAAAAATTTCATTATAAAATTTAAAAAAAAAATTTCATTATAAAATTTTTTCTAAAAGAAAAATTCATTACAAATTTTTTTCTAAAAAAAATTTCATTATACAATTTTTCTAAAAAATTTTATTTTAAAAGTTTTCTAAAAAAAATTTCATTATAAAATTTTTTCGATAGAAAAATTTTCATTATTAAGTTTTTTTTCTATAGAAAAATTTTTATTACCAAATTTTAAAAAAATTATAAAAATTTTTCTATAGAAAAAATTTCATTATAAAAATTTTTCTATAGAAAAAATTTCATTATAAAAATGTTTCTATAGAAAAATTTTTATTATAAAAATTTTTCTATAGAAAAATTTTTATTATAAAAATTTTTCTATAGAAGATTTTCATTATAAACATTTTTCTATAGAAAAATTTTCATTATAAAAATTTTTCTATAGAAAAATTTTCATTATAAAAATTTTTCTATAGAAAAATTTTCATTATAAAAATTTTTCTATAGAAAAATTTTCATTATAAAAATTTTTCTATAGAAAAATTTTCATTAAAAAAATTTTTCTATAGAAAAATTTTCATTAAAAAATTTTTCTATAGAAAAATTTTCATTATAAAAATTTTTCTATAGAAAAATTTTCATTATAAAAATTTTTCTATAGAAAAATTTTCATTATAAAAATTTTTCTATAGAAAAATTTTCATTATAAAAATTTTTCTATAGAAAAATTTTCATTATAAAAATTTTTCTATAGAAAAATTTTCATTATAAAAATTTTTCTATAGAAAAATTTTCATTATAGAAATTTTTCCATAGAAAAATTTTCATTATAAACATTTTTCTATAGAAAAATTTTCATTATAAACATTTTTCTATAGAAAAATTTTCATTATAAACATTTTTCTATAGAAAAATTTTCATTATAAAAATTTTTCTATAGAAAAGTGTTTATAATGAAAATTTTTCTATAGAAAAATTTTCATTATAAACACTTTTCTATAGAAAAATTTTCATTATAAACATTTTTCTATAGAAAAATTTTCATTATAAAAATTTTTCTATAGAAACATTTTCATTATTAAAATTTTTCTGTAGGAAAATTTTTATTATAAATTTTTTTCTATAGAAAAATTTTCATTATAAAATATTTTCTATAGAAAAATTTTCATTATAAAATTTTTTCTTTAGAAAAATTTTCATTATAAAATTTTTTCTTTAGAAAAATGTTCATTATAAAATTTTTTCCATAGAAAAATTTTCACTATAAAATTTTTTCCATTAGAAAAATTTTTATTATAAAATTTCTGTAGAAAAATTTTCATTGTAAAATTTTTTCTTTAGAAAAATTTTCATTATGAATTTTTTCTGTAGAAAAATTCTCATTATAATTTTTTTTTCTATAGAAAAATTGTATTTATTGGGTTAACATATGAACCTAAAAATAGATTAAGGCAGAATTTGTTTGAAAATTGAGTTTAATCTTATTTTGTTGATTGATCCATTCATATTCAACGACCGACCAATTTCAACTACAAAATATTTTTAAAGATTTTAAAATGTAAAAAAAAACAAAAAAGTATCTGCCGAAACCCGGGATCGAACCGGGGACCTTTAGATCTTCAGTCTAACGCTCTCCCAACTGAGCTATTTCGGCTTATACGTGATGAGTGGCTAAAGTCATATATACATTAAAGTCGTATATCCAAGATATTTTTTAATTATACCCTAGAATTTAAATTATCCAACATTTTCCATGACAGGAACACACTTTCTTTCTCCAAGGACATATAAAAATTTATTTCCATTGTTTTCGTTGACTTTTATTTTAAAATTTCTGTTAGTATTTTTTGTCTTAATCATTATCATTTCAATCTCAGCCCAAGTTAACTAAATAAAACCACATTCATTTCTTGTGAAAGTTCATTCCTTGTAGTCGTCGTCATGTTAGGAGATGTTGGGAATTTTATTCTTTGTTTTAACAAGTTTTAACAATTTTCATACATGAACAACTTTTTCTTCCTTTTTTTCGTTGGTTTTGTTTAAATAAATTTAATTTCATTTTCATGCATCACAATGAGAATTTGAGAGCACTCTCACTCTTCTTATAAACTTTTGAGCTTTCATTATTTTCATATATTGTACAATTGTTGTTGTTATTGCTGCTGTTGTTGTTTGTTGCCAACATACTCATTATTATTTGGTCCTTTATCCTTGCAGACGTTTTGCGAGTATGAATGAATGAATGAATGAAGCAACGTTTCACTACTTACGAACAAAGCCTTTTGGTATGATATACAAATGCAAGTATAATAATGCTAGGACATGTTGAAATTTATACAAAAACAAGTAAGAAAAGGCTAAGGTCGGTTAAGCCCGACTATACGATACCCTTCACCACTAAGGTCAAAGGTGTTTTTTCCTGTATAAAGACAAATATTTGCTAAATTTTGCTGCTTCCGTCATTTAGACTTATAGGACAGCTAGGGTCAAATGTGGACCGATTATCTCAAAATTTGCCAAATTTATTACAGTTGTTTTAAATTTTATGTATGCAAAAACTAAACTTAAAATTCTCATTATATTCAGACTTACGAGCGTTTTAGTGATTTTTGTCTCATTTAGTGCGTTTTGATAGAAGAGTTTGTATGGGAGCTATAGTTAAATGTGAACCGATTTCAACGAAATTTGGTACATTGATTTAAGTATACATAAGCAATATTTGTTTTAAATTTCAAGAAAAAATATTGATATCTGTGGCCAAACTATCAATTCCGGGAAGTGGGACCTATGGGAGGTACCATAAATAATGGACCGATTTTGACGAATTTCAATAGCCATGGTCCCACTATCAAAATGATCTGTGCAAAATTTCATCAAATTAACTTTATAATTGGGACCTGATTACATGGTTTACATGGGGGTCCAGCCAGCCAGCCAGTCGTCCAGACGTACGGACTGACATCGCTAAATCGACTCAGAAAGTGATTCGAAGCCTATTGGTATGCTAAAAGGTGGGTCTAAGGCAAATATTTCTTTGCGTTACATACATCAGTACAAACTTATAATACCCTTTCCACCTATGGTGGTGAAGGGTATAATAAATTCGAAAGGCTGTAGTCAGTCACACCCCACTATTTGATACCCTTCACTTTTTATGTTAGATATGGACCAACAACTGAATATGTTTTTCTTAAGTCTTAGAGGCATATGTATTTGTGCTTTTTTAAAATTTCGAGATTTAAATCGGTTTTAAATCTACAAAAGATTTGTGCAAAGCTTTAGCAAAAAATATTTTCGTGTGTTACATATACTATCATAAACTAAATATACCTTGTTTACCTTTGTAAAATAGGGTTAAAATTGCAAAATATATTGTATAAGATTTGTTTTGCCTAAACTAAAAGTTAAAAAAATTGCTTGTAATTTAAATAAGTGTCCCAAAGCAGAAGCTTAAAATATTGTTTTCTATATTGAAAACATAGGCTAGTTTCTAATCAACAATTAAAGATAAAGTTTTAATAAACCGAGGCAGAGGCAGCGCCAGAGAAAATGTTATAAATAGGCATTGTTCCACAAAAACAGTCTCATGACATCTTCGGTGGTTTTCTTTCAGTTAATCAATAAAGAGTGGACTGATTAATTGGACAACTTCAATAACTTCCATTAGTGCAAAAACTCATTTTTAAATGTTTTCTTTTCTTTTCTTGTCAGATTTTACTGAAAAATACACCAATGGATTGAGAACAAAATTTTTCCATAGAAAATTTTTTTATCAAAAATTTTTCTACAGAAAATTTTTTTTTTATCAAAAATTTTTCTATAGAAGTTTTTTCTTATCAAAAATTTTTACACAGAAAATTTTTTACAAAAAATATTTCTTTATTATTTTTTTTCTATGGAAAATTTTTTTATCAAAAGATTTTTACATTTGGAAAACGACTTGTCCGATTTTATTGAAAAATACACCAATGGATTGCGAACAAAATTTTTCCATAGAAAATTTTTTTATCAAAAATTTTTCCACAGAAAATTTTTTTTATCAAAAATTTTTCTATAGACATTTTTTCTTATCAAAAATGTTTCTATAGAAAATTGTTTATAAAAAATATTTCTATATATTTTTTTCTATGGAAAATTTGTTACCAAGAGTTTTTCACATTTGGAAAACGACTTGTCCGATTTTACTGAAAAAAAAACACCAATGGATTGAGAACAAAATTTTTCCATAAAAAATTTTTTTCATCAAAAATTTTTATACAGAAAATTTTTTTTTTTATTAAAAGTTTTTCTATAGAAAATTTTTACATAGAAAATTTTTTATAAAAAATATTTCTATATTATTTTTTTTCTATGGAAAATTTTTTACCAAAAGTTTTTCTATAGGAATTTTTTTTATCAAAATGTCTGATTTTACTCAAAAATACACCAATGGATTGAGAACAAAATTTTTCCATAGAAAATTTTTTTTATCAAAAATTTTTATATAGAAAATTTTTTTTATTAAAAATTTTTCTATAGAAATTTTTTCTTATCAAAAATTTTTATATAGAAAATTTTTTATAAAAAATATTTCTATATTATTTTTTTTCTATGGAAAATTTTTTACCAAAAGTTTTTCTATAGGAATTTTTTTTTTATCAAAATGTCTGATTTTACTGAAAAATACACCAATGGATTGCGAACAAAATTTTTCCATAGACAATTTTTTTATCAAAAATTTTTCCACAGAAATTTTTTTTATCAAAAATTTTTCTATAGAAATTTTTCTTATCAAAAATTTTTCTATAGAAAAATTGTTTATCAAAAATATTTCTATATATTTTTTTTTCTATGGAAAATTTGTTACCAAGAGTTTTTCACATTTGGAAAACGACTTGTCCGATTTTACTGAAAAAAACACCAATGGATTGAGAGCAAAATTTTTCCATAGAAAATTTTTTTATCAAAAATTTTTCTACAGAAAATTTTTTTTATCAAAAATTTTTCTATAGAAATTTTTTCTTATCAAAAATTTTTACACAGAAAATTTTTTATAAAAAATATTTCTTTATTATTTTTTTTCTATGGAAAATTTTTTTATCAAAAGACTTGTCCGATTTTACTGAAAAATACACCAATGGATTGAGAACAACATTTTTCCATAGAAAATTTTTTTATCAAAAATTTTTCCACAGAAAATTTTTTTTATCAAAAGTTTTTCTATAGAAATTTTTTCTTATCAAAAATGTTTCTATAGAAAATTGTTTATAAAAAATATTTCTATATATTTTTTTTTATGGAAAATTTGTTACCAAGAGTTTTTCACATTTGGAAAACGACTTGTCCGATTTTACTGAAAAAAAACACCAATGGATTGAGAACAAAATTTTTCCATAGAAAATTTTTTTATCAAAAATTTTTATATAGAAAATTTTTTTTATCAAAAGTTTTCTATAGAAATTTTTTCTTATTAAAAATTTTTACATAGAAAATTTTTTATAAAAAATATTTCTATATTATTTTTTTTCTATGGAAAATTTTTTTATCAAAAGTTTTTCTATAGGATTTTTTTTATCAAAATGTCCGATTTTACTGAAAAATACACCAATGGATTGAGAACAAAATTTTTTCCATAGAAAATTTTTTTATCAAAAATTTTTCTACAGAAAATTTTTTTTATCAAAAATTTTTCTTATCAAAAATTTTTCTATAAAAAATTTTTTCAATTTTAAGAATAAGTAAAAACACAAAAAATTAATCAATGTTTTTAATAGAAAATAACTAATTTCAATGAAATATTATAACAAAATATTTTATATCAAAATAATGGCTGAAGTCTTGGCATAAAAACAGTTCATAAGTGATCTGCATATATTTGCATATTTAGCTAAAATTTACATATAATGTAAATTTAATAAATTGAAGATATGGTATTTTAAACTAATGATTTGCATAATATGGTTCCAGGCACTTGGAAAATGTTTACTTTCATCAAATTGTTAAGATTTAAATTAAAATTCCAAAAAAAAACAATCAAAGTTTTTAATTGGGAATAGTTAACTAATTTCAATAAAATATTTTAATAAAAAATTTGATATCAAAATAATGGCTGAAGTCTTGTCTTTAAAGCAATTTATAAATTATCTGCATATATTTGCATATTTAGCTAAAATTTACATATAATGGAAATTAAAGAAATTGAAGATATGGTATTTTGAACTAATGATTTCCCAAAATTTGTTCCAGGCATTTGGAAAATGTTTACTTTAATCATATTGATAAGATTCAAATTTAAATTCCACAAAAAATTAATCAAAGTTTTTAATAGAAAATAACTAATTTTAATGAAATATTATAACAAAACTATTTATATCAAAATAATGGCTGAAGTCTTGGCTTCAAAGCAGTTTATAAATTATCTGCATATATTTGCATATTTAACTAAAATTTACATATATTGTAAATTTAAGAAATTGAAGATATGGTACTTTAACTAAAGATTTGCTAAAACTTGTTGTAAGCATTTGGAAAATGTTTCCTTTATCAAATTGTTAAGATTCAAATTTAATAGAAAGAAAATTAATCAAAGTTTTAGATAGAAAATAATCAATTTCAATAAAATATTATAACAATAAATTTGATATCAAAATAATGGCTGAAGTCTCGGCTCCAAAACATTTTATAAGTGATCTGCATATATTTGCATATTTAGCTAAAATTTACATATAATGTAAATTTAAGAAATTGAAGACATAGAATTTTGATTTCCCTAAATTTGTTCCAGGCATTTGGAAAATGTTTACTTTAATCATATTGATAAGATTCAAATTTGAATTCCACAAAAAATTAATCAAAGTTTTTAATAGAAAATATTTAACTAATTTCAATGAAATATTATAACAAAACTATTTATATCAAAATAATGGCTGAAGTCTTGGCTTCAAAGCAGTTTATAAATTATCTGCATATATTTGCATATTTAGCTTAAATTTACATATAATGTAAATTTAAGTAATTGAAGATATGGTACTTTAAACTAAAGATTTGCTAAAACTTGTTGTAAGCATTTGGAAAATGTTTCCTTTATCAAATTGTTAAGATTCAAATTTAATAGAAAGAAAATTAATCAAAGTTTTAAATAGAAAATAATCAATTTCAATAAAATATTATAACAATAAATTTGATATCAAAATAATGGCTGAAGTCTCGGCTTCAAAACATTTTATAAGTGACCTGCATATATTTGCATATTTAGCTAAAATTTGCATATAAAGAGTTGCCAAATCTCGATTCACATCAAATTCTTTTTCATTTCTGCATTTCCAAAATTTATTTCAGGTCATTTTCAACATTTTTATTATTTTAACTTTTTCATAATCTGGCAAAATGAATGTTCTTCTTTATGCAAATTGCATTTGTACAATTGACTGCAATAAACCAAATCAGGCTATAGTTTGTAAGTCACTAGTTTTTTTTTTCTTTTATTATTCAAATGTCGTCTCATTTTTGAAAGTACTTTTTTTTTGTTGGTTACAAAAATATTGTAAGTATGTACTTAGTAAAAAGTACTTGTACATATTAAGTAAAAAGTTCTATAAAGTTAGAATGGAATTGTTTAGTTGAACACACGTGTCTAAGTTTTTGTTTCTTCTACTCAAAAAACAAAACCCTTGAATGTATTTGGCAAAAGGATAACAAACAGCAGGAGAAGGAAGACGAATGTATAACCATCCAAAGATAGACAAACACTTACAAATTTGAAGAAGAAGAAAATACTAAAAATATCTACGTATATAAAACATGTGCAATGCGACATTTTTATTTCGAGCAAGAAATGTTAAAGGAAGTAGTAACAACATTTTACCTGCAAAGTCACAAATTGTTATAACTTTACTATGTTCTGCTTAAGTTGCAATTATAAAGTTGTTACGAGGGTGGTCAACGAAGTGGAAGATCTATAAAATGTTACAAATGTTTGATATGTCAATACTTAATCCCTTAAATAATTTGTAAACTTAATATTAAAAGAGAATCGGGTGTAGTGATTCTTTCCTTTTTAGATGGGCAATATTGGCCCTAAATATCCATTTGAACTTGAAACTAAGCCAGTTTGATCTAAATAATGTATGAAATAATAAGTATGACCTCCTTTCCCAAATATTAGATAATAAACTAGTTTTATTTTGCCCTACATTTCCCTAATTTCAAATCACCTTCAACTCCTCTCCCTACCCTCCTTCAAAAACCTTAAATTATTGTCAAGTACTGTCAGTTGTTATGCGGTAATTGTGTGACAACTGTTTCTTTCTTTCTGTTCCTCTTTTTTTTTTTCTCGAGTAGTTTCACTTGTGAGTTTATGAATGTATACGAGCACTGGTGATGATGTCCTTTTTCCTGTCAATGTTTTATATGGTCCTTTTTTGCTTCTGCTGCTGCCTGCCAACAATTATCGTTGGTGTTGAATTTTATGGTTGTTCTTCATTTAAATGTCCATGTGTAAAAATGCATTTCAATGTAAATTGCAAAAACTCGTTTTAATACGATTTCTTGATGTATTTTTATTGCCTCGAAACGGGGGTATAATAAATTTTGTGTGACCTGTACAGTGAAAGAAATATTTGTGGTGATTTTGTTAAATATAAAATTTTTAAGTAACTGGTGGTAGTTATTATTATAAATGGGTCCAAATAACCTTATTCGATATCGATCGAAAATTCAGACTTTTAGCAAGTATTGTGTAACATACCTTAGGGATTTTCAAAATAATATATTTGTTTAATAAAATTTGATATCGAAACATATCAGTTTTTTTGTCAAACAATTTGGTTTTAATGAAATTCTTTTACTATCAGGGAACTTTTGGCAAGTTAAATTACAATGTAGTGAAACTTATATGTTATATATTATTTAGATTATCCTAAAAGTATGCTACACAAATGTTTTTAAAATATCTTACATTTCGATCGATATCGAATGCGGAATTTGGCCCCTGTTCACAGTTCTTCTCATATATCTTAACGTAGTTCATTTTACAAATAGTTTTGAGTTCCAATCGTCGGTATCATAGATCGAATTTCTATCTGTGAATCTGAATCGAGTGATAACTTTTTACGATTAATGAATCACTCACGACTTATGCAATGGATTGTGTTGGAACTAGAAAAAAAGGTTAAAGAAGGGCGAATAGATGCCTATATTAGAACTGGCAAGAAAAAAATCCGCGGAATGCGAATTCCACATACAAACTGTACGGCTAAAGAACGATGGGTAAATTTAAGCGTTCACAAGCGCCTCCAGATGAATGATACCCTTATTGAGATCATGTTATTTGGACATGATCTCCACCTGTTAGGAACGGATCCTATTTTATACTCCTAATCGATCTAGGGTCATGACATTCGGTTGAAGTGCAACCAGACCTAGCTCACGCTCTACCCGCGAGTTTGGTTATAAACTACAGCGACCACAATACTTCCCCAAGGGCCGCAACCAATAGTCAGCAGTAAAAAATACGGGGGCACTGACTCCTGTGGTACCAAAAACTATAATCAGATAACGTATCCCTATAATAAGGGGCTTATACCAGTTGATATCCAAACAGAATCTGGACTGGTGGCCAAAGTCGCAGGAGACAAACAGACAATGAACATAAAAACGCTCAACTAAATAGATAGAGATGGATTTTCTACTGTTACCGATCAGCACTTTTGTCTTCTTCTATATTCGGTCGAGAAGCTCCAAGAAAGATTTTGAAGCAAGAGCCATACATAAGATCAGCATTTTTATTCTCTTCTGTATTTGGTCAAGAAGCTACAAAAAAGACTTTAGAGCAATGGTCCGTAGATGGGTGTTGTATTCCATTTTCAATCGAATAAAGTTGGTATAAATTGTACAGAGATGTAGTGAGATATCTCTTACACCATTTTGGAAAACTGAGACACTTAAAAAATGTGTTTATTCCAACGGATATTACTTAGAATTCTCATGGCCAGGACATCAAGAGTATCTGATTCCTCTATATTATCACTATATCTATATCACTATATATATAGGCCAACTCTATTTACATGACCCCATTCTGAGATTGTTTCCAAATCAAGCTTTAATAAGCTTTAACCTCCAATAGGATAGATCTATGATTGAATAAATACAAATTGCAAGTGTTACTATGTATCATCTGAGAAAAAAGATAGAATTGGAAGTTTTAAGTAAAAGATCGTTTATGAGGGTGCTGTGGCTTAGCAAGTTAGCAAGTCGACTACTAAACGTAACATATCGCATTGAGCCCAGGTTCGATTCCTCGGTCACAGCAACAATGTCTGTAATTATTAATTTTTATTAAAATTATTACAGCGGTATACAGCGGTAAGTCTACAGCAATAACACACCGTCGATGTAAAAGAACAAAATTGGCTGTAACACAAATTAATCTTCAACTCGTTTGATGTGAACCCATATTTAACAACTCTTATAGAGTGATCCCTGAGGAAGCTCATTGAAAAGAAGTTGTCGGACGCCAAAAGCAACAAGTTAACGGTCTCTCGTAGAGCGTCCGCTACGAAGTCCATACTGTCGGTTGCTTAGTAGGTTGTTAGATTCTAGATATTTAAGAAAGTGGTAATATACTCTGTAAAGCTTTGGAGAGTGCCCAGCAAATTGCTACTGGCCGTAATTTTCAGAGTTTTTACTCTGTATAGGTCGTATCATCAGCCGGAAAGTTACTAGTATGATACAAGGTGCTAAAAAGGTTACCTAATAAACGCCCAAGCATCGAATAGCACGGTCTAGACCAGTGCTGGATTGCCATGTGGCGCTGCAGACTTGCTTATGTTGAGATCTACTAAATCCAGTCTTTGGTATAGTTACCTATTCTCGTTCGAGCCTCGGGCAGAGGTTGGATGCAAATAATTTACCTAAAAGGTTACGTTTATCAATCGGGTATGTAAATATTCGGCAAACCCGGCGAACTACGTTAACACCCGTTAATGTAGTGAGAACGATATAAAATATGGCTTAGGACGTCGAGCTAGTAACTCACTCCTGAAAAAAACAATTGCAATGGCCTACAAAATTGAAGAATATGCGCACAAGATCAAAGCGCATGGAATTCTAAAATATGCTTGGCCTTTGACCTTAACAGGTTGTAAATAAAGCCCATTCAAGTAAGTTAATAAGTAGCATTATTCTTAACTCATTCCGAGGATCAGCATTAATTTCGGTATGAAGACATTACTCGTACAGAGCTTTTTCAAAATTTCATATTTGGGATTAAGCTAAGAGATTTCGAGGAAACAAGGCAATGTGGGTAAACAAATGAGGAATCGGGTTGTAGCTGATGATGATTTATATAAGTAACCATGGTCAGAACCTCAAACACCACTTACTGAGCCAGTTGGTAGGATTTATTAAGATTTTTTTTTTCAAAATTTCATATATGGAATTCGGCTAAAGAAGGATTCTAGATTCTTAGGAAACAAGACAATTTTGGCGGGCAAGTCAGGTATTGGGTTGTAGCTGAGAATGTGGGATTTGTAGTCAGAACATCTAACAGAGCGAATTGAAAAGAGTTATTAAAAGTTTTTCAAAATTACGTATGTGGGACTATGCCTAGATTTCCAGGAAACACGACAATGTGTGCGTACAAATGGGGCATCGGGTTTCGGCTGATGATGTCTTTCATAAGAATTAATGAACAGAACCTCTAATTGAGCAAGTTTGTAGGAGTTACTAAAATTGTTCTAAAATCAAATCATTTGTGGGATTAAGCTAAGGAAGGATATCAGATTACTAGGAAACAAACAACGAGGGTAAACAAATGAGGTATAGGGTTATAGCTGAGGAAGCTTTTTGTAAAGATCTTTGATCTTGGAGTTATTAAGAATTTTCTATAATTCAATGTGTGGGTTACACAAAAGGGAGGATTACAGATTCCCAAAAAACATTTCCATGTGGGCAAACAAATGAAACATCGGTTTGTAGCTGTGGATATTTTCCGTAGGAATTCATAGCGGGAAACTCTAACAGAGCGAGATGGTAGGAATTATTACATTAATAAGTGTTGAACATTGTAATGTAGTTAGTAAATAAAAAAAAAACATTTATTTCGAAATTTCTAAAAATTATTTCAAAAATTTCTTCCAGTGTAACTTGTTTCAAAAAAATGTATTTCAGCCACAAATGTATAGGACAACCAAGTACCATAAACATAAAAATTGTTCATGGACAAAAAAAACAGGTAGTTAAGCATAAATATTCTATTGAAAAAAAAAACTTTTTAACTGTTCTAATTACACTATTTCTTTTCTCCTCTACTATATCTTCTACAATATAACAAATATTACTCACACTAGGAGTACAATAAATATAAGAAAAGAAGTATTAAACTAAAACGAAAGGCACTTTTCATTAAAAATCTACAACAAAGGACTGATAGTCGAAAGGACGGACATACAGAAAGACAGACAGTCGGATGAAATAAATTGTTATGTTGCTTCTTGTTGTTGCAACCTGTGTGGCAAAGGAAGAACGAACCAACAACAAGTAATGAGGAAAACATTGCAACAATAATTACACGGTAAACAATACAATAAATGTTTTGTGAACATTTCACATACAATCATACATGTTGCCTGTATGTTAGTATGAATGTTTGATTGCAGTGGAAAAACCATAACAATTACAATTTACTTTAGCACATTAACCCATAAAAATGAAGCAATTACTTGAAGGACTGTGATTAATCGAATGAAAGTATTGCAGCTTGATCTGGTTTTTAAATTTAAACGAATTGGACTATAAAGGAAATGCGATTAAGCGATAAAGAATATCCAACTTTTTGATAAATTTCTACATCAAACTATTTCTAGTAGGATCAAACATTTTCTTAAACACTTGTTGTTTGATCATAAAGATCATGGGATGAATTCGAAATGAAACTGAAAGGATGTACTTAAGATTCAAAATTGCGATTTATTAAATTATGCAGGATTTCAAAAGGTCCGGTAATCTGGTTTAAAAGGTTATAAGCTAGTAACTATCTTAAATACACGCGTAGTAAAATATCAAATAGGCAACCCATTTTAGTAGGGATCATATCATTACTTTAAGCAAATTGGATTACTACAGAAAAAATAGGCTTAAAGTGATTAAGCAATTATTTATATTGATAAGTACGAAACCAGAAAGTAAAAGCTGGGTAGACTGGCAGATGTCCAAACTGAGTTGAGTTGAGAACGGCAATAGAGAGATGCATTTTCGAAGATTTTAAACCAGATATTACCTTGAAAGTGAAAGTTGAGTCGTCTGACGGGCGACCAAACCGAGTTGAGTTGAGAACGGCAATAGGGACAAAACCATAACAATTACAATTTACTTTAGCACATTAACCCATAAAAATAAAGCAATTACATGAAGGACTGTGATTAATCAAATGAAAGTACTGCAGCTTGATCTGGTTTTTAAATTGAAACGAATTGGACTATAAAGGAATTGCGATTAAACTGAGTTGAGTTGAGAACGGCAATAGGGATATGAACTTTCGAAGATTTTAATGCTCTTAACTATCACTATTTTGTAGAATGTCGCAGATCATTAGTTACTTAATACTAAGACATAAGACCTTGGTTTATGCAGTTATAGAATACATTGTTTTAAATCGGTGATGCCCAATACAATTATAATTTACAAGTATACCACATGTGATGTGAAAACAGCTACGGTGGACATCTCTGTTCTAAATACAAATATGAAGAGAAAGACAGCTAGATTGCGATTTTGAATAAAACTAATTTATTATGAAACAAATTTTCTATAGTCAATGTTGTCCCAAATATTTTTTTATAGAAAATTTTGTCTTAAAATAAATTTTCTTTAGAAAAATTTTTCAACAATGAATTTTTAATCGAAAATTTCTTTAGACTAATTTATCCAAAGTTAAATATTGTATAGAAATTTTTGTCTCAAAATAAATTTTTCATAAAAAAATTTGTGCCAAACCAACTTTTCTGAAACTGAATTTTCAATATAAAATTTCATAAAAAACTAAATTTGTAATACAAAATTTACTCGCAACCAGAATTTCCTATCGAAAATTTTGTCCCAAACCAAATCTTCTACATACAATTTTCTTAAACTAAATTGCCAATAGAACATTTTGTCCTAAATCTAAAACTTCTATACAAAATTTTGTCAAAAAATTTAATTTTCTAAAGAAAACTTTTTCCCAAACTAATTTCTCTATATAAAATATTGCAACAAACTGAATTTTCTGTATAAATATTTTCTTTAGAAAATTTTCTACCAACTAAAATTTTCTATAAAAAATTTTGTCTCAAAACTAAATTTTCTATAGAAAATTTCGTCTCAAAACTAAATTTTCTATAGAAAATTTTGTCTCAAAACTAAATTTTCTATAGAAAATTTTGTCTCAAAACTAAATTTTCTATAGAAAATTTTGTCTCAAAACTAAATTTTCTATAGAAAATTTTGTCTCAAAACTAAATTTTCTATAGAAAATTTTGTCTCAAAACTAAATTTTCTATAGAAAATTTTGTCTCAAAACTAAATTTTCTATAGAAAATTTTGTCTCAAAACTAAATTTTCTATAGAAAATTTTGTCTCAAAACTAAATTTTCTATAGAAAATTTTGTCTCAAAACTAAATTTTCTATAGAAAATTTTGTCTCAAAACTAAATTTTCTATAGAAAATTTTGTCTCAAAACTAAATTTTCTATAGAAAATTTTGTCTCAAAACTAAATTTTCTATAGAAAATTTTGTCTCAAAACTAAATTTTCTATAGAAAATTTTGTCTCAAAACTAAATTTTCTATAGAAAATTTTGTCTCAAAACTAAATTTTCTATAGAAAATTTTGTCTCAAAACTAAATTTTCTATAGAAAATTTTGTCTCAAAACTAAATTTTCTATAGAAAATTTTGTCTCAAAACTAAATTTTCTATAGAAAATTTTGTCTCAAAACTAAATTTTCTATAGAAAATTTTGTCTCAAAACTAAATTTTCTATAGAAAATTTTGTCTGAAAACTAAATTTTCTATAGAAAATTTTGTCTCAAAACTAAATTTTCTATAGAAAATTTTGTCTCAAAACTAAATTTTCTATAGAAAATTTTGTCTCAAAACTAAATTTTCTATAGAAAATTTTGTCTCAAAACTAAATTTTCTATAGAAAAATTTGTCTCAAAACTAAATTTTCTATAAAAAATTTGTCTCAAGACTAAATTTTCTATAGAAAATTTGTCTCAAGACTAAATTTTCTATAGAAAATTTGTCTCAAGACTAAATTTTCTATAGAAAATTTGTCTCTAGACTAAATTTTCTATAGAAAATTTGTCTCAAGACTAAATTTTCTTTAGAAAATTTTGTCCCAATCTAAAATTTTCTATAGAAAATTTTTTTGCAATCAAAAATTTTCTATAGAAATTTTTTTCCAATCAAAAATTTTCTATAGAAAATTTTTTTCCAATAAAAAATTTTCTATAGAAAATTTTTTTCCAATCAAAAATTTTCTATAGAAAATTTTTTTCCAATCAAAAATTTTCTATAGAAAATTTTTTTCCAATCTAAAATTTTCTATAGAAAATTTTTTTCCAATCAAAAATTTTCTATAGAAATTTTTTTCCCAATTTAAAATTTTCTATAGAAAATTTTTTCCCAATTTAAAATTTTCTATAGAAAATTTTTTCCCAATTTAAAATTTTCTATAGAAAATTTTTTTCCAATCAAAAATTTTCTATAGAAAATTTTTTTTCAATCAAAAATTTTCTATAGAAAATTTTTTTCCAAGCAAAAGTTTCTATAGCAAATTTTTTTCCAAGCAAAAATTTTCTATAGAAATTTTTTTTCCAAGCTAAAATTTTCTATAGAAATTTTTTTTTCAATTTAAAATTTTCTATAGAAAATTTTTTTCCAATCAAAAATTTTCTATAGAAATTTTTTTTTCCCAATTTAAAATTTTCTAAAGAAAATTTTTCTCCAATCAAAAATTTTCTATAGAAAATTTTTTTTCCAATTTAAAATTTTCTAAAGAAAATTTTTCTCCAATCGAAAATTTTCTATAGAAAATTTTGTCCCAAACTAAAATTTTGTCCAAATCATTTTCAGTAGAAAATTTTGTCTTACATGTAATTTTTTGTGAAATATTAAAAAACAATATAAAAATTAACTGATCTCAGTCCTTTACGACCACATACTTTGTATGATAATAATAATAATATTGTGTACCTGAGTCCATTTGTATGGCGCTGCGTGTCTATCTTTGTTAATTTAAGGAATCAACTTTTTACAAATGTATCTCGAACATTATTAACACATTCTGACAAACATGCACTTGTTGTGTTGTGTTGCCTTTAATGTTGCAACACTTTGTCTCAAACCCAAGTGTTTTGCGTTGTAAATTTGTCATTTGTTGTGTCTCCCTCAGTCTATTTAGTACTTATTTTGTATGTGGGTGTAATTGCAATTATTTTTCAAATTCTAAAAGAAAAAAATAATATTTATAACGACTCGAACATTTTGTATTTTTATCTGTTTTGTTGCTGCCATTTTTCAAAATTTATTGCAGTCATTTATTTGTATGACGATGAATGTATGTAGGAACGGAACAAGTGAATGAGGGAATATGAACTCATGGCTCATTATTCGTTCAGTTAACTTGAAATTTTAGAATAAATAGGTCTGAGGAAATAATCAAAAATACCTCCTCCTCAGACGGCTTTAGCTAAAATGCGAGTTTTATTGTGTCTTATAAATTTATATTTGAGTGAATTGTTAAATTTTGGAATAAACCATGGCAAAAAAATTGTAAGGTATAACCGTTCTCTCCTACAAAAAAATTTTTTGAAGTAAATGCGAAATATTTGAAATATGTTTTTTGTAAACAATTATAAAAGTCGTTGCCACATGTGAGAAATGGGAATATTATTATTAGGAAATTTTGAATGTATAATGTGTAATGTGTTGTAAACATTTCGTTAAAACCTATTTTATTAAGTTTAGCGGATCCTGCACAAGGAAAAAAAAGACTTGAGACAATTCAATTTTGTCATAATATATTTAAAGTATTTTTGTGTAACATATTTTTTTATAATTTATGTTACAGTTTCTTCAGCTTCTTTTTGGGATTGAAAATTTTATTTTCACCAAAATTTTATTTAAAAAACGTATATTCAAATATGTTCTTATAGATAGATTTTGGTGTGATCTTTTATAGTATGAGAATTATGGGCTTTTTAAATTTCAAAAATTATACGGCATAACTTTAGAAGTTTATATCTGATATAAACTAGTATATCAAACAAAAGCTACTGAAAGTATCATTCAAATGATATACATTCTTCCGATTTATAAAGATTAAGAGCTCATATACTCAAAACTTATTTGTTTATAAAAATGAGCATATCTTAAAATAATATAGACATAAGTATGGTCTTTTATATAATGGATTTTATACAGAATATACTGGGCTTTTATTTAACATAAACTACTTAGCTCTAGAATATGTAGCGTGTTAGTTATGACAGCGTAAAATTTTGCTTTTATTGAGTTAGAGTTATATAAATATAAATTTTTATATTATATATAAAATGTATATATATTTTTTGTCTACATCTACAACGGTAGTCGGTAGTCGTGTGGCTATGTCGACGCTTAAAAAAATGATTTCTATTTGAATGAATGTATTCTAATTTTAACAGGTTGTAGCCCGTAGCCTGCAGTCGTGATTGTGTTTATAGTATTATAGCAAACAGAAACTGGGATTTTCAAAAGTAGTATGGTAGCATAATTTGAGAAAAGAAAATAATAATTCGATCAAACGTCAGAAAGTTAATATGGCTGACAAAAGAGAGAACGGTTATACCTTACTAATTTCTTTTATCATGGAATAAACTTTAATCGTTTCATTCACCTGAAATATTTAAGTGTTTTGTGAACATTTTTTTTGGTGTGTGTTTATTTTCAAAATAGTTTTCATTTGTTATTTGAGTTGTTTATATTTTTATTGGCGGCTGCCTTTAAATTAAGAAAAATAAATAAAAATTCAAACAGAAAGAATCAAAATTTTTTCAATAATTTGTTTGATTTTGGCTGTTAGCCAAAATCGCAGTCATTCAGTCACAATCGCCTAAAATCCAGCCAAAGTTCTGCCATAAATGTATCATTATTTGCCATAAGGAATTGTACGATTTGCATTTCTTTTTCAAATATCGTTTGCCAGTTAATTTGAGTCTTGTGTGATCATCATAATAATGTCGTCTTTGCGGTTTATGGATTGTATTATTGGAGTCTTTTGAAAGATTTATGGAGTATTTTATGAATTCGTAAGTATTGGAATTTGTACTTAATTTATGATTTGTAGTCTTTTTTTGCTAATTTAAATTCTTAGCAATAATTTATTTTTGGCCCAATTTTTATTCCTTGTAATTAGTCTGTCAATATGAATTCATTTGAAAATTTATAATTTTTGGACTAAGAGAATGCGACAGTTTTCGATATTAATTATAGTTTTTGTCAAAATTGAAAAATGTTACGTACACATGCCAAATTTTGTGAAAAATAATTTAAAACGAAATAAAAGTATAACCCTCTAATTCATAAACAAATTTGAAATTTATTAAATTCTTATAATTTGAAATTTGTATGGAAAATTTAAATTATAAGCTTGCTATAGCTTTATTTTTTGATTATGAATTAGGGGGTTAATTTATATTTATAAAGTACTTATTAGGTACTTACTACCCAAAATAGTTTAATATTCGGAACCCGATAAAGCTTGTTTTAGACTCGTCCAAATTTTGAAAACTTACAGGGCCCACTCGGATAAGTGGGTCCTAAAATTCATGTCGTAGACGACACGCCTAAGTATACACTGCCAACAAAATTTCTTTGGGTAAAAACTAGAAAAGTAAGACACGATTTTCCATTATAAGCAGGAGTAGGCAGCCCATACCACCAGCAGCCGATAATTTTTTTTAATTTTCGTAAATACCACGATCATTAATAAAGCTCGTGAAAATGAGTATTAAAATCATTCAGTTAGAATTTGGATGTTAACGGAGTTGGTTTGCGCCGCTTTGTTAAAGAAAAGACAAAAGCAAAATAGGCTAGAAACAGATCAAAATCCAATTTATAGCAACAAAATACATGGTACGAGAGAACAAGGAAATATAATCTCAAACATTGTTGCCACGACACTATTATTTTTGTAAACATTGGGATTATTTTTGTAAATATTGGGAATATTTTTCAAAACAGAAATTAAGTCTAATATTAAACAATTTTAGATTTTTATATTTTTTAGATATTTTCGATCCAAAAAATTTTCTATAAAAAAATTTTAATAGAAAAATTTTTGATAAAAAAATTTTCTATAGAAAAATTTATAATAAATTTTTGATAAAAAATTTTCTATAGAAAAATTTTTGATAAAAAATTTTCCATAAAAAATGTTTGAATAAAAATTTTTATCTATATATAAAAATGAAATTGTAGGGATTAAAAATTAAATGTAGGGATTAAAAACGAAATTGTTTTTAATCCCTACATTTTTGAAAAAAAAATTTTCTATCGAAAAATTGTTGATAAAAAATTTTCTAAAAAAAATAAAATTGTATTCGTATTTGATCCCTACATTTATTAAAAATTTTCTATAGAAACATTTTTATTAAAAAAATTTTCTGTATAAAAATTTTTGATAAAAAAATTTTCTATAGAAAAATTTTTGATAAAAAAATTTTCTATGGAAAAACTTTTGATAAAAAAATTTTCTATACACAAATTTTTGATAAAAAAATTTTCTATTTACAATTTTTTGATAAAAAAAATTTCTATAGAAAAATTTTTGAAAAAAAATTTTCTATAGAAAAATGTTTGATAAAAAAATTTTCTATGGAAAAATTTTTGATAATAAAATTTTTTATATCAGAAAATTTTCTATAGAAAAATTTTCCATAAAAAAATTTTCTATAGAAAAATTTTTGATGAAGAATTTTCCATAGAAAAATTTTTCTTAGGAAAATTTTTGATCAAAAATTTTCCATAAAAAATTTTTGTTAAAAAAAATTTTTGATAAAAAATTTTCTATGGAAAAATTTTTGATAAAAAATTTTCTATGGAAAAATTTTTGAGAAAAAAATTTCTATAGAAAAATTTTTGATAAAAAATTTTCTATAGAAAAATGTTTGATAAAAAAATTTTCTATAGAAAAATTTTTGATAAAAAAAAATTTTTGAAAAAAAAATTTTCTATAGACAAATTTTTGAAAAAAAAATTTCTATAGAAAAATTTTTGATAAAAAAAATTTTTATATCAGAAAATTTTCTATAGAAAAATTTTCCATAAAAAAATTTTCTTTAGAAAAATTTTTGATAAAAAAATTGTCATAGAATAATTTTTGAAAAATAGACAAATTTTTAATAAAAAAATTTTCCATAGAAAATTTTTGATAAAAAATTTTCCATAGAAAAATTTGTGATAAAAAATTTTCCATAGAAAAGTTTTTGATAATTTTTTTTTTTTTTTTAATTTTTGATAAAAAAAAAATTTTCAAAAAAGAAATTGTATTCCTATTTGATCAGCATCTATTACATTTATTAAAAATTTTCTATAGAAAAATTCTAGATGAAGAATTTTAAATAGAAAAATTTTTGACAAAAATTTTCCATAAAAAGTTTTCCATAGAAAATTTTTTGATAAAAGGAAATTGTATTCGTATTTGATCCCTGTCTATTACATTTATTATACATTTTCTATAGAAAACTTTTTGATGAAGAATTTTCCATAAAAAAATTTTTGATCAAAAATTTTCCATAAAAAAAATTTTTGATCAAAAATTTTCCATAAAAAAATTTTTGATCAAAAATTTTCCATAAAAAAATTTTTGATAAAAAATTTTCCATAAAAAAATT
The DNA here is from genome assembly GCA_933228675.1 of Stomorhina lunata. Taxonomy (NCBI): domain Eukaryota; kingdom Metazoa; phylum Arthropoda; class Insecta; order Diptera; family Rhiniidae; genus Stomorhina; species Stomorhina lunata. The sequence goes on along the minus strand of OW121740.1, from coordinate 34,776,603 downwards.
TTTGATAAAAAATTTTCCATAAAAAAATTTTTGATAAAAAATTTTCTATGGAAAAATTTTTGATAAAAAATTTTCTATGGAAAAATTTTTGATAAAAAATTTTCTATGGAAAAATTTTTGATAAAAAATTTTCTATGGAAAAATTTTTGATAAAAAAATTTTCTATAGGAAAATTTTTGATAAAAAAAATTTTCTATAGAAAAAATTTCTATACAAAAATTTTTGATAAAAAAAAAAATTTAAAAAACGAAATTGTATTCGTATTTGATCCCTACATTTATTAAAAATTTTCTGAAAAATTTCGTCCAAAAAATAGAGATTTATTATTTGAATCTCTTCGATTTTTTTTATACTCAAAATATGTATTCTCCTTTTATCTCCAGATTTTATGATCCAAAAAAAAGCTTTATATCTTATATAGTTTTGATTCTATAGAATTCCAAAGTTGGAAGTCTCAGGTGTTCTTGTGAAATATTGGCAAGGTTTACGATCCCAAAAACTTCTAAACGCGTTATTGATTATTAAGAGCAATATTTAAAAAAAAACCTTAAAAACATTTTCATTCAACCCTTTGTTGCTTATAAGCAACATTGTAAATTTTTAGTCATAGTCGTTTAAGTTTTTGTTATTTTTGCGAAATGTTTTTCCCAACTAAAATTAACATTTGTGAGCATTAAATTACGAAGATACAACTTTAAAAGCTTTACAAGTATTAATTTGTGAGCAAGTTGAAATGGTGTAAAAAGTTGTTTTACAAAAAATCGAATAAAAACTAAAATGGAGACAATTTTTTCTGAAAAAAGTGAATTTTGTTAAAGAAATGAGATAAAGTTGGTATAAATAAAGAAAAGTTCTTATTGTTATGTCAGGAATTTCATATAAAAAGAATGTTGCTTATAGGCAACATTTGTCCACAGTAGCAATATTTTTTACACTGACTGTTAGTTTGAAATTTAGGAAAAAGATCCCGTCTGTTTTTGTTGAAGAAGTCAGTTTCCACTGAGTTCTTCAATGATGAAGTTACACAAATAGTACACCTCTAACATATTGTATATATGTATCAAAAATTCCAAAAGTATGGCTAATGAGGCGATTAAAAACAGCCTATTTGAAAATTGGAACTATCGCAAAAAAAAAAGTGTAACAACGGAAAGTGATTTTCAAAACAATTTCCATGGCAATAATAATTAATGGCTTTCAAATGAAAAATGTTAACTACTGCCACTAAATTCTTGTATTAACAACATCGACTCAACTCTTACCAAATTTAAAAACCATTATGAAAAGAGTTTGCAAAAAAAGTTTCCGTTTTTTTCATTCTGTTGCAAAAAACTGAAACATTATCATGAAACCAATCTGGCTACTGTTTTACGCATAAATACCAACTATGGAAGAGGGTAACGAGAAAGAAAAAAAAAACCCAAGGATCACTCAAACACCACCACAAGACACCAGCTCAACATCATTTGCTTAGTCGAAGGTAAAATTTCCAATGAAATCGATTCATTTATCATACGAATATGGCCAAAAACATAATTATCATCACCCATAGCCAAAACCAAAGCCACACATTCACTCGTTCAACTGAAGGCATATTCCTTCCATCATAATTTTTATCTTCTTTATATCGGGTGTTTTTTATTGAGGTATAGAACTTTAAGTTGGTATCACTTTTTTAACTGGCGGCCATTTTGTCAGCTGTCAAGTGATTAATATTTAGTTTGGTTTGCCATTTCATCATGAACAGGTTGACAAAAGAACAACGCTTGCAAATCGTGCAAATTTATTTCGAAAATAATGGATCAGTTCGCGAAGTTTACCGCAAGCTCCGTCCATTTTATGGTCGACATAATCGTCCATCAGAGCAATTAATTCGGTTAACCATGGATCGTTTTCGCACTACGTTTACTCTATATGATAATACGCATCCGCAGCGACGTCGAACAGTGCGCACCGAAGAAACAATTGCTGCTGTAGAGCAAAGTGTTGAAGAGGACCCGAATGAATCGATTCGCCACCGTGCACAGCAATTGGAGCTTTGTCCATCAACTTTATGGAAGATTTTGCGCAAAGATCTTGGCTTGCGACCTTACAAGATCCAGCTTGTGCAAGAATTAAAGCCGCGAGACCATGCAATGCGTCGTGATTTTGGTGTATGGGCCGAAAATGAGATTGATCTCGATGCTGATTTTCATCGCAAAATTTTGTTCAGTGATGAGGCTCATTTTTGGTTGAATGGCTACGTCAACAAGCAAAATTGCCGCATTTGGAGTGAAGAGAATCCACATGAGACCCTTGAGACGCCATTACATCCACAAAAACTGACTGTTTGGTGTGCTCTATGGGCTGGTGGAGTCATTGGGCCATACTTCTTCCGAAATAATGCTGGAGAGTCAGTTACCATAAATGGAGACCGGTATAGAGCCATGATAACCGACTATTTTGTTCCCCAATTGGATGGCATGAATGTGGATGAGTTGTGGTTCCAACAAGACGACGCTACATGCCACACAGCGCACGTCACAATTGATTTATTGAAGGAAACATTCGATGAGCCCATAATTTCGCGGAATGGATCTGTCAATTGGCCACCAAGATCGTGCGATTTGACACCACTGGATTATTTTCTTTGGGGATATGTGAAGTCGCTCGTCTACGCCAACAAACCAGAAACGTTAGGGGTCTTGGAAGCCAACATTCGTGGCGTTATTGCCAACATACGGCCCCATATGCTCGAAAAAGTAGTTGAAAATTGGACCTGTAGAATTGGCTTTATTCGAGCCAGCCGCGGCGGCCACATGCCCGAAATCATATTTAAACATTAATGGCATAAAATTATCCTTCCAATAAAGCCAAATTGATGGACATTAAAACGATTTTCTTGTGTTTTATTTCAGTTCGAAGTTCTATACCTCTAAAAAAAACACCCATTAGTTATCTCCGTTCTAAACATTATTATGGTCATTGTGGGCAGTCATTGGAGTTACATACGAGCCACATTTTCATATAATTATTTGGCAAATTGATTCTGTTTCACGAGTTTTTTTTTATACTTTTTATACGTTTTAAGGTATTTTTTTTTAAGAAAAATGATTTAGCTATAATTTCAAGGTAACTAAGATTTAAGAAAAAAGTTGGCAGAGGTTTTTTTCTGCTGTTCTTTATTTTTGTAAATTAGAATACCACAGACTGGGGTATACACATGTGCGTCCTATACTTAGAATGTGCTGTATCAATGTATGACACATTAAGGATTTAGATTTTTTTTTTAGTTTTTTTTTCCATTTTTAACCTGACTCTAGAGTATTTTTGAAGATTAATAGAGGCGGCATGCTTAAATGCTGAACGGTTTTGAGACATTTTTAGTCTTAGCCCCTATTGCCGTTTTGCCCATTATTGCCGTTCTCAACTTAACTCAGTTTTTTCGTCTGCCAATTGACTCAAAGAGCATAAAAATACTTTTTACGCTAGAGCATCTCACAAATACTCCCAAAAAAAATTCAAGCATTCGTAATGAAACACCCCAGTCAGCATTTTTGATATTTTCTGATCATATATGACTCTTTTTCGACTGCCGCGGACGATTAATACAATCGAATACGCCATCATTTTTGTGCCTTCGGGAGAAAAGGGTAGGTACTCAATCTGCGACTCCCTTCAGAGAATCTTTTATGAACACCTTTCTGAACCGTTTATGAGTCTTCTAAGAGCCATTTTCTTGTCATTTTTGACTCAATTTTGATTATTTTTTCAGTTGATCTAAAAAAATAGTAACAAACATTGCCTTTACAATTGTACATATGTAGAGTATATACGAAGTGAGTTACCTTAGAGAGCAGAGAGATAAAGTGTATTAAAGTCTATTTTTAAAACACTAAAGAAGTTGCGCTATTTCTTGTCATTTTATTTATTTTTCATCCACGGCCGCAACCAAGGATCGAACTCAGGCTAAAAATGATATGTTAAGTTTAGTAGTCGGCGTGCTAACCCACTTACACAGCTACAGCACCCACTATCTATACGCGTTAAATAGTATTTCAAAAACAACACTATAGGAGTAACCTTTTTATCATCTAACTGTGCAAAATCTGATTGCAAAATAGCGTTACAAACTGTCGAATTTCAATTCCTTCAATAATCGCGCAGACGACAAATCTTTTTTTGGTCTTCCAAACTGGTCGAAAAAGACTCTCTTTAGTGATTTAAAAAAAAATCTTCTAAATGCTGATTGGGACGGATTATTTATTCTCTGATGTTACTAGTACAATCGTTAATATGCTTATATATATGTTAGTGGGCATCACTGCTCTTTTCATAGCTCCAGTCATGGCTCTAGTCTAGGTTCTAGTCATACATCTAATCAATGCTCTGCTCATATCACTAGTAATGGTACTAATAAAAGCTCTTTTTCCTTCGGGTAAGTGAAATATTTTAAAGATACTTGGGGTTTTCTTCAAGTAATGTCGGGTTGAAAAATCTCTTGAGTATGGCGATATCCACTCGCTGAGTCGATGGCATTGTAATGGAAGACTTAGAAGCATCTCCTACTAAAGTACAGAATTATTAGCTCAACTATGAGCACTGCTACATTTAACAAGGTAGCATGTCGAGGCACTTCATAAGGAGGGGTTCTATATTGGCTTTTGTAAAACCTTGCTTTTGATAAATTGATCATGGAACTAGATTCCATGAGATTAAACAACTTTTTCAATACCCTATCAGAGCGCCTGGAAAAAGCTTAGTCCCACAAAACAATAAAAAATACCCAAATTTACCCTTTTAAGTTGGGACATTCTAAAACTCAGACTCAATGACCATGTTAAATATCTTAGATTTATTGTCTACTCTAAACTATTCTAGAGACTGAACACCCAATCTAGGGAGGCCAAAGCAACTATTGCACTCTTCTCATGTAGAAGGGCCCTGGGCAATACTTGGAAACTCAATCATTTGTAGGATTGAGTTCTTCTGGCTTTCGATATGGTCATCAAGCCTCAGTTAATGTATAGTGCGCTTATCTGCTGGCCTACACTGAGCAAAGCTAATCAGCGAGGTTCATTTGTTAAACTACTTTGATCTCTGCTCTGATATTTACTGGTGCCATTAGGACCACACCTTCTAAGGTACTTTTTCTTATGATTAAATAACTAGAGGTCAAATTAATGGCTCAGCATATAGCTCTTAATTCAGAAAGTCGTCCAAGCACTAAATATTAGGTCATGCTAACATTTTGGACTAAAAGCATAATATTCCAAACAACATGGACTGCTGCACATCTGGACTACTCCACTCTTTGACAAATCTGTCAATTACTGTGGATATCACTGCAGATCCAATTTCCGTCTACTATATAGGAAAGGAAATTTTTTTAAAGCTTTCAAATACCCGCTGTACTCATCAGGGCAAGATATCAGACATATACGAGTTCAGGGCGACCCGACCAAATTGCTACCACAGAATATATAACAGGGGTATTAAATTTCGTATCGATATTCAGTCACCCATAACTTCTCTATCTAGTGTCTTCACGGCATCTGTTCTCATACGCGAACAAGATATTCCAATACCGAACTTTTCTGGGTACATCGCTCTTCTTAGTCTGAATGACGTTAATCAGTCTTTTGGTTTACCTATGTCTACCTAAAATATGCGATTTCTTTAATCGGAAAGGTGCTGACCAGTTTTTGGGTTCATCTACAAATCGTTAATAAGGCCATTTCCATACCACTTATCCCTCCCTCTCCACCGACTTTGAATCTTGATATCAACCTTCACGGAGAGAGTAACCGACATCCTTTCTCACTGCCCCACTCAAGCAAATCTGGAGGTTTTTTAATCTGGGTACATCTTTTCTACACAATTTATCAGATCTATCGAACATAAATGTTCGTAAAATAGACTAATTTATTGAAGCTTTCGGTTGGCCCTTTTTACTACAAGTAATCTAGAGATCTTTTTTTTCTAATAAATCGCTTTCAGATATCACAAAGGGACCACTTAAGGACCCAAGTGATGCTGACTTAGTCATCAGCCATCTGCATATTCTAACCTATATCGGATCCTTCCACTAAACAGCATCTCATGTCTGTTATCATCAAATATTACATCATATTAAAATTTAGGTTTAGTCAACCTCTGTCATACTAGTTCACTCTTATATATTAGAAACTCTCTGACTTTGGAACATGAGACAATTAAAAAAAGTGGTCTACTGACTCAGAAGCGCCCTTATATATTCCTGTTCCATAACCGCATATAGTTTTACATTAATAACTGTTAAATACTTTTCATTGCTTATATCGGGTGTTTTTTATTGAGGTATAGAACTTTAAGTTGGCATCACTTTTTTAACTGGCGGCCATTTTGTCAGCTGTCAAGTGATTAATATTTAGTTTGGTTTGCCATTTCATCATGAACAGGTTGACAAAAGAACAACGCTTGCAAATCGAGCAAATTTATTTCGAAAATAATAGTTCAGTTCGCGAAGTTTACCGCAAGCTCCGTCCATTTTATGATCGACAATTACGTTTACTCTATGTGATAATACGCATCCGCAGCGACGTCGAACAGTGCGCACCGAAGAAACAATTGCCGCTGTAGAGCAAAGTGTTGAAGAGGACCCGAATGAATCGATTCGCCACCGCGAGACCATGCAATGCGTCGTGATTTTGGTGTATGGGCCGAAAATGAGATTGATCTCGATGCTGATTTTCATCGCAAAATTTTGTTCAGTGATGAGGCTCATTTTTGGTTGAATTGCTACGTCAACAAGCAAAATTGCCGTATTTGGAGTGAAGAGAATCCACATGAGACCCTTGAGACGCCATTACATCCACAAAAACTGACTGTTTGGTGTGCTCTATGGGCTGGTGGAGTCATTGGGCCATACTTCTTCCGAAATAATGCTGGAGAGTCAGTTACCATAAATGGAGACCGGTATAGAGCCATGATAACCGACTATTTTGTTCCCCAATTGGATGGCATGAATGTGGATGAGTTGTGGTTCCAACAAGACGGCGCTACATGCCACACAGCGCACGTCACAATTGATTTATTGAAGGAAACATTCGATGAGCTCATAATTTCGCGGAATGGACCTGTCAATTGGCCACGAAGATCGTGCGATTTGACACCACTGGATTATTTTCTTTGGGGATATGTGAAGTCGCTCGTCTACGCCAACAAACCAGAAACGTTAGGGGACTTGGAAGCCAACATTCGTGGCGTTATTGCCAACATACTGCCCCATATGCTCGATAAAGTAGTTGAAAACTGGACCTGTAGAATTGGCTTTATTCGAGCCAGCCGCGGTGGCCACATGCCCAAAATCATATTTAAATATTAATGGCATAAAATTATCCTTCCAATAAAGCCAAATTGATGGACATTAAAACGATTTTCTTGTGTTTTATTTCAATTCGAAGTTCTATACCTCTAAAAAAAACACCCATTACTAAAACATGTTAATAGTAACACGACAGGTTCATATATTTTGTTAGGCGTTCCTAATGCATCTACCGTATATAAAGTCTGGACTGAGCTATCTAATTTCGTAAGTGCAATCTTAATATTTATACTGAATGTGCCTCCAAATCTTTTCGATTGTAATAAAAAAGGAATGTTATATATAAGAACTATAGGCAAATGTTGACCGATTATCACAAAATTGTATATACTGGCTGGTATTTATATAAAGTTTGTTTGTGCAAAATTTAGTGGCCATAGCTGTCACAGTTTATAATTTAATAGCTTTTAACTTGCATTTGTTGAATTTTAGTGGTTCCCGGGAGCGGTTTTTTTTATAAAAGCTATGGTCAAATATGAACCGATTCATATAAAATTTCACATACTGACCAAAAGTTGCATACAACTTCTCTGTTCTAAATTTAGTAGTCATAGATTTTACAATTTTATTAAATTTATCAGCATAAATGTGATTCCCGGGGCAGGGTTATATAAAAGCTCTAAATAAATGTGAACCGATTTTACCCATTTTCAGCACACAATTTCTATAACATATCGAAAATATTATCGTTAAATTTTGTATCTCTAGCTCTTGTAGTTAAGGGGCTATCGCGCTTTTCTCTGACGGAAAGACGGACATAAACCGTGTTTTCTTTTTGTATTTTTGTGTTTTCGTAAGTTTTTTATATGGGAGCTATGGTCAAATAGTAACCGAATGTAAAAAAAAAAAAAAATTTGCACACTGGCTGGCATTCACATAAGACTTCCTTTTGTAAAATTTTGTTGCTGTAACCCTTTTCGTTAAGGCGCTATCGCGCTTTTATCTGACGGATAGACGGACATAAACCCCCTTTTCTTTTTGTATTTTTGTGTTTCCGTAAGTTTTTTATATGGGAGCTATGGTCAAATGGTGACCGATTGTGACAAAATTTTGCACACTCGTTGGCATTGACATAAGACCATCTCGTACTAAATTTAGTGGTTATATCTGTTATAGTTTTAGATTTATTGGCATTTAAGTGTATTTTAGGTGAAATTTTGGCTGTTTCCGTAAGTTTTTTTGTATGGGAGCTATGACTAAATGTGAAGCGATTTTGATGAAATTTTATATGCTAGGGCTTATGCAAAACTTTTATGTACCAAATTTTATCATCATAGCTATTATAGTTTGTTATTTATTAGCAAATAAGCGATTAGCGTAGGCGAGGTTATACGGGAGCTATGGTCAAATGTTAACCGATTTTGCCCGATTTCAATACCAAAATTTTCTCATAGATGAAGAATGTTTTTACCAAGTTTCAGTCAAGTACCTCTTTTCGTTAAGGAGTTATTGTGATTTCAACAGACAGACAGACGGACATTGCTCGAATATTAAGGAAATTACAAACGGAATGACAATCTCAATATACCCCCCATTCTTTTTGATGGTGGGTATAAAAATTTCTTATATGTATGACTTAAACTGTTCTGGAAACCAAGTCTGAATGCATTTTTTACGTCTAATGTTGTAACACATGTAAAAGTGACAGATAGGCGGTGATATCTCTGTCACCGATTGCAATTTCGTTGCTTCCAATGTCGCAATGACCCGGAACCCAACACAGTCTTATCTGGCTAATATTGAAATATTAACGCACTTAGTGGTGAGTTTCTATGCGGTTAAGGGGCTTATTAGTTTTAGGCACTAGTGTTTGTTTTTCCAAGGTGCTATAAAGGAACTTTTCTTAGACGTTGTGGGAAAAGCTCTATAAAGAATTGTGGTATTTTAGTAATTGCTAGTATTGGTTAGTGCATATTTCGGGAACAGTGTACAATAGTTATAATTGTTTACATTTAAGTCAATGGTATTTGGAAGCTCCTAAATTAATATCTCTCCATCTAGATTCTCTAAAGCCCAGTCAATACTTTTTTATCTTCATTGGTTTTACGTGTTCGTATTTTTCTTAAGATTCTGGAAATTATAGCCTAATGATCATGATGAGTATAATGATCGTTTTTTCATCTTTTAAAGTAGCTCATTGAAAAACCCTAAATGCCGGTATGAAATCTTTTCAACTTTATCCCTACTAATGCTCTTACTTTCAAAGGTATAAGATATTTCCTTTCAAACTTAAAAAATCAAAAAAAAAAAAATCTAAAACAATTCTTGTGAAATGTTAAGTTAAAGAATGAAAAATTTAAAAATAAGAAACTTTTCAAAAAAAAAAGTAACATATCAACAAAATTCTGGAGACACACACATTTTTTGCCAAAAGATACTTCAAGTGCTTTCAGCCATGCAAAACTTAAATAAGAAAAAAAGCTAAAAAAAATTTAGTCCAAGGTAAGCAAGTTTTTGTATTAAAGTCTTAAAAGGTTTTTTTTTTGTCTCATACTACATCTCCAAAAGACGGACGGACGGACGGACGGACGGACAGGTACAATAAAATTCATATAGAAAAGCTATAAGGGATAAAAATGCATTAAGAATTTAGAATATAAAGATAAAACATAGTAAATAAGAAGATAAAGGACTTGGTCAAGATGTTGTTTAAGAAATGACTACTAAAATTTTTAATCTTTCTAGACTTTCAATAAAAATGACAAACAATTATGACTTAGAGAGTTTCTATAGTCATAATTTTATTGGCAAATTAATGCCATCAGTTAGGACTTTTATGATATTAAGGGTATGCAGAAAAGGGCTATAAAATCTAAAGTGTATTCCTAAAAATGTTTTTTTTTTTATATTGAAAGGCATCAATTCTTGATTATGGTAATAGATTTGAAAATTAATTGGTAATATGACACCAAAGGAAGGAATTTTGTCTACAATGTAGATGTTTAAAAGACATATGTGACCCGGTCTATAAAAAGGTGGCTTATGACTCAAAAACAAAATTTCGAAAAATTAGCTAATTTTTCGGTATCACTAGAGGTTGCATTTCTGGAGGAATATAAAGATGAATACGTAGAAAGGATTCGGAAGGGATTATTCCGCTATTAGGTAAGGAAATCCTAATTTCTGCAGTATTCTTCAAGCTAAGATAGTAGTCATACACAGGGTGACCAAATGGTTAGGATACCTCAGAATATATCGGGTGTTTTTTATTGAGGTATAGAACTTTAAGTTGGCATCACTTTTTTAACTGGCGGCCATTTTGTCAGCTGTCAAGTGATTAATATTTAGTTTGGTTTGCCATTTCATCATGAACAGGTTGACAAAAGAACAACGCTTGCAAATCGTGCAAATTTATTTCGAAAATAATGGTTCAGTTCGCGAAGTTTACCGCAAGCTCCGTCCATTTTATGGTCGACATAATCGTCCATCAGAGCAATTAATTCGGTTAACCATGGATCGTTTTCGCACTACGTTTACTCTATATGATAATACGCATCCGCAGCGACGTCGAACAGTGCGCACCGAAGAAACAATTGCCGCTGTAGAGCAAAGTGTTGAAGAGGACCCGAATGAATCGATTCGCCACCGTGCACAGTAATTGGAGCTTTGTCCATCAACTTTATGGAAGATTTTGCGCAAAGATCTTGGCTTGCGACCTTACAAGATCCAGCTTTTGCAAGAATTAAAGCCGCGAGACCATGCAATGCGTCGTGATTTTGGTGTATGGGCCGAAAATGAGATTGATCTCGATGCTGATTTTCATCGCAAAATTTTGTTCAGTGATGAGGCTCATTTTTGGTTGAATGTCTACGTCAACAAGCAAAATTGCCGCATTTGGAGTGAAGAGAATCCACATGAGACCCTTGAGACGCCATTACATCCACAAAAACTGACTGTTTGGTGTGCTCTATGGGCTGGTGGAGTCATTGGGCCATTCTTCTTCCGAAATAATGCTGTAGAGTCAGTTACCATAAATGGAGACCGGTATAGAGCCATGATAACCGACTATTTTGTTCCCCAATTGGATGGCATGAATGTGGATGAGTTGTGGTTCCAACAAGACGGCGCTACATGCCACACAGCGAACGTCACAATTGATTTATTGAAGGAAACATTCGATGAGCGTATAATTTCGCGGAATGGACCTGTCAATTGGCCACCAAGATAGTGCGATTTGACACCACTGGATTATTTTCTTTGGGGATATGTGAAGTCGCTCGTCTACGCCAACAAACCAGAAACGTTAGGGGACTTGGAAGCCAACATTCGTGGCGTTATTGCCAACATACGGCCCCATATGCTCGAAAAAGTAGTTGAAAATTGGACCTGTAGAATTGGCTTTATTCGAGCCAGCCGCGGCGGCCACATGCCCGAAATCATATTTAAACATTAATGGCATAAAATTATCCTTCCAATAAAGCCAAATTGATGGACATTAAAACGATTTTCTTGTGTTTTATTTCAATTCGAAGTTCTATACCTCTAAAAAAAACACCCATTATAACAGGGGTATTCTTTTTCTCATCGACTGTCAGTCAACCATAACTTGTCTATCTAATATCTTCACGGCATCTAATTTAATACGCAAACAAGATATTCTGGGTATCCAGATTTTATGGACGGATCTGAATTTTCTTCATAGTTAACAATTAACTAAGTTTTTGAAGTTATATTCTTCTTCTGTTTGTCGAGGAATAAGACCGGAATTATTGTCCATGTAGATGTGAAACGCTTTGATATATCAGGTTAGTCATCCGCCTAGCATACCAGAGGTCCCAAGTTCGATCCCTAGACAGACCCACTTGAAAACAAAGAAATATTCAAAAAAGCTCCGGTTCACCTCATAACTGGTTAACTTTCTCTAATGCATTTGCCATTCGGAGCCGGAGTTAAAACGTAGGTCCCTTTCAATAAGTCTAAAAATAGAATCGGATGCAGCTCATTGTCTGAGTCAATCTTATATTCTTAAACGAGCAATAATTGTAGCCATTCTATATAAATTTAGATATATAATATTTATATAGAATGGCTATCTCGAAAACGGCTCTAACGATTTTGATAAAATTTGGACAGTGGGTACCTTTTTTGATGTATAGGTCGAAGAAGAAGGGACTTTTGGAACCTTTGCCTCTAAGAGGATAAAAACGGGTAAAAAGGGGAAAAAAATCGAAAACGTCATATCTCCTAAAGTAATAGGTATAGAAATAAAATTAAAATTACGTTTTAAATAACTATGAAAATAAGCGGAAAGGTGTTTGGTACTTTTTTGAAACTATGTCCGATAGAGGGTAAAAAAGGGTGAAAATAGTTTTTTTGTTACTTTTTTAACCCACTCTTATATTTTAAACCAAAGAATATAGAAAGAAACTTTGTACTGCAGTTAATAGATGTGGAAGAAATATTGAACACGTACTTGGTACTTTTTTGATTTTGGGGCCAAAATGGGTAAAAAAGGGATAAAATGATAACTTAACATCTCAAAAGTAATATGAATAGGAATTATGTTAACTGCGTTTTAATAAAATGTACCGAATTCAATTGCTACCAAAGAAGTACCAAATAAGCATATGAAACTTTTTGAAAGTAGTGGATAAAAAGGGGAAATGTTATAACTTTTAAACAAATGAATGTTTGTATATATGTTCTTTATAGAATAGTAAACTGTGAATTTGATCATATTGGTTTTTAAGTTGGTCTAATTTCCGTTAGGTGGCGCCACTGAAAATTACTCAAAATTAATTAAATCGTAAACTGTATATTTTATCATGCTATGATCTTTAGCAAAGTTGTAGCGCATGAGCCGGCAAAGGCTTTTTAGTTGGTGTGAATAATTTCCGACAGGTGGCGCTACTGAAAATTACTCAAAGTCAATTTAATCGTAAGCTGTACATTTAATCATGCTATAATCTTTAGCAAAGTTGTTGCGGATAAGCCGACGAAGGTTTATTAATCGGAATGACCAAAGTCCAACAGATGGCGCCACAGAAAACTACTCAAAATGAATTAAATCGTAAACTGTGCATTTGATCATGTTATAATCATTAGAAAAGTTGTTACGCATAAGCAGACGAAGGTTTCTTAGTTGGTATGAACATATTCAGGTGGCGCCACTGAAAATTACTCAAAATGAAATAAATCGTAAACTGTGCATTTGATCAGGCTATAAAATTTAGCAAAGTTGTTGCGCATGAGTCGACGGAGGTTTCTGTTGGTATGACCAATTTCCAAAAATTTTCAAAATGAGTTAATCTGTAAACTATGCAAAGTATGTGCTGATCGGAAAAATTAAATAAAATAATTCGAAATTAACTGAATATTTGCACAAAATGCTTATCATAAAGTTCCGAGCAAGGCTCGGTCAACCAGGTACTATTATAAAAAAAACGCGAAGGGTCATCTATTTGTTCTCCATTTTGTCGTATATTCTCCAAGGAATTTGTCCATATTGTCAATACCATCTTTACATTTAATGTAATCCAACTTCATAACTGGCTTTCGGTTCACTCCTTCAACTTCGGTATTGTAATGAGATATAGATAAAAGCTCAACGGACTTGCGTTTCTTCCACTTAAAAAGGGGATAGTAGAGTGGTGAAAAGTGATGAAAAGGAAAGATAACGCTCCTTTTTTAAAAGTTTGCTGTCATATAGGCGCATGCTTAAGCTTTTTGTTCTACACACAATTTTATTTATTTTACATCGACAGCGTGTTACTGCTGTAGGCTTACTTAGCGCAGTTAGTCGTTGAGAACCTGCAGCTCTCTGCGGCAACGGCTGACCTTTGACCTAATATTTCTATTACATATTGCTTTGATTGCAGCTTATGTGCTGATGTATTAAACGCAAAGAAATATTGGTTTCAGAATCAAGCAATATTGCAATATGGCACTAATATTTCTGTAAGTTATTAACATTACCCTAAACTTATAATGCCCTTCTGCAAAGGTGTAGGGTATAAATAGTTTATAAATCAAATATCTATTCTCAAATGTTTCATGATTGTCCGCCCTATTACATTTAAGAAATTATTTACTATATGTTTGCTCTCATGTCTTCGATAACTGTCGACCCTTTGATTTGTTGTAATCAAATAAATTTATATCTTTACAGGAATTTCCATGTGCAAATAATACATTGTAAAAAAATGTTGAAGTTTTTTTGTTACAAACTTCTTGTCACGTCTCATTATAATTTATAGCCATTTAGGCGTTATTGTTTGTAAAATATACCAAATGATATAGAATGAATATAGGAATATATCGCAAAAGAAATAATTGAACATTTGCCAACAAATTTGAATTGAATTTGAGTACACGAGTACACATGCATGTGAATAAATAATATTTTGTAAAATTTTGAAAAATGTTTACAAACATTAATCGAGATATGTAAACGCATATGTAAATGAGAAAAGTGTAGAAAAAAATTTTCTTTAAATTTAAGGGAATGTAGTCGCACTTAAATCGAAGCAAATTTAAGAAATTTTGAAATAAAGTTTCAAACTTAAAACAAAGACTCTATAATATAAAGATGTTGCACATCCATAGATTGATTTGACGTATGGTCTTTTCAATAAGTCCCATACAAAAGTGAGTGTTTACCGTGTTTACTCTAATTCAAAAAACAACTACTGGAGACGATTATTCAATGAAAGAAATCTAAGGCACACACACGTGCTCATGAAATGTTTGTAAGTTTATGAGCTTTTCATTGTTCTTTGTCCATTTTAATATCACTTTTGACCGAAAACAAATATAGTACAATATATTAATGTTGATGAAATTCCAGGCCTCACAGATTTCATTCCTTAAATCCCAAGTAGGGTATTCACCTACAGCCGCAAATACCCCCAAAACTCACACCCAAAAATTCTATGACTTTTGATATTTAATTTTAAACTTATTTTTTCAATCAACCGCAAAAATCAAGAACTCACCGAAACATTTTGCTTAATCATTTCCGTACATGTTTTTTGTTCTCGTTCTGCTGAAATTTGCACATTTGAATTTTTTTTTTCAATCTTCCAAAATTCACCTTAAATTTGTTGCCAGAAGAAAAGCAGCTGCATTTTTTTTTTGTTTGCACACACGAAAAATGAAACAGAAGAAAAGGTAAGGAAATACCTATAGCAAACAATATTAAAATTAAAAAAAGAAAATATTGAAATATTCTTCTTTCTAGACTACATATTTTGTTGATCTTTATAAATTTTTAAAACAATAAAAAATTATAAACATGCACTCACGGTCACCGAAACCGACAGATACTCCAAGCAATGAACGAAAATTTTGCAAGATGCGCGAAATTCTAGATGGTAGGGACAGTGGGAAAGGAAGCAGGAAATTTTGTTGAAAATATTTTCATTACAAAAATTTTTCTATAGACAAATTTTAATTAGAAAAATTTTCATTAGAAAAAATTTTCTATAGAAAAATTTTCATTACAAAAAAATTTTTCTATAGAAAAATTTTCATTAGAAAGAAATATTTCTATAAAATAAATTTTCATTAGAAAAAAATATTTCTATAGAAAAATTTTCATTAGAAAAAAAAATTTCTATAGAAAAATTTTCATTAGAAAAAAATTTTTCTATAGAAAAATTTTTATAAGAAAAAAATTTTTCTATAGAAAAATTTTCATAAGAAAAAAAGTTTTCTATAGAAAAAATTTCATAAGAAAAAAAGTTTTCTATAGAAAAGTTTTCATTAGAAAAATTTTCATTAGAAAAATTTTTCTATAGAAAAATTTTCATTAGAAAAAACTTTTTCTATAGAAAAATTTTCATTAGAAAAAAATTTTTCTATAGAAAAATTTTCATTAGAAAAAAATTTTTCTATAGAAAAATTTTCATTAAAAAAAATAATTCTATAGAAAAATTTTCATTAGAAAATTTTTCTCTATAGAAAAATTTTCATTAGAAAATTTTTCTCTATAGAAAAATTTTCATTAGAAAAAAATTTTTCTATAGAAAAATTTTCATTAGAAAAAAATTTTTCTAGAGAAAAATTTTCATTAGAAAAAAATTTTTCTAGAGAAAAATTTTCATTAGAAAAAAATTTTTCTAGAGAAAAATTTTCATTAGAAAAAAATTTTTCTGGACAAAAATTTTCGTTAGAAAAAAATTTTCATTAGAAAAAAATTTTTTAGAGAAAAATTTTCCTTAGAAAAAAATTTTTCTTTAGAAAAATTTTCATTAGAAAAAAATTTTTCTTTAGAAAAATTTTGATTAGAAAAAAATTTTTCTATAGAAAAATTTTAATTAGAAAAATTTTTATATAGAAAAATTTTCATTAGAAAAATTTTTATATAGAAAAATTTTCATTAGAAAAATTTTTATATAGAAAAATTTTCATTAAAAAAAAATTTCTATAGAAAAATTTTCATTAGAAAAAATTTTCTTTAGAAAAATTTTCATTAAAAATTTTTCTATAGAAAAATTTTCATTAGAAAAATTTTTGTATAGAAAAATTTTCATTAGAAAAATTTTAATTAAAAAAATTTTCATTAGAAAAATTTTCATTACAAAAAAAATTTCTCTAGAAAAATTTTCATTAGAAAAAAATTTTTCTATAGAAAAATTTTCATAAGAAAAAAATTTTTCTATAGAAAAATGTTCATAAGAAAAAAAGTTTTCTATAGAAAAAATTTCATAAGAAAAAAAGTTTTCTATAGAAAAATTTTCATTAGAAAAATTTTTCTATAGAAAAATTTTCATTAGAAAAATTTTTCTATAGAAAAATTTTCATTAGAAAAATTTTTCTATAGAAAAATTTTCATTAGAAAAATTTTTCTATAGAAAAATTTTCATTAGAAAAATTTTCATTAGAAAAAAATTTTTCTATAGAAAAATTTTCATTAGAAAAAAATTTTTCTATAGAAAAATTTTCATTAGAAAAAAATTTTTCTATAGAAAAATTTTCATTAGAAAAAAATTTTTCTATAGAAAAATTTTCATTAGAAAAAAATTTTTCTATAGAAAAATTTTCATTAGAAAAAATTTTTTCTATAGAAAAATTTTCATTAGAAAAAACTTTTTCTATAGAAAAATTTTCATTAGAAAAAAATTTTTCTATAGAAAAGTTTTCTTTAGAAAAAAATTTTTCTATAGAAAAATTTTCATTAGAAAAAAATTTTTCTATAGAAAAATTTTCATTAGAAAAAAATTTTTCTATAGAAAAATTTTCATTAGAAAAAAATTTTTCTAGAGAAAAATTTTCATTAGAAAAAAATTTTTCTAGAGAAAAATTTTCATTAGAAAAAAATTTTTCTATAGAAAAATTTTCATTAGAAAAAAATTTTTCTATAGAAAAATTTTCATTAGAAAAAAATTTTTCTATAGAAAAATTTTCATTAGAAAAAAATTTTTCTATAGAAAAATTTTCATTAGAAAAATTTTCATTAAAAAAACTTTCATTAGAAAAATTTTCATTACAAAAAAATTTCTCTAGAAAAATTTTCATTAGAAAAAAATTTTTCTATAGAAAAATTTTCATAAGAAAAAAATTTTTCTATAGAAAAATTTTCATAAGAAAAAAAGTTTTCTATAGAAAAAATTTCATAAGAAAAAAAGTTTTCTATAGAAAAGTTTTCATTAGAAAAATTTTTCTATAGAAAAATTTTCATTAGAAAAATTTTTCTATAGAAAAATTTTCATTAGAAAAATTTTTCTATACAAAAATTTTCATTAGAAAAATTTTTCTATACAAAAATTTTCATTAGAAAAATTTTTCTATACAAAAATTTTCATTAGAAAAATTTTCATGAAAAAAATTTTTCTATACAAAAATTTTCATTAGAAAAATTTTTCTATAGAAAAATTTTCATTAGAAAAATTTTTTAAAAAAGGTTTATCAAAAAAAAATTTTCTATAGAAAAATTTTCATTAGAAAAATTTTTCTATACAAAAATTTTCATTAGAAAAATTTTTCTATACAAAAATTTTCATTAGAAAAATTTTTCTATAGAAAAATTTTCATTAGAAAAATTTTTCTAAAATTTTCATTATATAATTTTTCTATTGAAAATTTTTTATTATAAAATTTTTTCTATAGAAAATTTTTCACTATAAATTTTTTCCTATAGAAAATTTTTCATTATAAAATTTTTTCTTTAGAAAATATTTTATTATGAATTATTTTCTTTTCAAAAATGTTCATTATCATTTATTTGTCCCACTGTGCTCTATGTGTGGGTACCCTTGAATAGTTTTTGGTGCCTGTATAAAATAAAATAATTTTAATATTTTTTCTTTTAATTTTTGCTGTTTTTTCGTTCATTCGCTCTTTTTCTTTTAATGTGGTTTTTCATGTGCAATCTTTGTCTGTCCGTCCGTCTGTCTATATTTTTGATATTTTGAATGAAAAATAATATTCTTACCTGTCATCACATCATTTTTAAGCTGCCAATCACTCAATAGTTAAATATTTTAATCTTTGCTAACAAACAAATTTTAAATGGATTTTAAATTAAATAAAAATTGATAAAAAATTTGGAATAGAGAAACAATTTGAAGGATAATAAATAGTTTGGTAAACTATTTTAAAAAGGATTTGATTGGAGTTGTAGGGTATCAAAGGGATTTTGGTTTGTGTTTTTTTGTGAATACCGGTAGTGGTGGGTATTCAAATCTTGGTGATTTTCTAAAAAGAAAAAAAATTTTGAAATTTTAAAAATTGTAAAATTTTTATTACCTTAGATTTTACTAAATTTTTTATCTTGTCTCATTTTTGCATTTTACTGTGATTCATATAATATTCGAGTGTCACAACTTGATTTATAAGTATTTTTCATTATCGTCATTTATAACTGACTCATCACCATTTAATTTATAATGAAATATTAAAATACTGACAATTTGAGTAATTTTAAAGTGGATTAAGTCAATTTGAATTATAAAAGAACTTAAATAAATTTTATTCCAAGAAAATATTTCAAATGACATGATTATAATTAGCAATATATCAAAAACGGCTTTTTGCGAAAAAGAACTTTTTTATTGGAGAAAATTAATCTCTGGGTTTATAAAAATAATGTTTATTTTACAACTTTTTTGTTTCTAAATTCTGTTAAAAGATGGCGCTATTTTTAGGTTACATATGAAAATCGCATTTTTAATAATTAAAAGTTAAACATTTGGTTTGACAATGTTCCGCGACTTTGTTCAGGAGTATTTAGTCTAACTTTTTTCTGAATATACCAACATCGAAAAAGATCTAAATAACATGTATTTGATACATTTGTAATAAACATGTCAATACCGCCGCCTTGCGGCAATCTTTTGTAGCATTTTTAAAAACACAAAAATAGATGCTTTCAAAAACTTTCGAAAGAGATATCTGCGATGAAATTCCGACAAAAAATAAGAATTCTAGGGGCAAAAGTAGTTAATAGTATACCAATTCTGATACTTTTTTGAACGATTGTTTTAAAATTTTGTGTAAAATTTAGTCACTGTTTACAATATTAGAAGTACAAATAATGTTTTTGTAATAAGAAAGGGTATGGCTTAAATTCCATATAAAAGTGAAAGTTTTTAACTTTTCTTTAACTTTAGCATCCATATGCAAAAATCTTGTTAGCCAGATTTTTTTTATCGCGAAATTGGTTAGTTTCTTAATATGTTAATTTGTTTTTTAAGTCCATTTAATTTTCCATCTCTACTTTTAAAAAATATAATCGCTGTAAATCGATGAGGTATTAAATACATTTTTTTCGTCGGACTTTTTTTGGTGGCAAGTGTCCATATTACTAAATATTTAATTTTTAGTTTCCTAGAACACAAAACGATCAGAAGCCACTGTTGTCTTGTTACATTTTACGCATTTAAGAGGTTCAAAGTAGGCTGTATACACACTTTAAGATGAAGAAGAAAATCAATGGTCGCGATTTAATCGTGTATTATTTTTGCTTCACTGTAGGCTTCAGGATATTTGTTCGTGAATTTGAGCAATATACCTTTAAGTACCACATTGCTATCATACATCAATGTGTCTTTCGAAGGTGAACAAGTGAAAAATGACACAAATAGGCTTGCTTGTTTTTTAAATGGCACAAAAATGGCTATGTATTTTTCTCGCAAAATTTGCACACATATTAAGAACATGTTTATCTAAAATTTTGATATGGCGCTTCTCGATGCGTTTCTTAGTTAATGAGTTATAGGAAGACAAATATTAAAAATGCAGAATTTTTACCCTTTTTTCATTTTTTTTGTTAGTTTTTCTCAATTTGTCGAAGAACCAAACATTTAATCGGGAAGCGCCATATCAAATTTTTAGATATCGATAGTAGCTATCTGTACGTATAATTTGGTCTCAAAATCTGTATCCGCTTTTGTGCCATTTTAAATGCAAATTTTATACTTTTTTCACTCCTGCATTATCTTTTATACATATCTTTTCTCTAAGTGTACTGATGTTTTTTTTTATGGTGATGAAATCTTTTACACTTATCTAACTATACAAATTTAAAAAAGTATAATTTATGACCTATTAAGAAAGTTACAGCGCAAAATTTGCTTCTAGTTTAAAAGCCAAAATTATAGAAAACACCCTGTATTTCAGGAACCAAAATAGCTTGGGCCATTTTATGTAGCACCAAGGATAGCTGAATATGTATCTGAAAAAATGTATATAAATTCATGTGATTATCTTGAAATTTAAAAACCTACTTTTTTTGATATATTGCTAATTATAATTAAGTCAGGAAAGTACCTGTGGTGCCTTAACAAAAGAGCCTAAGTCGAGATAAGATCATTTTCAGGTTTAGTATAATAATATGGTGTTTGGCCGAATATTGAATATTCTTTTCAAATAAAAAATTTTCTAAATTTTAAGATACAATCGAATAATAGAATATTCTTATTTTTCTTTTACAGAGTCGTCAATCGTACAATAAAATATCATCTTTGAGGTAAGTTATACAGAAAATCCATAATTATGGTAACCCTTTCTTTTGCAAAAATCAAAAATGTTGCTTTGGTTCCTAAATCGGGGACCGAAGGGAATTATGCTTACAATGTTTTAGGTAAATTGATGAAAGTTAGCCATTTATAAAGAAGTTTGATGTTAATCGAGAGATGTTATATTTAACCTGTCGTAGGCAACCCATACTACCAGTAGCCGAAGACTTTTTGTAAATTTCGAAAATATCACGAGCAAAGTTGGTGCCGCTTTTATATTTTTCTATATAGAAAAATTTTCCATAGAAATATTTTTCTATATAGAAAAAATTTCGATAAAAATATTTTTCTATATAGAAAAAATTTCGATAGAAATATTTTTCGATAGAAATATTTTTCTATATAGAAAAAATTTCGATAGAAATATTTTTCTATATAGAAAAAATTTCGATAGAAATATTTTTCTATATAGAAAAAATTTCGATAGAAATATTTTTCTATATAGAAAAAATTTCGATAGAAATATTTTTCTATATAGAAAAAATTTCGATAGAAATATTTTTCTATATAGAAAAAATTTCGATAGAAATATTTTTCTATATAGAAAAAATTTCGATAGAAATATTTTTCTATATAGAAAAAATTTCGATAGAAATATTTTTCTATATAGAAAAAATTTCGATAGAAATATTTTTCTATATAGAAAAAATTTCGATAGAAATATTTTTCTATATAGAAAAAATTTCGATAGAAATATTTTTCTATATAGAAAAATTTTCGATAGAAATATTTTTCTATATAGAAAAATTTTCGATAGAAATATTTTTCTATATAGAAAAATTTTCGATAGAAATATTTTTCTATATAGAAAAATTTTCGATAGAAATATTTTTCTATATAGAAAAATTTTCGATAGAAATATTTTTCTATATAGAAAAATTTTCGATAGAAATATTTTTCTATATAGAAAAATTTTCGATAGAAATATTTTTCTATATAGAAAAATTTTCGATAGAAATATTTTTCTATATAGAAAAATTTTCGATAGAAATATTTTTCTATATAGAAAAATTTTCGATAGAAATATTTTTCTATATAGAAAAATTTTCGATAGAAATATTTTTCTATATAGAAAAATTTTCGATAGAAATATTTTTCTATATAGAAAAATTTTCGATAGAAATATTTTTCTATATAGAAAAATTTTGGATAGAAATATTTTTCTATATAGAAAAATTTTCGATAGAAATATTTTTCTATATAGAAAAATTTTCGATAGAAATATTTTTCTATATAGAAAAATTTTCGATAGAAATATTTTTCTATATAGAAAAATTTTCGATAGAAATATTTTTCTATATAGAAAAATTTTCGATAGAAATATTTTTCTATATAGAAAAATTTTCGATAGAAATATTTTTCTATATAGAAAAATTTTCGATAGAAATATTTTTCTATATAGAAAAATTTTCGATAGAAATATTTTTCTATATAGAAAAATTTTCGATAGAAATATTTTTCTATATAGAAAAATTTTCGATAGAAATATTTTTCTATATAGAAAAATTTTCGATAGAAATATTTTTCTATATAGAAAAATTTTCGATAGAAATATTTTTCTATATAGAAAAATTTTCGATAGAAATATTTTTCTATATAGAAAAATTTTCGATAGAAATATTTTTCTATATAGAAAAAATTTCGATAGAAATATTTTTCTAAGGAAAAATTTTCGATAGAAATATTTTTCTAAGGAAAAATTTTCGATAGAAATATTTTGAAAACAATTCCATCAATAAACTACTACAATTTTGTTATGTGCACAATTTTTTAAATATTTAAAATATTTACCAAAAAATGTTAACAATTCCAACAAATTCATTAATCCTCAACAATTGTTAAACAATTTAACAAAAAATTTGAAAAATATTTTAAATACATAAACATTATTAAAGCTTTAACATTTAAAAAGACCTTAAGCCAAAAATATGCAAAAATTTATGACCGAAAAATAAATCAAAATATTTTACAATAAATGCATTTTCATTTATTTACAATTTTTGTTAAAAATTCTTAAAACATTTTGTTATTTGATAAATATTTAGCAATTTATATTCATTTGATTTTTAATTTATTTCAATATTTTATAACAAAATATTTTCAATACAATTATTTTTGCTAACAATTTGTATTTGCTGCCTTTGTTCAGCTTTTAATTTTATTTTTGGCAAATTTTACTTGTTTTTATATTTTTTTTCATTGGAAAAAACTACAACACAATTTTCAGGAAAAAATTACAAAAACCAATAGAATAAACATGAAACCTACACGAGTCAGAACTAAATATTTTTATTTTTATTTTTGCAATAAATAATACTTCATCATTGTAATCGTTTACAAGCGTTAAACTTGTAATGCCCGCCTGACCAGAGACCATCAAACTAAATATTATTTGATATTATATACTAAACTCTATACATTTACAAGTGTAATCGAAAATATTTACATACAAATTTATTTACATGTCAATAGCCGCAGCTTGTGTATTTATGTTTGTGGAAGTCCACCCGAAAAATTGTATAGCATGTATAAACTATTACAAGATTATTTTTTATATGACACTTTACATTGTCAAGTTAAAACTAGAACTGGGACTATAGTATAGCCTCGACTGGGACTATAATATAGTCTCAACTGAGACTATAATATAGTCTCAACTGAGACTAAAATATCGTATTAACTAAAATATAGTCTCAACTAAGACTATAATATAGTCTCAACTGAGACTATAATATAGTCTAAGCTGAGACCTTAATATAGTCTAAACTCAGACCTTAATATAGTCACAACTGAGACTATAATGTAGTCTCAACTGAGGCCATAATATAGTCTCAACTGAGACTTTAATATAGTCTCAACTGAAACCATAATATAGTCTAAACTCAGACCTTAATATAGTCTCAACTGAGACTATAATGTAGTCTCAACTGAGGCCATAATATAGTCTCAACTGAGACTATAATATAGTCTCAACTGAGACCATTATATAGTCTCAGTTGAGACTATGTTATAGTCTCAGTTGAGACTATGTTATAGTCTCAGTTGAGACTATGTTATAGTCTCAGTTGAGACTATATTATAGTCTCAGTTCAGACTATATTATAGTCTCAGTTCAGACTATATTATAGTCTCAGTTGAGACTATATTATAGTCTCAGTTGACACTCTATTATAGTTTCAGTTGAGACTATTTTATAGTCTCAGTTGAGACTGCATTATAGTCTCAGTTGAGACTATATTATAGTCTCAGTTGAGACTATATTATAGTCTCAGTTGGCACTCTATTACAGTCTCAGCTGAGACTATATTATAGTCTCAGCTGAGACTATAATATAGTTTCAGTTGAGACTATGTTATAGTCTCAGTTGAGACTATGTAATAATCTTATTTGAGACTATATTCCCAGTAAAACTTTTCATTACCAAATAATGAGTTAAACAGTTAAACTATTGAACACGAACTACTTACTCATTCGCTGTTTATGTCATTACATTAACATGGGGATGTCATTGTAGGCAAGTACTTACCAATTGCAGAAAAGTAATGACTTGGGTAAGCAATTTGAAAGCAACAACAACAACAACTTTTTTGTTGTTGTTTTATTAAAAACATATATTTTTAAACGAAATACAAATTTTTTTTTTTATGATCCCATGGGGGCTCGAACCCAGACCCTCCGACTGCTAGGCAGAGACTCTTCCACTGAGTTACTTCATATGTTGAAAACTTAGCAGCTTATAATTAATATAAACAATTTTTATTTTTAGATCCAAAATCATGTGAAAATAACTTTGTTTTTCCCTGCTTTTTTTGCTTTGTTGTAATTTTTGGAAAAATATTTTTTTACGATTTTTTGTAATAATTTAAAACTTTTTTAAAATTGTTTTAAAACTTAAACAATATAAATCTTCTTTTTTGTATAAGTTTTTACATAAGATTGACTCTTACTTACTTAAATGTTACAACCTGTTAAGGTCATAGTCCGAGCATATTTTAGAATTCCATTGATTTTGATCTTTGAAAAATGTTCCTCTACTTGGTCTTTCTATCGAAGTTTCGGACATCCTCCTCTAATATTAGGTAGTGGGACATTTCAATTCTAATTTTATCCTCTTCATTGTATTTTTTTTTAACAGAGGGTTACTAGCCCGTAATCCTAACCCATTTTTATCGATCTTATGGGACAACTCTCGGAACATGTTAACTCACAATATTAATGGGTGTTAAACTAGCTCCCCGGGTGATACCATGAGGAGGTGTGTGTCCACAGTTGAAATGAAGGATGACCCAGATAAGTTGGGCTTACCAAGTTAAGACCAATTAGAATCGTGTTTGGTATTCAACATCCCCTACATAATCAAAATTGACTCATGATGGTATTTTTTCATTAACGTGAGTTAGTTTTACAAATTTTTTTTACAGAAGATAATATTTAAGTTCTTAAAATTCAAAAATCATTTAAAAAGACTCTTTTAAAAAAAAAAAAACTGAAAAAAATTGTTGCCCTTGGTGGGATTTGAACCGGGGCCATTCAGTTTAAATTACCATCTTAATTACAAATAAGTACTTATGTAATAAATTATTATTTATTCGGATGGTATGTTGAAGTCGTTACAAGGTAACCAGTTATCAGAGTACTTGCCATTACCAAAGTTTTGCTGGGTTATAATCTCAGTTGAGACTATATTATAGTCTCAGAAGAGACTATATTATGGTCTCATTTGAGACTATAATATATTTGAGTCTCAGATGAGAATATTACAGTCTCAGTTGAGACTATATTATGGTCTCAGTTGAGACGACATGAAAGTTTTAAATGATACTATAAAATAATCTCAGTTGAGACTATATGATAGTCTCAGTAGATCCTATTTTATAGTTATACAGTTAAGACTGTAGTATATTATAGTCTCAAGTGAGACTATAATGTAGTCTCAACTGAGGCCATAATATAGTCTCAACTGAAACTATAATATAGTCTCAACTGAGACCATTATATAGTCTCTGTTGAGACTAGATTATAGTCTCTATTTATATATTATAGTCTCAGTTGAAATTATATTATAGTCTCAGTTAAGACTATATTATAGTCTCAGTTGAGACTATGTTATAGCCTCAGTTGAGACTATTTTATAGTATCAGTTCAGACTATATTATAGTCTCAGTTCAGACTATATTATAGTCTCAGTTCAGACTATATTATAGTCTTAGTTGAGACTATGTTATAGTCTCAGTTGAGACTATGTTATAGTCTCAGTTGAGACTATGTTATAGTCTCAGTTGAGACTATATTATAGTCTCAGTTGAGACTATATTATAGTCTCAGTTGAGACTATGTTATAGTCTCAGTTGAGACTATGTTATAGTCTCAGTTGAGACTATGTTATAGTCTCAGTTGAGACTATATTATAGTCTCAGTTGAGACTATATTATAGTCTCAGTTCAGACTATATTATAGTCTCAGTTCAGACTATATTATAGTCTCAGTTGAGACTATATTATAGTCTCAGTTGACACTCTATTATAGTTTCAGTTGAGACTATTTTATAGTCTCAGTTGAGACTGCATTATAGTCTCAGTTGAGACTATATTATAGTCTCAGTTGAGACTATATTATAGTCTCAGTTGGCACTCTATTACAGTCTCAGCTGAGACTATATTATTATAGTCTCAGTTGAGACTATGTTATAGTCTCAGTTGAGACTATATTATAGTCTCAGCTGAGACTATGTTATAGTCTCAGTTGAGACTATGTAATAATCTTATTTGAGACTATATTATAATCTCAGTTGAGACTATATTATAGTCTCAGAAGAGACTATATTATGGTCTCATTTGAGACTATAATATATTTGAGAATACTTCAGTCTCAGATGAGAATATTACAGTCTCAGTTGAGACTATATTATGGTCTCAGTTGAGACGACATGAAAGTTTTAAATGATACTATAAAATAATCTCAGTTGAGACTATATGATAGTCTCAGTAGATCCTATTTTATAGTTATACAGTTAAGACTGTAGTATATTATAGTCTCAAGTGAGACTATATTATACTCTTAAATTAGACTTTATTATAGTCTTAGTTAAGACTATATTATAGTCTGTTAGACTATACTTACGTCTCAATTCAGATTATAATATAGTCTCAACTGAGACTATATTATAATCAAAAATTTGCCTATAGAAAATTTTTCATCAAAAATTTTTCTATAGAAGATTTGAAAATTTCTTAATATAAAAATATTTTTATCGAAAATTTTTACAGAAAAATATTTTTATCATAAAATTTTCTATAAAATATTTGCGTTTTGTTCAGTCGATAATCTGAGCTTTTACATAAGTCGTACATATTTTGTTTGTAAAATAAGTTATAATGCGAGGTTTTCGATCAGTCTAAAATTGGGGATACTCTTCCTGAAGAGATGGCCTAACCAACCATCAAAACGCGTCGAATAGTTTTGGTTTCTCCGCAAACTTTTTTTAGCTTTTTATCAGTAAATTTGTCTGTTACATTAATAAATAAATGTAACAGATTTGGGATCAAATACGAATACTCTTTCTTTTTGAATAATATTTACATACCGACAATTTTGTATTTTTTGATAAAAATATTTCTATTAAAAATTTTTCTATAAAAAAAATAATTGGATCGAAAAAATCTGAAAAATATAAAAATCTAAAATTGTTAAATATTAGCATTTATTTCTGTTTGAAAAAATATTCCTAATATTTACAAAAATATTCCCAATGTTTACAGAAATAATAGTGTCGTGGCAACAATGTTCGAGATTATTTTTCTTTGTTCTCTCGAACTATGTATTTTGTTGCTATAAATTGGATTTTGATCTGTTTCATGACTATTTTATTTTTGTCTTTTCTTTAACAAAGTGGCACCAACCAACTCTGTTAACATCCAAATTCCGACTGAATGATTTTAATACCCATTTTCACGAGTTTTATTAATGATCGTGGTATTTACGAAAATTAACAAATTCATCGGCTTCTGGTGGTATGTTCTGGCTACTCCTGCCTTTAACAATTTTTGTGTGTTGGCAGAATTTCTTTTCCTGGCAAGTTTTAGCACAATCAATGTTTGGGCTTCTCTGATTTAGGAGTTCGCACACAGAGCGATTTTTACGCAAAAATTATATATACAGGCATGTCACGAATTCCGTTCGGAATTAAAACCATTCCGTAGTTGAATTCCGATCGAAATGGTTTTAGATTCTATAGATTCCGAAAAATTTTAAATGTCCAAAATCAGTACAAAATAAGATTTTTTCAATTGAAATTTTCAACTCTATCTTTGTTTTAACAAAAAACACTGATTAATTGAGGAAATTGTTCAAATATTGAATAAACAACTAAAAACATATGAATTCAATTCCACTTTGAAAATGGAAAGTGGTTTCATTCCGGAAAATTTTTTTGTTTTACTTTTTCAATAGAAGCAAAGTGCGGAATTCATTCTACTTCCGAGCGGAATTGAGTTCTGTGACATGGCTGATAATTGACTTTAGTCTAGCCTATTAGTATTTGATAGTCTCGTCTGAGGATATTTGTTAATTCCACATTTCCCCATTTCTGTTGACCATACAAATTACTTTCCTGTATATAAATTTGCTACATACATATTTAAATTATTTGCTACCCAATTACAATAAATCCGTATCATCCAATATCTGCCTAACGGACCCTGGCCTCAGCCACAATGTGTATTTTGGAAACATTATAAGAGTTTATCATAGAAAAACAGCCATTGAAATTTTGTGATAATTAACTGAATACAAACACTTTTATTAATTAATTTGGAAATTTAAAACAAATTTTTAAAAATTTGATGATGTTTGTAATCGAGATAATTACAGCAAATCCATTATGTGATATTAATTAACTTGGGTACTTAGTGTGAATAGCCAGAACTGACTATAAAGGATTATGCGAATTTTCTTATTCTGGTTCTTGCTTAAGAATCTGATTGAACTCCTATTGGATAGCGGTTGGCGATCGTAGATGGAGGGTATTAGATAAAACTGGTGATTTTGTCGGTAACTGTATCTTGGATTCTAAGTTTATTAACAATGGCTTAGATATACCAGTATTTTGCTATATACCATTAACGGTATTTTTCATCTGTTATCCCTGACTCCCAGTGAAGCAAAGGGCCTCAACGGTATTATATGGGTAAAAATATATATGCTTGTCCAAGAGATCTCGCGCTTTTGTTAGCCTCTAATAAGTTGCTAATAATCCTTAAATAGTAGGGTATATATAAAAACTGCCTTAGTCATATTTTTTAATTCCATTTGTTAATAATCCAAACAGATAACGTGTTGTCTCGACTCATTGCGGACATGGCTATATTTTTTTAGTAATTAATTATTATAAATGTTGAAAATGTGATGATAAGTTCTAAGTGTGCCACTGTGTTAATTCGAATGCTATGGCTGGCTTTTTTTTTTTAATTAAAAATTTTACTAAAGACAAGACAGATTTTATCTAGAATATGTCAAACATAATAAAATGTGGTACATGCTAATAGGGAATTTGTTAAACGAATGTCAAGAATTTTATACATAATTTAATAGAAAAACTCGAAATATTTTATAAGAAGTGAGGGAGGTTGGGATAATTAAAGATTAAACTTAGTCATACTAGAAAGACACAAGATAACTTGAAAAAAACCTACTACTTTTAAGGAGAAATTTAAAAAAAATTTCAAAATTTCATTATTTTTATAGGAAAATTTTCAAAATTTCACTATTTTTATAGGGAAATTTTCAAAATTTTACTATTTTTAAAGGGAAATTTTCAAAATTTCACTATTTTTATAGGGAAATTTTCAAAATTTCACTACTTTTATAGGGAAATTTTCAAAATTTTACTATTCTTATAGTGAAATTTTTAAAATTTCACTATTTTTATAGGGTAATTTTTAAAATTTCACTATTTTTATAGGGAAATTTTCAAAATTTCATTATTTTTATAGGGAAATTTTCAAAATTTCACTATTTTTATAATGAAATTTTCACTATTTTGATAGGGAAATTTTCAAAATTTCACTATTTTTATAGGAAAATTTCTAAAATTTCACTATTTTTATAGGGAAATTTCCAAAATTTCACATTTTTTATAGGAAATTTTCAAAATTTCACTGTTTTTATAGGAATTTTTCAAAATTTCACTATTTTTATAGGAATTTTTCAAAATTTCACTATTTTTATAGGAAAATTTTCAAAATGTCACTATTTTTATATGGAAATTTTCAAAATTTCACAGAGAAATTTTTAAAATTTCTCTATTTTTATAGGGAAATTTTCAAAATTTCTCTATTTTTATAGGGAAATTTTCAAAATTTCACTATTTTTATAGGGGAATTTTCAAAATTTCACTATTTTTGTAGGGAAATTTTTCAAAATTTCACTATTTTTTAAGGAAATTTTCAAAATTTCACTATTTTTATAGGGAAATTTTCAAAATTTCATTATTTTTATAGGGAAATTTTCAAAATTTCACTATTTTTATAATGAAATTTTCACTATTTTGATAGGGAAATTTTCAAAATTTCACTAT
This sequence comes from Stomorhina lunata, assembly GCA_933228675.1. Lineage (NCBI taxonomy): Eukaryota > Metazoa > Arthropoda > Insecta > Diptera > Rhiniidae > Stomorhina > Stomorhina lunata. Next base: position 34,745,726 of record OW121740.1, on the reverse strand, counting down.
TTTTATAGGAAAATTTCTAAAATTTCACTATTTTTATAGGGAAATTTCCAAAATTTCACATTTTTTATAGGAAATTTTCAAAATTTCACTGTTTTTATAGGAATTTTTCAAAATTTCACTATTTTTATAGGAATTTTTCAAAATTTCACTATTTTTATAGGAAAATTTTCAAAATGTCACTATTTTTATATGGAAATTTTCAAAATTTCACAGAGAAATTTTTAAAATTTCTCTATTTTTATAGGGAAATTTTCAAAATTTCTCTATTTTTATAGGGAAATTTTCAAAATTTCACTATTTTTATAGGGGAATTTTCAAAATTTCACTATTTTTGTAGGGAAATTTTTCAAAATTTCACTATTTTTTAAGGAAATTTTCAAAATTTCACTATTTTTATAGGGAAATTTTCAAAATTTCACTATTTTTATAGGGAAATTTTCAAAATTTTACCATTTTTATAAAGAAATTTTCAAAATTTCACTATTTTTATAAAGAAATTTTCAAAATTTCACTATTTTTATAAAGAAATTTTCAAAATTGTTCTATTTTTATACGGAAATTTTCAAGATATCACTATTTTTATAGGGAAATTTTCAAAATTTCACTATTTTATAGGAAATTTTCAAAATTTCACTATTTCTATAGGGAAATTTTCAAAATTTCACAATTTTTATAAAGAAATTTTCAAAATTTCACTATTTTTATAGGGAAATTTTCAAAATTTCAATATTTTTATAGGGGAATTTTCAAAATTTCACTATTTTTGTAGGGAAATTTTTCAAAATTTCACTATTTTTTAAGGAAATTTTCAAAATTTCACTATTTTTATAGGGAAATTTTCAAAATTTCACTATTTTTATAGGGAAATTTTCAAAATTTTACCATTTTTATAAAGAAATTTTCAAAATTTCACTATTTTTATAAAGAAGTTTTCAAAATTTCACTATTTTTATAAAGAAATTTTCAAAATTGTTCTATTTTTATACGGAAATTTTCAAGATATCACTATTTTTATAGGGAAATTTTCAAAATTTCACTATTTTATAGGAAATTTTCAAAATTTCACTATTTCTATAGGGAAATTTTCAAAATTTCACAATTTTTATAAAGAAATTTTCAAAATTTCACTATTTTTATAGGGAAATTTTCAAAATTTCAATATTTTAAAGGTAAGTTTTAAAAATGTCACTATTTTCATTGGGAAATTTTAAAAATGTCACTATTTTTATAGGGAAATTTTAATAATTTCACTATTTTTATAGGGAAAGTTTAAAAATGTCACTATTTTTATAGGGAAATTATAAAAATTTCACCATTTTCATAGGGAAATTTTAAAAATTTTACTATTTTTGTAGGGAAATTTTCAAAATTTCACTATTTTTGTAGGGAGATTTTTAAAATTTCACTATTTTTATAAGGAAATTTTCAAAATTTCACTATTTTTATAGGGAAATTTAAATAATTTCACTGTTTTTATGGGGAAAATTTTAAAATTTCAGTATTTTCATAGGGTAGTTTTTAAAACTTCACTATTTTTATAGGGAAATTTTAAAAATTTTGCTATTTTTATAGGGAAATTTCCAAAGTTTCACAATTTTTATAGGGAATTTTCAAAATTTCACTATATTGATAGGCAAATTTTCAAAATTTCACTATTTTTATAGGGTAATTTTCAAAATTTCACTATTTTTATAGGGAGATTCTTAAAATTTTACTATTTTTATAGAGAAATTGTTAAAATTTCCATAATATTCAAATTTACAATTCAATTTTACTAATTATTTTACTAGAATTTCTAAACATTATCTCTACTCATTTATCATTTTGTCCTGTCTAATTTTACAATCCATTGACCAAAATTAAAATGGACTATCTAAAAATACTTTTAAATTGCCAAATAATTAAATCTAAAATAGTGATAACTACCAGCATTTGTCTATTTTTACTCATTCGTATTTAAGGCATTTTATATTGAATTTTATATCTATTTGTATTTCCGCAATCACCTTGAAAATCATTTATTGTTTAAGTTAAATTTCTAATTTTACTTCGCCAATTGTTGGTTCAGCCGAAAGTGTTTACGAATTCATTGAAATGTTGGTAATTTTCTTTGCCAAATTCTAAAGGACTAATTTTTGTTGCTTCTTTTTTATTTTGCCTGTTTTCATTTCTGTTGTTGGTGCCTTTTAATTTTTGCTCTAGTCACAGGGATTTGTTTAGGTGGTATTGATTAATTACACTGAGAACGAGAGTGGCGGATGACACAGAATTTTTCTATGAGATTTTGAAAATTTTCCCATGAAATTTTGAAAACTTTGAAAATTTTTGTATAAAACTAGTAAAATTTTGAAAATTTCCTTATAAAAATAGTGAAATTTTGAAAATTTCCGTATAAAATAGTGAAATTTTGAAAATTTCCCTATAAAAATAGTGAAGTTTTGAAAATTTCCCTTTAAAAATAGTGAAATTTTGAAAATTTCCCTATAAAAATAGTGAAATTTTGAAAATTTCCCTATAAAAATAGTGAAATTTTTAAAATTTTTCTAAAAAAATTGTAAAATTATAAAAATTTCCCTATAAAAAAGTGAAATTTTGAAAATCTCCCTATAAAAACAGTAAAATTTTGAAAATTTCCCTATAAAAATAGTGAAATTTTGAAAATTTCCCAATAAAAATTGTGAAATTTTGAAAATTTCCCAATAAAAATAGTGAAATTTTGAAAATTTTCCTAAAAAAAAATAGTGAAATTGTGAAAATGTCCCTATAAAAATAGTGAAATTTTGAAAATTTACCTATAAAAATAGTTAAATTTTGAAAATTTCCCTATAAAAAAATGAAATTTTGAAAGTTTTCCTAAAAAGGGTAAATTTCAAAAATTTCCCTATGAAAACAGTGAAATTTTAAAAATTTCTCTATAAAAATAGTAAAATTTTAAGAATTAGCCTATAAAAGTAGTAAAAATTTAAAAATTTGTTAATAAAAAAATAAAATTTTGAAAATTTCCCTATAAAAATAGTGAAATTTTGAAAATTTCCCTATAAATATAGTGAAATTTCCCTATAAAAGCAGATATTTTTAAGATTTTCCATTAAAAACAGAAATTTTAAAAATTTCCCTTTAAAACAGGAATTTGTAAAATTTCCCTTTAAAATTTCGTAAAATTTTCCTTTAAAAACAAAAATTTTCAAAATTTCTTTTTAAAAACAGAAATTTTGGGAATTTCCCTTTAAAAACAGGAATTTGGAAAATTTCCCTTTAAAAACAGAAATTTTCAAAATTTCCCTTTAAAATAGAAATTTTTTAAAATTTCCCTTTAAAAACAAAAATTTTCAAAACTTTCCTTAAAAAACAGAAATTTTCAAAATTTCCCTTTAAAAACAGAAATTTTTAAAATATTGCTTTAAAAACAAAAATTTCCCTTTACAAACAGACATTTTTAAAAATTCCCTTTAAAAACAGAATGTTTAAAAATTTCCCTTTAAATACAAAAAGTTTTAAAATTTCCCTTTAGAAAACAGAAATTTTCAAAATCTTCCTTTAAATTTTTAAATTTTCTCTTTAAAACAGAAAATTTCAAAATTTCCCTTAAAAAAAAAACGAAATTCAAAATTCACCAAATTTTTTTTTCTCATTAAACTTTTAAATTTTCTCATTAAAATTTCAAAATTTCCTTAAGAAAAAAAACAAAATTCAAAATTTCCCTTAAAAATATAAATTTTCAAAATTTTCCTTTGAAAACAGAAATTTTTAAAATATTCTTTTAAAAACAAAAATTACCCTTTAAAAACAAACATTTTTAAAAATTCCCTTTAAAAACAGAAATTAATATTTCCCATTAAAAACAAAAATTTTTAAATTTTCTCATTAAAACAGAAAATTTCAAAATTTCCCTTAAACATAAAACAAAATTTCCCTTAAAAATTTTCCTTTAAAAACAGAAATTTTTAGATTTTTCCTTTAGAAAACAGAAATTTTCAAAAACTTCCTTTAATGACATACATTTTCTCAAATTCCCTTTTAAAAACAGACATTTTTAATATTTCCCTTTAAAAACAGAAAATTTTAAATTTTCTCATTAGAACAGAAGTTTTCAAATTTCTCTTTCGAAACAGAAATTTTCAACATTTTCTTTTAAAAATAGAAATTTCAAAAATTTCCCTTTAAAAGCTGAAATTTCCAAAATTTCTTTTTAAAAACAGAAATTTTCAAAGTTTGCCTTTAAAACAGAATTTTTTAAAATTCCCTTTAAAAAAAGGAATTGGTTTAAAAACTGAAATTTTTAAAATTTCTGTTTATTATTTTGAAATATTTCAATTTTCAAAATTTCGCTTATTTTTCAAAACTCCTTAGGCTGTTAAAACAGTTTTAAGTTTTTTTCACTTTTTTCCACCCATCACAAAATTTGTTTTTTTTTCATGAACTTGACGCATTTGCCACTTTCTATGAACTTTGGCCTGACCTTTCTTTTTTGTTGTTGTTGTTGCTTTTTGATAATAGTAGTAATACTCCCTGCATATTGAACTACACCAAAACAAATGTCAAAAAAGTTGGTTATTTTCTTTTATTATTATTGTTAGACTTTGTCCTTGATGTTACCAAATAACTGCTACCAGTAAAAGTTTGAATATAAAAAAAGTTCTTAGGAAAAACTAAGAAACTAACACTATTAGTTAGAAAGACAGTAGAGGAGGAAGAGGAGGTTTCAACGTCAGTCCCAGCAATGAATGAAGTAATGGTTATTTAATGACATAAAATAATTTCCGCAAATTTAATAAAGCTTAGAGTTAAGTCAATGGAATGAAGTGAAAATGAGTAGAGAATTAAGTTAATTAATTACAGAAAATATTTTTATGATTCTTTTTTATACATATAACATTTACGAGTATATGAAGACTTAAGAATGAGTACCATCATCAATTAACAGATTACACCTCCAGTTAAGTCTGTTACTTAAACTTCTTAATATAAGACACATATATCGCTCTAGCAAATGACTTTTTAAAAGAATTGTCGTCTGCTTTTGAAATTTCAATTCACTCATTCATTTCCATTTATCCTCTTAACAGATTCCATTGGCTACAATTTATGATTTATTAATTCCTATGATTAAAACTGACAACAATTTCGTCTTCCCCATAGCTCAACATCATGAGGCCAGTATTTAAGGAACTGTTAACATTTTTTATCTGCTACTACAGAAAATATTTGTTTGAATAGTTTTTCTTTTATGTCCAGATAGTGAAAAATTTTGTTCATGGTTGTCTGGAAAATGTCCACTTGAATTTCAATTTCAGTTTTTTTTTTTGCTCGTCTCTCTGTTAAATACCAAAGAAAACTGACAGGCCATATGAAATTTAATTTGATAAATGCGAGTTGAAGTTTCGAAGCAACTCAAATTGTCTATTTAATAAAACTTAGGGAAAATATTGTAGCTTATGAACATAAATTAAGAAAAGACTGGGGAAATATGTGCTTTTTTGCGCTATCTTCTTAAATATCAGAAAGTTTATATGGCTCATTAACACTATACAACTAAACAGTGGGTGATATTTAAATAAGGGCCCTTATAGTTGTCTAACTAGCGACAAGCTATGATAAACACTTATTAAAGTTTACATATAAACTAAATAAGAATTATAATGCTGTATTATTAACATTCAGATACAACTTGAGGTTTAACGGTTTAAATAATTCGGGTATCATTTGAAAACAAGAAAACTTATTATCAGGCATATTTCAAATTCCGTTCGGAATTGAAACCATTCCGTAGTTGAATTCCGATCGGAATTGTTTTAGGTTCTATAGATTCCGAAAATCTAGAAATGCTCTAAAACAGTACAAAACACGATTTTTATACCCTTCACCAACATAGGTGGAAAGGGTATATTGGGTTTGTGCTGATGTTTGTAACGCATAGAAATATTGGTCTGAAACCTACCTTTTAGTATACTCTGAGTTGTTTTAACGATGTCCGTCCGGCTGGCTGGCTGGCTGTCTGGCTGGCCGGTTATCCATGTAAGCTTGTTATCACTCCACAGGTCGTAACTTTAAAGATAATTTGATGAAATTTGGCACAGGTTCGTATTTTGGTCCAAGGACGATTTTTGGGCGAAATAGGATTACTATTTCGGGTACCTCCCACAGGGATGCCTTCCCGGAATAGAGTTTTTTGGTCCTTTACAGCCACAAATGTTGTTGTATTTAAATAATATTCTGCACAAATATTGCTTATCATAACCTTAATCAGTGTTCCTAATTTTGTAGAAATCGGCCCATATTTGACCATACCTCCCATACAAGACACATTTTCAAAAGACGTTTATATACACATAAAAGCACAAAAACGTTAATAACTCTAAAGATAAATGCATTTGATTACTTAAACTTTGCACAGATAAATATTTTATAAATATAAACCAATAATCAAAATTTGGTAACAATCGGTCCACAATTGACCCTAGCTCCCATATCAGTCCCTTAGCCGGAAATGATATAAATTTCGAAATTTTGAAAAAATAGCACATAGTTTATGTATGTATGTCTCTAAGACTTAAGGAAAACCTGTTTAATTGTTGGTCCATATTTGACCTTAGTTGTGAAGGGTATTATATAGTCGGGCTTGACCGACTATAGCTTTTCTTATTTGTTTCAATTGAAATCGGTAACTTCATCTATGTTTCAACAAATAACACTGAATAGTCGAAGAAATTGTTCAAATATTGAATAAACAAAAAAAAAAAAAAAAAACAATTTCAATTCCACTTGAAAAATAGAAAGTGGTTTCATTCCGAAAAAAATTTTCGTTTTACTTTTTTTATAGACGCAAAATACGGAATTCATTCCATTTCAAAATTACATTATTATGGTTATGGCAAGCTTATAAATCAAAATTTCCATTAAAAGTTCCAATAATAAGCCTTTGATGATTTTATAGTTCATTTATGAATTAGGTGTTAAATTAATTATATTCTTAAACCAAAAATATATACTCGTATAGTACATTAGCAGTTTTTCTTACAAAAATTTTCTATGAGTGGACTTAGCAGTTTTTCTTATCAAACCTTTTTACACTTTTCAATACTCAAATTAAAGAAAAACTTTTTCTACAACTTACTTTAATTAATTAGCCTCGAATTTTATAATATGCTTGACCTTAACAGGTTGTAAATATACCTGTTAAGATCAGCTTATTATAAAATTCGATGCGCTTCGATCTTGTGGGCATATTCTAAAATTTCGTAGGCCAAGCTTTGAAAGATTTTTCTCTACTTGGTCTCTTCATCGAAGTTTCGGACGTCCTCTTCTAACATAAGTTGGAGCCGTTTTCATTCCAATTTTAGCTTTTTCATACATACATAATTCCCACGACATACAATTAAATTTTTAGACTCATTAAACTCCGGCTCCGAACGTCAAATGCATTAGTTTTTTTGAAAATTTTATTCTTTCAAGTGGGTCCGGCCATGCTAGGCGGTATGCTAGGCGGATGACTATCCTGCTATACCACGGCGGTATATAGTAATTGTTTTTTTTTTTCAGGAGTGGGTTACTAGCCCGACGTCCTGACCTATATTTTTTATTGTTCTAATGGGAGAACTTACGGCACATGTTAGCTCACTACTTTAACGGGTGTTAACGTAGTTCGTCGGGTGTTAACCACTAGTATATCAGTGTCCACAGTTCAGATGAAGTATAAGATAAGTCTCGGCTTAGCAAGTTAAGACCAATCAGAACCGTTGCTTTGTATTCAACATCTCCTATATCACACTTTGATAACATGCTAATGATATAAACACAATTGAGACGAACGACTGATTTCGTCCATCACAACGAATATGAATATTCGTCTATTGGCCCTATGTTCCTCCTAGGAACTATAAGAAAATATATAATACAACGAAAAACGTTGTAGACGCCATTTGAATTGATTTTTTATTTACACTTTCATATTAACCCATATATTCTATTTCGAGTGACGAATTTTCATTCCGAACAATTGATGGTTCGTCTAAATTGTGTTCATACATTTACATGTAGAGACTGAGGCCAGAAGGACGACTCAGAAAGTGATTCATGTTGTATCGCTATACATTTTTTTGAAAGAATACTGCCTATACTATTGTATATATCGAATATACGAATTGGATTACTTTTTTTGGAAAGGGGATAGTAGAGAGGTAAAAGTCGGTGAAAAGGAAAGATAAAGCTTTCTATACCATTCAACACTGCATTTTTGCTCTATAGCCAGTTTTATTTCTTTTACATCGACGGCGTATTATTGCTGTAGGCTTCCCGCCGAAAAAGAGTGACGTGGTGAATAATTTTGATAGATATTAAAATTTACAGAAATTGATGTTGTTGGGACCGGCGATCGAACCCAGGCGATCAAACCCAGCTCGACTCGTCGAGCTCTTCTCGTATTTCACTCGCTATCCGATATTGTCTCCTTTGTTGTTTCAATTCATTAAAAACTCAATATAATCCCGCCGGTTTGTCATTATTAGTCCGAACTTAAGATTTTAAAGTCAATATCTTTTTGATAGATCGTGATATAGGTAGACCATTTATATTGGGTCAACCAAATGAGGCCATTTTTTAATCAAACCTAAGCACTTATCGGCCTCAATTTTAAATTCTTCGCACCACCCATTTTCATAGTAAAGAAGTGGTTTCTTAATTTTGATGTAGCTATACAGGAAGGAAGACGCCGAACGTTCTGGACATTCATTTAAGGTCTCTAGATCCGAAATATTTTAAGTAATTTTTAATAATTCACAATATAGCCGGTCGGAGATTAAAAGTGAGAGAGATTGTGGACGCCGTAGGTAGCTTACTTATTCCCTTGAGTATGAGAAAGCTCTCAGGGCATTTTTCGGGTTGAATCGGCAGCAAATAATGCGAAAGTGGGTTTGTCAGCCGAATGAAGTAGTGGCGATCGTTTTTTGAGATTGACTACCTTAAAAAAGGAGAAAATGTAATTGCGAATATTTATCATGAAAAGTTATTGTGCTAATTATGTGAAGAATTCGAAACAAAAATGGCCAAGAAATATTATATTTCTTCTGAAAAGTACAAGGGTTCTCAAGTGGCCAGTTTCCATGGGAAAAATGCATGAATTTGGCTACGAATATCTCCCTTATCTACCCTGTTTGCCAAATTTTGCCCCGACTAACTAATTTTTGTTTCCAAATTTGTAGAAATTGCTGGGAGGAAAAAATTGGCCAGAACGACGAAATCAGTCCTTAAAAAATGGCTGGTACACACAAATTGGAGAAACATAGGACTAAGTATATTATCGGTCTCATGTAGAAAGGCCTTAACTCACACTTTTTACGAAATTATATTTTTTTTGTGATTCCGATGTATTTAACGCAAATACACCTCCTTTCCAAATAGCGGTCATTCAGGTCATGTTCTAAAAAGTCCTAACTTGTTCCTAAAAAATTTGTTTTAAAGCTTTATCTCGAACGATCTGACTTATCTGACTTCTTATACAAACGATTTTGATACAATTTATACAGTGGGTACCTTTTTTGATGTATAGGTTGAAGAAGAAGGGACTTTTGGGACCTTTGCCTCTAAGAGGGTAAAAACGGGTAAAAAGGGGAAAAAATCGAAAACGTTATATCTCCTAAAGTAATAGGTATAGAAACAAAGTTAAAATTACGTTTTAAACAGCTATGAAAATAAGCGGACAGGTGTTGGGTACTTTATTGAAACTATGTCTGATAGGGGGTAAAAAAGGGTGAAAATAGTTTTTTTGGTACTTTTTTAACCAACTCTTATATTTAAAACCAAAGAATATAGAAAGGAACTTTGTACAGCAGTCAACAGATGTGAAAGAAATATTGAACACATACTTGGTACTTTTTTGATTTTGGGGCCAAAATGAGTAAAAAGGTATAAAATGATAACTTAACATCTTAAAAGTAATATGAGTAGGAATTATGTTAACTGCGTTTTAATATAATGTACCGAATTCAATTGGTACCAAAGAAGTACCAAATAAGCATATGGAACTTTTTGAAAGTAGTGGATAAAAAGGGGAAAAATGAGTAATGTTATAACTTTTAAACAAATGAATGTTTGTATGTATGTTCTTTATAGAATAGTAACCTGTGAATTTGATCATGTTATGCTCTTTAGCGAAGATGTTGCGGATAAGCCGATGAAGGTTTTTAAGTTGGTAAGACTAATTTCCGTTAGGTGGCGCCACTGAAAATTACTAAAAATTAATTAAATCGTAAACTGTATATTTGATCATGCTATGATCTTTAGCAAAGTTGTAGCGCATGAGCCGGCAAAGGTTTTTTATTTGGTGTGAATAACTTTCGACAGGTGGCGCTACTGAAAATTATTCAAAGTCAATTTAATCGTAAGCTGTACATTTAATCATGTTATAATCTTTAGAAAAGTTGTTGCGGATAAGCCGACGAAGGTTTATATATGGGAATGACCAACGTCCAACAGGTGGCGCCACTGAAAATTACTCAAAATTAATTAAATCGTAAACTTTGCATTTGATCATGTTATAATCATTAGAAAAGTTGTTACGCATAAGCAGACGAATGTTTCTTAGTTGGTATGAACAACTTCAGGTGGCGCCACTGAAAATTACTCAAAATGAAATAAATCGTAAACTGTGCATTTGATCAGGCTATAATATTTAGCAAAGTTGTTGCGCATGAGTCGACGGAGGTTTCTGTTGGTATGACCAATTTCCAAAATTTTTCAAAATGAGTAATTCTGTAAACTATGCAAACTATGAGTTGATCGGAAAAACTAAATAAAATAATTCGAAATTAACTGAATATTTGCACAAAATGCTTATCATAAAGCTCCGAGCAAGGCTCGGTCAACCAGGTACTGGTTTCTTTATATATGATCTGTTTTTATAGTAAATCTATCCATTTACAAAACTCATAATTTCTATCATGTACTTATTTGAAATGCACTTATTCGATTATTGATCACTGTTATAATCCTCTTTAGGTGTATAATGATTGTACTTGATATAAAGTTAATATACACATTTGTTTAAGTCTATAAATGACATAAGGTACCCTATATTTATTAGGTTTTCTAATCTTGCTATATTTATTTCTAAATAAAATTTTGTCAGATCCGTGGACGTGAAGGTAGGTTGTATTTATACTAGAATAGGTTATGTTAGATATTGAACTAAATTCATTCACAGAGTTGTTTAATAATGCTTACCTGCGGCAGCTCAGATTTGAACTTCAAAAAATGGACGATCTCGATAATGCTTAGTGATCAAACAATATTTTCAAATTTTAATATCTTATTTATTAGAGTCTAAAACCCTTAAATGCCGAAGTTATACTTGAATTTAAGCCATTCCATTGGGACACTATAATAAAAGGGATCATCGGTCGCTGTAAACTACTAGTATTTCCTTTCATACGATGAATCTAATATCTTCCCTACTCAAGCAACAAGATTTTTTTTAAATGTTGCCCACGTTTTCCTGTCAATGTTGTTAGCATGTTGACCGTTTGCCAACAGATGTTTAATAACAAAGTTTTTCATGAAAACTGCTCTGCTTAGAACACCAAAACAGCTACAAGGAGAACGCTACACCCGAACTCATACTAACATATAACAGCATCCGCCGTAGCAGCATTAAACTTGTAGTAATATTATCTTAAGATTAAAAACTGAAAATATACAAAATGAAATAATAAAATGAAAATAAGAAGAAGAAAATAAGTGAGACATTTTCCAACAATTGTGGTTAGTCTGTGTTAATGATGTTGACGTGAAAAATGATAAAAGGCATATGTTACCTTCAAGATGATTACCCCAAATGAATAGAAAGACTTTGGAAAAATGGTTATGAAAAGAAGGAAAACCATGTCGACTTAATATTTCTTAAGAGTAACATATCTATCTTGTGTGTTTTGAAGAAAGGATGTCGACAAACATTTATCTGGTTAATTTGAAATTTATTAAGACTAATTTTGCAATACAAGAGCCCAAGAAACCTTAAATGACAATTTCAACTTATGGCATGATTAAGTAAAAGGCTTAAGCAATCTTTTTTTTTAATGTATTGGAGTTGGTTTTTTAAGGAATTTAATTTAAGTCTAATATCTCATAGATATTTAACTTGTTGTAACATTTATCATGTTGAAAGGAGATTTATCAAAATATTTAGTCTATCCTAATCATTGAGGCAGGAAATGTAATAAATAATAAATTTTATTTGTGGGTTTTTAATGAAAAAACATTTGGAATAATGATGCAGCCAATAAGAGGATTAGGTGAAGTTGGATGTTTTCATAGTATAAGGATGACCACTTAAAACTTGAATTGGGCTGATGATTTATATTTCTTTATTATGATGATGAAAAAATTTAGTTAAAAGAGATGTAATGGGATACAATCAAGCTACCAGGTAGCAACTGTATCCAATTCCAGCTCTTTCTAGTTAAAGGTACGATAAGAAACGCGTATGGGTTCCTTACCGTACCATAATACACCGAACTCCCTCTGCTTGTTGTCAATTTGGCTCCTCCACATGCTTGCGGGTCTTCCAGACCTCCTGGAGCCTTAAAGATTATATTCAACAGCTTGCCGACTTATATCAGTGGCCGCTTTTCTTAATGTGTATCCTAACCAACCACATTTTTGGGTCTTAAACGCAACCATGGGTCTTGTTTAGGGTTTTATCAATTATTATTAAAAATTACGGGTTATACATTGAGATGGAAAATAAGTGAAAAAATGGGGTTCCAAGGGAGGGATTTCAACCAAAACTATTGGAGCTTATTTTTGGATGAAAAAATAGAAGTGTGACAAATTTTATTGAAAATAGCGTTTTATACATTGATAATAAGAATAAGTGAAAAAATCGGGGTCCAAGGGTGACAACCTAAGGAGTAAACGGATTTCAATCAAAACTAGTGGAGCTCTTTTTTGTGTAAAATAATAGGGTTGTGCCGAAATGAAATTCATGAAATTCTTGTGAAAATGGGTTATACATTGAGAAGAAAAATAAGTGAAAAAATTGGAGTCTAAGAGAATACCCGAAGGAGTAGACGGATTACAAAGTTTTTTTTTTAATTTTTCTTATCTATTTAAACTGTGGTTCACTTATTATTATTATATTATTTGTATAAAACTTAATAAAAGTGCCAAATTTCATCCGTGTAGGATATCACTCTTTTTATTTTTTGCAGATGTATGAAGAAATATCACTGTGCGTCGTCAGCGTAATCGATGTCATCGAGCCTATCATGAAGACCTTACGAGATACCCAGACATCGAGTTTCTCGATACAACTTCGAGAACTATATTATATAGCAGTGGGGACAACACACATCCCTATTGGACTCCTACCTTTGCAATAATGGGTTTGCTCTGGCAATCTTCATACAGAAGAACGCGTTGTTGTAGAGCTCTTTGATGAGTCGTATAATTTTCTCGTGGACTCCTTTGTATCTTAAAGCTTCCCAAGTAGCGCTTTGCTCTAATTTTTCAAATACACGTTTAAAATCAATAAACAATAGGTAAAGGAGAAATCGACTTCCAACCGATTATTTCACAATTATCCTTGGGCTATTGATGTGATCAATACAGGATTTATTCGGTCTAAAGCCTAATTGTTCGAGTCTTAGATGTGGTTCGACAATGGACGCTATGCGACTGTGCAGAGTCTGGGCTATGACTTTATTGGACTTCGTTTGACTTCTCGGTTTAATTGTTGATAAACGCGCTGTCCTTTTTGTTTGATCTGCGGGGTTTTGGCATCATTTAACTTCCCTTTGGCTATTTTTCTATCTTTAATTATTTGTCACGTTCTACTAGAAAATTTACAACCTGTTATGGTCAAAGGCTGAGCATATTTTAGAATTTCATGCGATTTGATCTTGTCGCATATTTTCCAATTTCGTAGGACAAGCTTTGAAAGACTTTCCTCTACTTAGTCTTTTAATCGAAGTTTCGGACGTCCTCTTCTAACATAAGGGGCCGTTTTTATTCTAATTTTAGCTTTTTCATAATAATTGATTTTTCAGGAGTAGGGTTAATAGCCTGACATCCTAACCTATATTTTTATAGTTCTTATGGGAGAACTCGCGGCACATGTCAGTTCTCTATATTAACGGCTATTAAGATAGTTTCCCTGGTGATACCATGGGGTTTTCGATGTCCACAGTTGAGATGAAGGATAACCATGATTTGTCTGGGCTTACCAAGTTAAGGCCAATCAGAACCGTTGCTTATTGGACTTACTTTTATGACCTATTTCATTCGCATCAATTTCAAAGAAGCCTGTTTTCACATCATTTTAGTAGGTTCTGTATTCTGGTAGACAGATATAATGAGAAGTTCTGTTCTATTCCTCAATGCGTTAGAGAACCGCATATCAACTTAAGGTGATTTAAGTTTTTGTACATCAAACCTTCAGACTTGGTTAAAGTACCACATCTTTCAACTTAAGCAAAACCTCGGCTACAATTAAATGATGATCGCTACCAACATCTGCACCCCTCTTATTTCTCACATCCAGCAATGATCCCCACCACATCCAGCAGTTTTTATAACGGCTGTTTTTACATAATTGCGGTAGGTGTCTGTATTCTGGTAGACGGAGTTATCGAGAGGATCTGTTCTATTCCTCAATGCGTTAGAGAACCGCAATATCAACTTCAGGGGATTTAAGTTTTTGTACATCAAACCTTCACCTGATGAGACTTGGTTTAAGTACCACATTTTTCAACTTAAGCCTAACCTTGGCTACAATTAAATGATGATCGCTGCTAACATCTGCACCCCTCTTGTTTCTTACATCCAGTAATAACCCCCTGCTCACCTAGCTTATTGCAAAGTGGTCAATCTTGTTTTCGGTTATGTAATCCGGAGACACCCAGTCAGCCCCAATAAGAGTATCTTATAATTGATAAAATATTCTCAATTTGAGCAAACTTTGTTGACTCTAGCATGCTAAGCACGTTCCAAAATCCAATTTGGGTTAATATTTACATATGCATTGTTTTGATCTTCGAAGAGAATAGGTGATTGGTCTATTGCTCCCCTAAGCAGGTACTGTGGCTGCCAGCTAAGCCACTAGTGGACAGCAGCGAACTAAGCGATATTGCCTACTTCCCGCGACACAAAATAATGGTCATTCGGACATGCTGGACCGTCGCTCGAATTCGCTCCGCTTAAAATGAAGTGGACGTGGAGGCGACTGTAAAGACAGTGTATTTAAAACGCTTACCTACGACTTAAGTGATTTACTTGGGATAGTGGAAACACTCTGTATTATGCTACTCTAACATGTCAACAGAAATGGCGATAGATATGCCACACACTACCTTATGCTAGTCTAACATGTCAACGGAAATGGCGACGGGTATGCCACACACTTTACAGGCAAAATGCCAACATTTCTCGACAAGCTTTTCGTTGGAATCCAAAAGGAAGAGGCCGTCGTGTTGGTGCATCTGCTAGAACGTGGATAAGGTCAATTGATTGGTCTATTGCAATAGGGTCCGATATAAAAGGATGGTCAATTGATGCGGAGTTGCAAGCAGCAAGCTATTCTTAAAATGGCGTTTGCCTAATATCTCGCAATAGGGTCCGATATAAAAGGATGGTTGAGACCCTATGCTCCCCTGGGAGTCAAGGATAACAGAAGAAGAAGTCTTATGTAGTCTTACTAAGGCTTGCTTTTACCATTTTACCTTATACACTTCTTACACCCCGTATGGGATTCTAGCTCATTGCTAATGTTGTAGGGAGTTATCTTGGGGCCATTCCAGCTTGTTTGGTCTAAGCGCCTAAAAGAATTTTACTTGACAAAGTACGAAGTTTGAGCTTTGAAGAACTCGAACGCTTTTGGAATGATCTTATAGAGATTATTTAGTGAAGATAAAACTTAAGATTAAAAATTGAATGATAGACTTTCTATAGTAAGTTTTTGGAAAACATATTTTTTATATTTCATATTTAATATAATTTTTGATAAAGAAACCCCAAACCAAAACTTCTCCTGCAACCTTCGCAATGCTGTAATAAAAGTTGTTTAGTCAACATCGTCAAAGTAAAAGTCTGCATTTAAAATTTTCAGACTGCACTTTGAAAGTCTTCCCTTTTTTTCGTTGACTTTAATTTTTTTTGTTTTGGTTAGTTCTCGTTACAAGGATGTGGCTGCTAGTACAATATCTTCTCGTTTTTCTTGCTATGGCTGCTTTTGCTGTTGGATGTTACTTTTTTAAGTTTTTTAGTTTTAAGGCTCCAGACAACAGGCCTTTTGTAGTGCTCTGTAAGAAAACTAGTTTTTCCAGCATTTTAAGTAGTTGTGAGCGCAAAGTATACTCGTACGTCCTGGGGTATACAGAACATGTTCTTTGTAATAAAACAAGACTGTTAAGAGGTACAACAAACGGCTGTTGCAGCAGCAATAAAACCTCCAAAAATTAAAAGAAAAACTGCAAAATTTATATACTGAAAGAAATTTTTGATTTATGTAAGATTAAAAATGATATATACACGAAATTTATCTCTCATATCCACAGGGAGCCGCCGTGATATTGCAGATTAGTCATCCGCCTAGCACACCAGAGGTCCCAAGTTCAATCCCCGGCCAGACCCACTTGAAAAAAAATAATTTTCAAAAAAAAAGGCGGCGGTTCACCTCATAACTCAGCTTGCCACTGGTTATTGAGCATCAGGCTATGTAAAACTTCTCTTATTAATGCTTTTGCCGTTCAGAGCCGGACTTAAAAAAACGTAGGTCCCTTCCAATGAGTCTAAAAATAGAATCGGATGCATCTCATTGTCTGAGAGAAGTACCCCTTCTTCCATTTGGAATGCTATCGGGGAATTATATATATATATATATATATATATATATATATATATATATCCACAGGGACCACTAAACTCTCTGCCGTCTGGCATTTTCCCGAAATTTTGTTTTGTTTGTTTTGTGCTTAATAATATTATTTTAAGTTTTTTTTTCTTTCTCAGAATTACTTAAGAATTCAATCATAAGCTTGAAAATAAGCTTTGATGTTCTTAAAAAAGCTATCATGTCTGATCAAAAAATAGGCTTACTTTTGGTTTTATTTACCTTCGTGATCGCAATATTGATGTTCTTGAACTTAATTTTCTGAAATTGTAGATTATTATATAACCTTATTCCCATCAGTTATAGTAGAAGCTGATTTTCAATCGTAGACTTAGTAAAACTTCTATCGTAAATCTAAGTAGAATCTATTTTTTTAATATTTTGTCTTGATAGAACCTATTTTTGAATTGAAGATCTAAGTTGAACCTTATTATCAGTCTCAGAACTTTAAAATATCTGTTATTTATGCTCCCTGTCTTTATATTGATCCATGTATTCATTTCATTGCTTTGTTATCTATCAAATCACAGCCGAATTATAAGCATTTACAGGTTCCGGGATTTGAAGTTGCAGGAGATTATATTTTTTACTCTTTAATAGAAATATATTCACGACAGCTGGTAACTATCGACATCAGCTTTGTCTCTATTTTTTATATCCGTCATAGATTCTGCGTGAGCCCATGTATACTTATGTACAATTATGTGCGCAAATGTTGTGCTACCAATAAAAAAAATCAGCACTCGGCATTCTCCGAGCTCGGCAAATATCAACAACAATCAGCTGCAAAACTTGGAAACGCACAAATGCCATCGAAAAGCTCCTGCAAACAAATGCTTATGGCAAATCCTTAAAATATGGTGGCCGAACCGAATAAGAAATGAAGGTATACTTAACGCGACAAATCAAATTCCCTCTTCTATAGAGGTATGTCAACGAAATTGGCGATGAATAGGCCACGCAATTCGAAGGCCAACACCAAAGTTGACGGACAAGCGCTTCGATGGAATCCACAGAGAAGAGGCTGTCATGTTAATACACCTGCTAGAACATGAAGAAGGTCAATTGATGCGAATTTGCATGCAGCAAGCTATTCTTGGATTGACGTATGCCTATCATCTCGCCATATAGTCCGATATGAAAGGATGGTTGAGCCCCTATGCTCCACTGGGAGTATAAATTTCAGATTTCTGGCATAACAATATCAAGTTATGAGTAGAATTGATCAAGGCACTGTGATATTTTGCGAAATTTGCAGTTTCATCTAAAAAGTTAGCTTTTGCATCTGGAAGTAATTAAAGACAGACCCTTTTACTCTGTGGCTTGGTGATAATGGCCAAAGTCAATTTTTTGCTGTTTTAAGTTAATCATTGCTCTTTCATTTAAGTCCAACAGCTAATATCTAACTTAACTCAGAACAAATTTATTTATGGGCAATGGAAAATGAAAACTTTTAATCAAATTTTCTTAAAACTACTTTTTTTGACATTGGCCCTTTTAGCACCAAGCCACAGATTTATTTCCAGCAAAATTAAAACAGTAGCCGCTCTGTAGGCTACTGTCCTGGATTTTGACCAGCGTACTTCACTTAAACTAAGGACGTTCAAACTGTAGTTTTTACTTGGTAAAGTTTTGATGGTTCATAAAGCGTTCTTACATTTCATGTTCCAATCATAAGCTGTTTTGCCATCGGAGGGTTAATAGTTCCTATATAGCTAGATGATATTTCTGTAATCAAGTTTTAGTGAGTGACTCATTTTAAGAAGTAGATGCGATCACTCCTGGTGATTTGGTAATGTAGGGGATGTTGGATACCAAGCAAGGGTTCTAATAGGTCTCAACCGAGTAAGCCCAGACTTATTTTGGTTATACTTCATCTTAACTGTAGACACTGACTTCCTCGTGGATGACCCGGGGAACTATGTTAACACCCGTTAATGTAGTGAACTAATATGTGCCGCGAGTTCTCCCATAAAAACGATAAAAATATGGGTTAGGACGTCGGACTAGCAACCCACTCCTGAAAAAACAATTACTAAGCTAAAATTAGAATAAAAACGGCCTTTTGATGTTAGAAGAGTGAACCGAAACTTCGATGGAATGCCTAAGTAGAAGAAAATCTATCAAAGCTTAGCCAACGAAATTTGAGAATATGCGCACAAGGTCGAATCGCATGGAATTCTAAAATATGCTCGGCCTTTGACCTTAACAGGTTGTAAATAGAGGCCATTTAAGTAAGTAATCCACACCTAGTACTACGACTAGCAAACCTCTAGGCTAGTGGTTTGTTGATAGATCTTTTAAAGACCTTCGGTCGCCAACGTTAGCCAAACACTTGGCACATCCTCTGGCATCCCTATTGTACGATCCATTGTAACTATTTACGGGGAGACCAATATAGATATTGAAATGTCTATGAAGCGATTAGGTTATACCGGTTTCGATTGGTCACCAGAGTCTCGTTAGCATCACAGAGGATACTAAGTCTTTGGTGTACAGTGGATGATTAACAGTTGAAGATGTTTGGCTATGTGTACACATGAAGATTTATATTTGCATTACTCCTTCATTAATTCTCCGTATCGCTTAGGTTCACGACAGAGCCGTCTTGCTACTTTGTCGGTAATTTCATTAAGGTTTTAACCTTGTAGTAATGACCATAAATCCAGCAGAGTCTAACCCTGTACACTGACCGTTTAGTCTATTAGCGGCGGTTTTTTATTTAATCGTAGATATCCATTTTTTTATTTAAAATCTTGGCTTGAGATCCACTTTTAAAATACGAATCGTTTCAGAAACATTTCCTAAAGGACTGATAAGATGATACGTATTTGGTTGCGCATTTTGATACTGAGTGTAAGCCTATCTGTCGAAATAGGTCTGTTATTTTTAATGTCTACCAAAGAACCGACTTCCAGGAATTGGGATTTAATCCACAGTTTTTATCGTTTAAATTTAATCTTAGGAAAGTTCTTACATATAAAAGTAAAAAACTCACCACAACAGATTTTGTTAAAATCGGTCCATATTTGTACATACCTCTCTTACAAGACAAACTTTAAAAAGCCACTAAATTTATCCAAAACTACTCTATTTTTTGAGCTCAATTTCCGATATTTCAGATCATGTGGATCTTCCCAGAGAAAATCTTTAGTAGTGTTTCATTGCGTTTTCGAACTTTTTACAAAATAAGATTAATAATTTCGCATTTTCCAGAAACAACGAAGTATATTAAAAGTTTTCTCCATGTATTACCTTGAGGACAAAAAACCGCAAAAAACAGTACAAAAGCAATCTTCCATTACACGATCAACTTTTGAAACTTTAAAAAGCACGCGAAAACTATAAAAACCACAAAAAAGGACCACTCTACTAAATGCATCAGACATGGCAACTTTTGAAATCACACTTTTACAATATAATAATAAAAACAAGCCAGAAAGTGTTATAATCGGTCAAGCCCGACCATACGATACCCTTCACCACTAAGGTCAAAGGTGTTCTTTTTCCCATATAAAGACAAATATTTGCTAAATTTTGCCATCATACAAACATTTTCTCAAAACCTATATATTTAACCTATATGAGAGCTAGGGTCAAATGTGGACCGAGTTGTTACAAAAATTATGTATGCAAAAACTAAACTTAAAATTCCCATTATATTCAGATTTGATTTATGTCTCATTAAAGTGCGTTTTGACAGAAGACTTTGTATGGGTGCTATGGTCGAATGTGGACCGAAATTTGGTACAGTGATTTTTGTTTACAAAAGCAGTATTTAATATAAATTTCATAAAAAAATATTGATATTTGTGGAAAATATAGCAATTCCGGAAAGTTGGACCTTAGGGAGATACCATAAATATTGGACCGATGTTGAAGAATTTCAATAGCCATGGTCCCACTATCAATAAAAAGATATGTGCCAAATTTCATCAAATTATCTTTAGAATTGGAGCCTATACTTTGATTACATGGTTTATATGGGAGTCCAGCCAGTCGTCCAGACGGACGGACGGACTTACATCGCTAAATCGACTCAGAAAGTGATTCTAAGCCTATTGGTCTACTAAAAGGTGGGTCTAAGACAAATATTTCTATGCTTTACATACGTCAACACAAACTTATAATACCCTTTCCTCCTATGGTGGTGAAGGGTATATATATATATATATATATATATATATGTATAAGTTAGGAAGTATAAAACTCGGTTAAACCCGACTATATAATACCCATTAGTACTGAGGTCTTATGTAAAACGATAACTATAAATTAAATTATATCTTATAATTAAATTTGTTAGAGAAATATATATTCGAAGTTTTGTCTTCAAAGATTTTTCCCGAATTTTATGGGTTATATCAAGGATCAAATGTGGACCGTATTTGGAAATTTTGTTCATTGTTTTGTATTTACACAAAACTAATCACTTTAACTCTTATGAACTTTAGATTTACAAAAGCTTTGTGATTTTCGACTCATTTAGGTGACCTTTGAAAGCTGATTATGTGGATCTATGCTATGGTGTAACATGGACCGTTTCCAATAAAAGTAAATACACAGATTACGGTTTGTATAGGCAATATTTTTTCTAAATATTCAGCCTTTCTACGGTTGTCGAATGTACGACTTCGACTACGTAGTTAGTACTAGATTAAAGAAAACATCAACACAATTTCATTAATCTAGTACTAAATGTTGTAGTAGATGTCGTATATTCGACAACCTTTATAGGGCTCATTGTTTCCTCGTGAGGTGTCAAAATCTCATCAAGCTGATTATGTTGATCTATGCTATGGTTAAACATGGACCGTTTCCAATAAAAGTAAATACACAGATTACGGTTTGTATAGGCAATATTTTTTCTAAATATTCAGCCTTACTACGGTTGTCGAATGTACGACTTCGACTACGTAGTTAGTACTAGATTAAAGAAAACATCAACACAATTTCATTAATCTAGTACTAAATGTTGTAGTCGATGTCGTATATTCGACAACCTTTATAGGGCTCATTGTTTCCTCGTGAGGTGTCAAAATCTCATCAAGCTGATTATGTTGATCTATGCTATGGTTAAACATGGACCGTTTCCAATAAAAGTAAATACACAGATTACGGTTTGTATAGGCAATATTTTTTCTAAATATTCAGCCTTTCTACGGTTGTCGAATATACGACTTCGACTACGTAGTTAGTACTAGATTAAAGAAAACATCAACACAATTTCATTAATCTAGTACAAAATGTTGTAGTCGATGTCGTATATTCGACAACCTTTATAGGGCTCATTGTTTCCTCGTGAGGTGTCAAAATCTCATCAAGCTGATTATGTTGATCTATGCTATGGTTAAACATGGACCGTTTCCAATAAAAGTAAATACACAGATTACGGTTTGTATAGGCAATATTTTTTCTAAATATTCAGCCTTTCTACGGTTGTCGAATATACGACTTCGACTACGTAGTGAGTACTAGATTAATGAAAACATCAACACAATTTCATTAATGTAGTACTATATTCGACAACCTTTATAAGACTGATTGTTTTCTCGTTAGGTGTCAAAATATCATATCCAAAAGCCAGTTCGATATGAGGTACGTGGAATAATGGACCGATCTCAAGCAATTTCACTATAATAAACAAATTCTATTAATTTATCTTTAAAACTGCAACCTTTTCTTGATTAAAAGCTTTGCTTAGTCAGAATTCCGGAAGTACTTCTGAGATCTTTAAATAAACTCAGAAAGTGATTCTGACTTGATCGGATACCTAAAAAAAGTTATCTGACCTATATTTCTGTGCAATATAAATATCAGTACAGGCCCCCCAGACCGGCGAACATCGTTAAGTGAACTCCGAAAGTAAATAAAAACTGAACGGATACTTAAAGCGGAAAACCAATATTTCTATGCGTTGCAAACTTTATCTCAAATTCAATATGCATCTTAAATTGGTGTAGTTTCTTTAAGAACTGAAAACATCAGCAAAAGTCGCTCTAAAAAATCTAAAACAACACACACGCATGTCAGACAGATATTCAGCACTAGAGCAGACATGTCTCCTCTTTTTTTTTGGGTCTCCTATACTCTATACATGGAGTAGTATACGGACTTAACTAAACATACGAGTATAAGTAATTCGGGTTTGTTGAGTCTGAAAAAAAAAACTGTAGCTGCTGCTGTTGTGTTGTAGACGCGGCAGATGTCTGCGGTTCTGATGTCGTGCTTTCTTGTCATTCTTGGGAAATTAGTCAAAAAATATACAGAAAAGCTACACAAAAAGAAAAGAAGAAAACATGATTTCCTGATTTCATTCATGATTATTAAAGTTTATTTCTTGGCAGTTTAAAGTGTATTCCTTACCAGTTTTAAACTTTCCTTCTTTATTTTTTTTAATAATTATATATATATTTTTTTTTATTAGTACAAACTTTTTTTTATCATTCGTTTGTTTGAAGCGGTTTTAGTGGAAGTCCATAATGCCACTTTGTAAGATTATAGTTTTTTTTGTCATGGCACTTTTTAGATGGAAGTACCCATTTTGGTTAGTCTTTTATGTTGGAAACTTAATTAAGGAGTTTTGACTATTTATGGGAGTTGGTGGTTATTTGTACATTTATGGTCAATCTTCAAAAAGAAAAAACCATGCAACTTTACAATAATAGTAACAATAATAATAATAGTAAAGTAATTATTGTTGCTAAGAGCTATAAAGTTTTGAACAAATTGAAGAAAAATAAATGTTGAATTAAAAAACTGGAAAAAAGAAGGATGTTTCTAATGATTTCCGCAAATTTGAGATAGGAAATGGTGTTTAAGAAAATTTTACATTTTATACATTTTTTAAAAATTTCTTCAAAATTTCTCTAATTATAGTACATTTTTAAAAATTTCTCTATTTATAGGCGTTTTTTTCAAAATTTTTCTATTTATAGGAAATTTTTCTACTAATAGGAAATTTTTCAAAATTTTTTTAAAATTTGCAAAATTTCTCTATTTATAGGAAATTTTTCAAAATTTATCTATTTATAAGAAATTTTTCAAAATTTCTCTATTTATAGGAAATTTTTCAAAATTTATCTATTTATAGGAAATTTTTCAAAATCTCTCTATTTATAGGAAATTTTTCAAAATTTTTCTATTTATTAAAAATTTTTTAAATTTTTCTATTTATGCAAAATTTTTCAAAATTTCTCCATTTATAGGAAAATTTTCAAAATTTCTTTATTTATAAAAATTTTTTTCAAAATTTCTCTATTTATAAAAAAATTTTCTATTTATGAGAAATCTTGTAAAATTTCTCTATTTATAAAAAATTTTTGAAAATTTCTCTGTTTATAATTTTTTTTTTTTTAAATTTCTCCATTTATAGGAAATTTTTCAAAATTTCTCTATTTATAGGCATTTTTTTCAAAATTTTTCTATTTATAGGAAATTTTTCAAAATTTTTATATTTATAGGAAATTATTCAAAACTTCTCTATTTAAAGGAATTTTATTCTAAAATTTCTCTATTTATAGAAATTTTTCAAAATTTTTCTATTAATATGAAATTTATCAAAATTCTTCTATTTATAGGAAATTTTTCTACTAATAGGTAATTTTACAAAATTTTTTTTAAAATTTTCAAAATTTCTCTATTTATAGGAAATTTTTTAAAATTTCTCTATTTATAGGAAATTTTTTAAAATTTCTCTTTTTATAGAAAAATTTTTTAAATTTCTCCATTTATAGGAAATTTTTAAAAATTTTGCTATTTATGGGAAATTTTTCAAAATTTCTCTATTTATAGGAAATTTTTCAAAATTTCTCTATTTATAGGAAATTTTTCAAAGTTTCTCTATTTTTAGGAAATTTTTCAAAATTTCTTTATTTATAGGAAATTTTTCAAAATATCTCTATTTATATAAAATTTTTTAAAATTTCTCTATTTATAGGAAATTTTTCAAAATGTCTCTATTTAAAGGAAATTTTTAAAATTTCTCTGTTTATAAGAAATTTTTCAAAATTTCTCTGTTTATAAAAAATTTCCCTTTTGATAGGAAAATTTTCAAAATTTCTCTATATATAGAAAATTTTTCAAAATTTCTCTATTTATAGGAAATTTTTGCAAAATTTCTCTATTTATAGCAAATTTTTCAAAACTTCTCTATTTATAGGAAATTTTTCAAAATTTCTTTATTTATAAGAAATTTTTCAAAATTTCTTTATTTATAAGAAATTTTTCAAAATTTCTCTATATATAGAAAATTTTTCAAAATTTCTCTGTTTATAGGAAATTTTTCAAAATTTCTCTATTTATAGGAAATTTTTCAAAATTTCTCTTTTAATAGGAAATTTTTCAAAATTTCTCTATTTAAAGGAAATTTTTCAAAATTTCCCAATTATTAAAAAAATTTTCAAAATTTCTCTATTTATAGGAAATTTTTCAAAATTTGTCTATTTAAAGGAAATTTTTGAAAATTTTTCTGTTTATAGGAAATTTTTTAAAATTTCTCTATTTTTAAAATTTTCTTCAAAATTTCTCTATTAATAAGAATTTTTTATTTAAATTCTCTATTTATAGGAAATTTTTTTCAAAATTTATCTATTTATACAAAAGTTTTTTAAAATTACTGTATTTATGGGAAATTTTTCAAAATTTCTGTATTTATGGGAAATTTTTCAAAATTTCTTTATTTACAGGAAATTTTTAAAAAATTTTCTATTTATAGGAAATTTTTCAAAATTTCTCTATTTGTAGGAAATTTTGCAAAATTTCTTTATTTATAGGAAATTTTTTTAAATTTCTCTATTTAGGATTTTTTTTTTAAATTTCTCTATTTATAGGAAATTTTTCTACTAATAGGAAATTTTTCAAAATTTTTTAAAATTTTCAAAATTTCTCTATTTATAGGAAATTTTTCAAAATTTCTCTATTTATAGGAAATTTTTCTACTAATAGGAAATTTTTCAAAATTTTTTTAAAATATTCAAAATTTCTCTATTTATAGGAATTTTTTCAAAATTTCTCTATTTATAGGAATTTTTTAAAATTTTTTTAAAATTTTCAAAATTTCTCTATTTATAGCAAATTTTTCAAAATTTTACTATTTATAGGAAATTTTTCAAAATGTCTCCATTTAAAGGAAATTTTTAAAATTTCTCTGTTTATAAAAAATTTTTCAAAATTTCTCTGTTTATAAGAAATTTTTCAAAATTTCTTTGTTTATAGAAAATTTCCCTTTTTATAGGAAAATTTTAAAAATTTCTCTATATATAGAAAATTTTTCAAAATTTCTCTGTTTATAGGAAATTTTTCAAAATTTCTCTATTTATAGCAAATTTTTCAAAATTTCTCTATTTATAGGAAATTTTTCAAAATTTCTCTATTTATAGCAAATTTTTCAAAATTTCTCTATTTATAGGAATTTTTTCAAAATTTCCTTATTCATAGGAAATTATTCAAAATTTCTCTATTTAAAGGAAATTTTTCAAAATTTCTCTATTTATAGGAAATTTTTCAAAATTTCTCTATTTATAGGAAATTTTTCTACTAATAGGAAATTTTTCAAAATTTTTTTAAAATATTCAAAATTTCTCTGTTTATAGGAAATTTTTCAAAATTTCTCTATTTATAGCAAATTTTTCAAAATTTCTCTATTTATAGGAAATTTTTCAAAATTTCTCTATTTATAGCAAATTTTTCAAAATTTCTCTATTTATAGGAATTTTTTCAAAATATCCTTATTCATAGGAAATTATTCAAAATTTCTCTATTTAAAGGAAATTTTTCAAAATTTCTCTATTTATAGGAAATTTTTCCAAATGTCTCTATTTATAGGAAATTTTTCTACTAATAGGAAATTTTTCAAGATTTTTTTAAAATATTCAAAATTTCTCTATTTATAGGAAATTTTTCAAAATTTCTCTATTTATAGGATTTTTTTTAAATTTTTTTAAAATTTTCAAAATTTCTCTATTTATAGCAAATTTTTCAAAATTTTACTATTTATAGGAAATTTTTCAAAATGTCTCCATTAAAAGGAAATTTTTAAAATTTCTCTGTTTATAAAAAATTTTTCAAAATTTCTCTATTTATAAGAAATTTTTCAAAATTTCTTTGTTTATAGAAAATTTCCATTTTTATAGGAAAATTTTAAAAATTTCTCTATATATAGAAAATTTTTCAAAATTTCTCTGTTTATAGGAAATTTTTCAAAATTTATCTATTTATAGCAAATTTTTCAAAATTTCTCTATTTATAGGAAATTTTTCAAAATTTCTCTATTTATAGCAAATTTTTCAAAATTTCACTATTTATAGGAATTTTTTCAAAATTTCCTTATTCATGGGAAATTATTCAAAATTTCTCTATTTAAAGGCAATTTTTCAAAATTTCTCTATTTATAGGAAATTTTTCAAAATTTCTCTATTTATAGGAAATTTTTCAAAATTTCTTTATTTATTGGAAATTTTTAAAAATTTTTCTATTTATAATAATTTTTTCAAAATTTCTTTATTTATAGAAATTTTTTCAAAATTTTCTTATTTATAGAAATTTTTTCAAAATTTTCTTATTTATAGGAATTTAGAAAATTCTGCAAAATTTCTCTATTTATAGGAAATTTCATAAAATTTCTCTATTTATAGGAAATTTTTC
The DNA here is from genome assembly GCA_933228675.1 of Stomorhina lunata. Lineage (NCBI taxonomy): Eukaryota > Metazoa > Arthropoda > Insecta > Diptera > Rhiniidae > Stomorhina > Stomorhina lunata. The sequence continues at coordinate 34,718,203 of OW121740.1, read as the reverse complement.
AAAATTTCTCTATTTATAGGAAATTTTTCAAAATTTTTTTATTTATAGGAAATTTTTTTTATCATTTCAAGATTTATTATGATTTCAAGTTTATTCTTTGAATTATTTCAAAACGATTGCCTTTCCAAGAAAATCACTTTCAACATTTTATTGCAACATTGAAATATTGCTCAGAACATCAAAAAATAATAAAAAAAATGCAAAAGAAATGAAAAATAATGCCAATGTCAATTCTATTACCAAATAAAAAAAAAAAACAAATCAATAAAGATGTTATTTCTTATATGTAATCTCTACTCTTAAGCTCAAAGTATCTGATATTTGGAAAATGCATATAAAAACTTAAGTGTAACCTCTTTTCCAATAAAATCTACTTCATTCTTTGTGTTGCATTATCCTCAGTCGAGTCGATAGATATCATTATATTTTTGTCACAGTTACAAAATTTCATAAAACCCTAATATTTGAGTTTTTACTAGTTTTTTTATACATACATTCATATACTGAAGCAGTCTAGTAAGTATTTGAGTTTTACTTTTTTGTGTCAACTATTTTCTTTTGATTTCATCTGACATATTTTCCTATTTTTGTCCTTTTATACTTAAAAACATATAAATTTTTAGTTTGTCAAAATCTACATTCATATGCAAGCTTCTAAGGTTATAGGATAACGGATTTCCTTTTCATATCCTTTAGACAAGCTACTCTTTGGCAGTCAATTTTTGGTATGGTATTTCTTGGGTATTGGTGAGCGTTATAGTAAACTTTTATAGCAGCTGTTATAAGACATTTTTCAAAATTTCTTTATTTATAGGAAAAGTTTTAGAATTTCTGAGTTATAGGAAATTTAACAAAATTTCTCTATTTATGAGGAATTTTTCAAAATTTCTCTATTTATGAGAAATTATTCAAAATTTCTTTATTTATAGAAAATTATTCAAAATTTCACTATTTATAAGAAATTTTTCAAATTTCTGCATTTATGGGAAATTTCTCCAAATTTCTCCATTTATAGGATATTTGTCAAAATTTTTCTATTTATAAAAAATTTTTAAAAATTTCTTTATTTAAAGGAAATTTTTTAAAATTTCTTATTTATAGGAATTTTTTTAAAATTTCTCTATTTCTCATGGCACAATACACTAGGTAAAATCACTAGGGAGAGTTGTCAATTTAGTAGACCCTGTTATGTCAAGAAAGCAGAATGAAAGTCGAAGTAAAAGAAAAACTTGAATTTAAAATTTGCACCGCACTCATCACTCCATAGTTTTATCTTCCTTTTATAAACCTTTTATAAACGAAGTGTGTAGTGATTTTACCTTGTTTTTATTGTACTATGTCTATTTCTATTAAATTTTTCTATTTATAGGAATTTTTTCAAAACTTCTCTTTTTACGGGAAATTTTTCAAAATTTCTCTATCTATCAAATTGCACTTTTTCGGAAAATTTTCAAAATTTCTCTATTTGTAGGAAATTTCTCTATTTAAAAGAAATTTCTTCAAAAATTTTCTATTTATAGGAAATTTTTTAAAATTTCTGCATTTTTAACAAATTTTTCTAAAATTTCCTATTTACAGCAAATTTTTACCAACATTTTTTTTATAGGAATGTTTCTTGAAAATTTCTCAAAATTTTTCTTTTCATAGGAAATTCCTTCAAAAATTCCCTTTTAATAGTAAATTTCCAAAATTTCTCTTTTTATAAATAATTTTTAAAAATTTAACTTTTCATAATTTCTCTATTTAGAGGTAATTTTATAAAATTTTTCTATTTAAAGAAAATTTTTTTAAAAAAATTTTATTTATAGAAAATTTTTTAAAATTTCTCTATTTATAAGAAATTTTTCAAAATTTCTCTATTTATAAGAAATTTTTTTAAATTTCTCTATTTATAAGAAACTTTTCAAAATTTATCTTTATTTTTTAAAATTTCTCTGTTTATAGGAACTTTGGCAAAATTAAAAAAAAATCTCTTTTAATAGGAAATTTTTGAAAAATTTCAATAAAATATATAGAAAAATTTCAATATCGTAAATTTTTCTATAGAAAAACTTCAATATCGTAAATTTTTTTGTAGAAAGATTTTAATATTGTAAATATCGTAAATTTTTCTATAGAAAAATTTAAATATTGTAAATTTTTCTACAGAAAAATTTTAATATCCTAAATTTTTCTATAGAAAAATTTCAATATCTTAAATTTTTCTAAAGAAAAATTTTAATATCCTAAATTTGTCTATAGAAAAACTTTAATATCCTAAATTTTTCTACAGAAAAACTTCAATATCCTAAATTTTTCTATAGAAAAATTTCAATATTCCAAATTTTCCTATAGAAAAATTTCAATATCCTATAGAAAAATTTCATTGTCCTAAATTTTTCTATAGAAAAATTCTATGGAAAAATTTCAAAAAAATTTTACAAGTAAATTTTTCTATAGAAAAATTTCAATATCGTAAAATTTTCTATAGAAAAATTTCAATAAAATTATTCTTTAGAAAAATTTCAATATTCTTAAGTTTTCTATAGAAAATTTTCAATATTCTTAATTTTTCTATAGAAAAATTCAAATATCCTTAATTTTTCTATAGAAAAGTTTCAATATCCTAAATTTTTCTATAGAAAAAATTCAATAAAATTTCTCAAGTTAATTTTTCTATAGAAAAATTTCAATATCCTAAATTTTTCAAGTAAATTTTTCTATAGAAAAATTTCAATATCGTAGACTTTTCTATAGAAAAATTTCAATAACATAAATTTTTCTATAGAAAAATTTCAATAACATAAATTTTTCTATAGAAAAATTTCAATATCTTACATTTTTCTATAAAAAAAATTTCAATATCATTAATTTTTCAAAATTTTCAATATCAATATCGTTAATTTTTCTTTAGAAAAATTTCAATATCCCAAATTTTCCTATAGAAAAATTTCAATATCGTAAATTTTTCTATAGAAAAATTTCAATATCGTAAATTTTTCTATAGAAAAATTTCAATATCGTAAATTTTTCTATAGAAAAATTTCAATATCGTAAATTTTTCTATAGAAAAATTTCAATATCGTAAATTTTTCTATAGAAAAATTTCAATATCGTAAATTTTTCTATAGAAAAATTTCAATATCGTAAATTTTTCTATAGAAAAATTTCAATATCGTAAATTTTTCTATAGAAAAATTTCAATGAATAATTTCAATACCATAAATTTTTCTATAGAAAAATTTCAATATCGTAAATTTTTCTACAGAAAATATCGTAAATTTTTCTATAGAAAAATTTCAATATCGTTAATTTTTCTTTAGAAAAATTTCAATATCCCAAATTTTCCTATAGAAAAATTTCATTATCCTAAATTTTTCTATAGAAAAATTTCAATATCGTAAATTTTTCTATAGAAAAATTTCAATATCGTAAATTTTTCTATAGAAAAATTTCAATATCGCAAATTTTTCTATAGAAAAATTTCAATATCGTAAATTTTTCTATAGAAAAATTTCAATATCGTAAATTTTTCTACAGAATAATTTCAATATCGTAAATTTTTCTATAGAAAAATTTCAATATCGTAAATTTTTTTATAGAAAAATTTCAATATTGTAAATTTTTCTATAGAAAAATTCCAAAAAAAATTTTTTAAATAAATTTTTCTATAGAAAAATGTTCATGTCCTAAATTTTTCTATAGAAAACTTTTAATATCCTAAATTTTTCTGTAGAAAAATTTCAATATCTTAAATTTTTCTATTGAAAAATTTTAATATCCTAAATTTTTCTATAGAAAAATTTCAATATCGTAAATTTTTCTATAGAAAAATTTTAATATCGTTAAATTGCAATATTGTAAATTTTCCTATAGAAAAATTTCAATATCGTAAATTTTTTTATAGAAAAATTTCAATATTGTAAATTTTTCTATAGAAAAATTCCAAAAAAAATTTTTTAAATAAATTTTTCTATAGAAAAATGTTCATGTCCTAAATTTTTCTATAGAAAACTTTTAATATCCTAAATTTTTCTATAGAAAAATTTTTCTAGAAAAAACTGTTATACTAACATTTTTTATATTCTGAATCATTAGTCTGCCATTGCCTATTGTAGTTCATGGAGGGCATAAATAAGTATATAATTTTCATATTTTTTCCTGATAATGATTTATATTTTAAAATTCCCCATGACCTTGTTCAGACATTACATTATGTGTGGAAAATGTTTCATGTTTGCTATATTTTTTTTTTTTTTTTTTCTTTTTGAAAAATAAAATGTTTTATGCAAAAGTGTTGTCATTTTGCTATAATCGATTACACTTGAAAACACTTTAAAGTCATTTAAATGATAAATTTAAATTTAATGACTAAAAACAGTCGGTTTTTCTAAGTAAAATGAATTGAAAGTGAAATGAAGTGAATTTAATAGATGCTTAACATGATATTTAAATTAAGAGTATTAAAGAAATGATTTTGAAAATTTAATTTATTTATAATGCAAATCCAAACTAATTAAATTCAATTCAAGTGTAAGTAGTTAGTTAAGCTTAAGTCTTAGAAATTATACCAAGACTTGAAGAATGCTTTAATTAGACATGTTTTTTTTTATATTAAGTTTCAATAAAAGGAATCAAAGAATCAAGTCAATCATGATAAATTGAAAAAATTAAATTAAATGCTTTCAGCATTTGTTAGGTTTATTGAATATTATTGGAAATTATGTTGAATTAAATTTAAATTCCTGTTAAACTTCAATCGCAATTTTCAACATTTAATATCAAAACCAGTTGCATTTTCATTCTAAAAAATTTCCCATGGCTTAAATTTGCAACTTTAAACTTTAGCAATTTTCAAAATTTTCAAAAGCAAAACTCCCTCTAACATATCTTTTTAGATTCTTCTTAAAAATTTAACCGCAATAATAAATATTCTTTATATTTGCATAATTTAGCTATAAACACATGTTCAACAAATTGTTTATATGTATATTTATTTTTTTTCGGTATTTTTCAATTAACTTGTCTCTTATCTGCAAAATTTCTGTTAATATTTTTACATAATACTCGTAATATCGTAATATTTTATCGTTGCCAGCATTTTCGTTTAACAGCCGAAAAAGGTCATCTTGCAGCTGTTTATAAATTTTAATTTTGCAAAACTTTGGTCTGTAACCAAAATGTAAAATATTCATAACTTTTGGTTAAAAGTTTACCTGCATCAATAAATTATATTTAAAATGATTATTTACTACTGGCAATTCTGTCTTTTTTTCTTGTTAAACAAATACAGGGTATCATGTAAATATGCGACCTGGACATTAATAATAAGATTTCGAATTGAAAACTTTTTGGCAAAAGTTTTATTTTATTAGGGAGAACCTAGAACTTGGCAATTTTTATTTTATTAGGGAGAATCTAGAACTTGGCAATTCGATAACACAGCCAAACAAAATGAAAACTTTTTTTTGCTTCACATTTCTTGTATCAGCTCTAGTTTTCGAGATATCACTTTTTTCAAAAAACTACGAAGTTACGCGAAAATAACACAGGTCAACAGCAAAAATGTGCTCGAGTAACCACTATATACATTTGATGTATCATGGCTACCTTAGTACAAAAATGGTAAAATTTTTAAAATCTATGGCAAGATTTTTAAAAAATTTTTTTTTTTTTTTTGAATTGCAATTTTATTTAGACGTTTCTTCAAATAATTAATGATAACTCAAAAACTACTAGTCCGATATTATTAAAATAAAATCAGAAAAATTAAGATTTACATAGCCTTTAATTCGTCTATATATCGCGTTTCAATCGGATCAATAGTATCGGAGTTATAATAAAAAACTTAAGAAAAAAATATATTTTTTATATAAAAATGGCAAAAATTTTCGTTTTAAAAAAATCATGAAAAATCGAAAACAGCAAAAAACTTCCAGATTTATTATTTTATCGCATAGCGACATATAATAGCAACAAAATGAGATATCGACCATAAAAATCGATTGATTTTTTTCGAATTTATTCACAATTTGGTAAATTCGCTCATTTTCACAAAATTTTAGTTTTTTGCAATTTCAAGGGGTGCATGTCGGATTATTGTGAGATTTGGTGAGAAACTTCCACAAACAAAATTTTAGTCGAATTGGACAACGTTAACAAGTAGCGCATAGGCCCCAAATCTGAAAAATAGCATTTAAATCGAAAAAAATTGTCAAATTTTCAGTTTTTGCAAAATTAAAGCTATTTATTCCCCCTTTTGCAAAAAAGTGGATTCTAGTTCTTAGTGCAAAGGCAATGATTTTTCCAATAAGGTACATGCCTTTAAAATCGGTTAAACAGTTTTCAAAGAGTATGTCAGTATGTCAAAGAGTGTACTTTCTTCATGATATTGGCAGGAACATATCATTTCAGAGCATAAAAGTAACTTAAGGCTTTTCTGATCAAAACAAATTATATTAACGAAAGCTTTACATAGCGAATGTTTTCTATAGAAAAGCTTTCGGTTACGAATTATTTCTACTAGAGATCTTTCGGTATTAAAAGTTTCCTGTAGGAAAGCTTTCGATATTGTTTCTATAGGAAAGCTTTCTATATTGAAAGTTTGACTTGGAATGTTTTCTATATGAAATTTTTCGATATTCAAAGTTTTATGAAGGAAATCAAAAGTTTTCTATAGAAAATCTTTTCATATAGAAAGTTTGTTATTAAGAAGCATTTCGAAATCGAAAAATTTATATGGGAAATCTTTAGATATTGGCATTTTTATATTGAAAAGCTCTTGATATGGAATGTTTTTAGTAGAAAGCTTTGGATATTAAAAGTAAGTAACCTTTAGGGAATCTGTTTATATAGAAGGTTTTCAATATGAAATATTTTGACAACAAAAGTTTTATATAAGAAATTTTTTGACATCGAAAGTTTTCGATAGAAAAGCATTTCGAAATCGAAAAATTTTTATAGAAACTCTTTAGATATTGACATTTTTATATTGGAAAGCTCGAAAGATTTATATAGAAAATATCTAAAATATTGGCACTTTTATATTAAAAAGCTCTTAATATAGAATGTTCTTAGTGGAAAGCTTTGGATATTAAAAGTAACCTTTATGAAATCTGTTGATATAAAAGGTTTTCAGTCCGAAATATTTTGACGACATAAGTTTTATATAAGAAATTTTTCGATATCGAAAGTTTTCTATAGAAAATTTTTCAATATCAAATATTTTTTTGTAGGAAACCTTTCGACATCGAAAGTTTTATATAGAAAATCTTTTTTCCGGAAAACTTTTGATATGGAATGTTTTTAGCTTTTTAAATCAAAAGTTATTTATAGGAAAGCTTTGATATTAAATGTTTTTTATAGCAAAGTTTTATATAAGAAATCTTTTGATATCGAATTTTTGTTATAGGAATCCTTTCGATATCGAAAGTTTTATATTGGAATTTTTAATATAGACAGTTTTTTAGAAACTTTTAGATATTAAGGTTATCTAAAGGAATGGCTTTTATTATTGAAATTTTTCTATAGAAAAGTTTTATATAAAAAGTTTTCTATCTGAAATATTTTGACTACAAATGTTTTATTTAAAAAAACTTTCGATATCGAAAGTTTATTAAAGAAAACCTTTCGACATCGAAAGTTTTCTATAATAAACTTTCGATAATGGCAGTTTTTTTTTTATTGGAAAGCTTTTGATATGGATATAATATTAGTAGAAAGTTTTAGATATTAAATGTTAACTATAGGAAAGCTTTTAATATTGACAGTTTTCTAAACGAAAAATGTTGCCAGCAAAAGTTTAATACAAGCATTTGTCATTTCTCGCACTTTTCTAGCCTTGCTTAGTCTAACTAAGCTGCAGCTTTCAAAGCTCTAAGTTGTTCTATAAGATTCCATGTGTTGTCTAAGAGATTCATGATTTTCTCAAAGTTATTCTGTTAAGAAATGAAAGGGATCTCTAAAGATCTACGATTATAAACAGAGTTGCAAACGGCTGTGAGATAATTATGCTTTCCGAAGATCTACATCTTTAATCCTATGATTTGAAATTTGTGGTCTTTCTAGACTTAGGACAGATACTTAAAGACTCACAAGATTTATATAATTAGCCTTATAACTAGTGTCGAAGCGAACAACCGTGGTAAATCATCCGCCTGGCATACCAGAGGTCCCAAGATAGATCTCCGGGCAGACTTAACCTCTTAACTCAGCTAGCCACTGGTTATTGAATATTAGGCTATGTAAAACTTCTCTAACTAATGCATTTGACATTCGGAGCCGGAGTTAAAACATAGGTCCCTTTTAATGAGTCTGAAAATAGAATCGGATGCAGCTCATTATCTGGGAGAAGTACCCAGATTTCCACCTTAGGTGGAAAGGGTGTTATAAGTTTGTGCTGATGTATGTAACGCATAGAAATATTTGACTTAAACTCACCTTTTAGTATACCAATAGGCTTAGAATCACTTTCTGAGTCGATTAAGCGATGTCAGTCCGTCTGTCTGGCTGGACGGATGACTGGCTGGACCCCCATGTAAACGATGTAATCAAAGTATAGGTCTCAATTCTAGAGATAATTTGATGAAATTTGACTCATTTTTTGACAGTGGGACCATGGCTATTTGAAATTCGTCAAAATCGGTCCATTATTCATGGTACCTCCCATATGTCGCACTTCCCCAAATTGATATATAGGCCACAAATATCAATACTTTTTCATGAACTGGTATGTCAAAATATATATGCCGACTAGTGTAAGTTTTGAGAAAATGTTTGTATGATGACAAAATTTAGCAAATATTTGTCTTTATATAGGGAAAAGAGCACCTTTGACCTTAATGGTGAAGGGTATCGTATAGTCGGGCCTGACCAACTATAGCACTTTCTTACTTGTTTTTTTAGGATTTTGTCGAAAATATTTTGGTTTCTAAAAATAAGTACCAACCTAATATACATATATACATTGGCAATCATTGATATACCAAATGCTGCCCTACCCTGTAGTCAATGCCGACAGTGAAACAGTACTGATCTATTACTGACATATTCAACAGTACTAGTAACCTTTTATACCCCAGCCAATGTTATCTACTATAGACATTTAACATTTGCGGTTCCTACGAAATCCACCAGTAGACTTCAGAACTATTAAATAAGTACTGACTTACTAGTTCTTTTGGTCCATATGATACGTGAGAGAAAAATATGTATTGCTCTCAAAGAGAGTTCTCATATAAAGAGACTGTAGTGAATCAGTATTGACATACTACTGACGTGGTCTACAGTAATATTGACCTATTGTACCCAGTCCACGTTATCTATTATTGACATTTAACGTAGACTGTTCCTACGAAATCTACCAGCACTGTAGACTAAGTAGTTCCTTTGGGACCAAAATTTCTTCTTTTTTTTCATTTACAATTTCTTCCTCTCTTTAAGAATTACACTCCAAAACCCTATTTGTACAAATTTCTTTGTTTTCTGTAATTTATTTTACTCATTTTTAATTTTTTGTTTTTAATCACATTTTTTAATTCACTTTTTTAACTTTTCAAAATTTTATTAAAGATTTTTTTAAGACGCGCACGTGTTTTCTCCTCGAATTAAATTAAACAATAAAGAAATACAAAAAAAAAAACAAATATTTCAGAGAGGAAAATTCTCTACCTAATAAGAGAGAGACAATAAAAAATACTCGCCTGTTGAAATTGTGTTGACAATGTCACCAGAAACATACTAGTACTGTCGTCTCTATATATTTTCTACCTGTTTTCAAAACAAAAATTATAGACACTTTAACTGGTGTTTTTGTCTATAGAGACGAGAGTGTAGACATGTCAACATATGGTGCCAGGTTGACTAAAGGGTAACTAAATCTCACAGATCCTAGATAACTAGTCAAACTTAAAGAAGTTGTTATACGAGTAAAAGGCCTTCTTGAGGGCCTTTCTTAAGAGGAACACTTTAGACTATATAAAAACCTTATTGTGTGCTCTATAAAAATTTTTTATTTATTTTTAAATACGAGTGATCATGAATGGCATTGATCATTTAAAGTCATTTCAATTAAAAAATAAAAACATATGTTCTTCGCAGACAAATTGTTTGCGGCCAAAATAAATAAAATCTTAAAATGCTGCTGTCATGGAATTGATTTTTGGCAAATTTCTAAAAATTAAATTAATTGATTTTTAATTGAAATAAATGTTTATTCTTGTTTTGCATTGTATACACTTTGTTTTGGCATTCTTCTATATTTAGGGAAGATTGACAGTTGGCATTGTGTGCTTTATAGAAAGTCAAAAAGCTTTTTATTTTTAAGGCCTTTTAAATAAAAGCCTTTTATTCAAACCCTCATTACCTTCATAACTGAGTATGTAAGTATTTAATATTAACACCCAAAAGTTCCAAGACACTATTTATGATATACGAGCATTTGTGCTATAGGTGTTGTCGTCGTCTGCTATTTGTTAGAATTTAAACTTTGAACTTTCACAAGAGTAAAACGATTTAAGCTCCAAATGTCACATTTTTGCAATGACACAAAGTCAAATATTAAAAGTTATTGTTAGTATCTCTATTTTAGAACAGACACATAAACCAAACACGAACACGAATGTCTGCAGATAGTGGAAGTTATAGGAATAATATTTTGACATTTTAATCTGATGTGTAAATACATTGATCTTAAATGGATGATTGAAGGATACAAAAAAAAAAGTTGGCAACAAAAATGTTTAAGGTATTTTCTAACAAGGTTGAAAATTGTTTGAGTATTGGATTATAGTTTGGGTTGTTATAAATAAGAGCTTTAAAATGTTGAGAAAAAAGTTTGTTTAATTTTGAGCTCAATTACTTAAGTGTTTAATTGAAATTTTAAAGGGCCTATTAGAGGCTCATACTTGACATGTAAGAATGGCTTGTCATCATGCCGTCATATCCGTGTTACAGTGATAACATTCAGACAAATATTGCCTATACAATTGTAAATAGTGCATATACGAATCGGGCCACCTTCTTCGGAAAGGGCATAATAGAGCTTGAAAGGGAGAAATAAAGCTTAAGAGCCGATGTTGATTTTGAATTACACACAAATTATTTAGGAAATTATTGTCATTTTTTATTATTATGATAATATTGGTATGGTTCAATTATGTATGGAACAAAATACTCCATCCAAAAGTCCAAATTTTAGATGACGCTAAGGCATAATTAAGATTCTATGCCATTAATGTGCCGAATTATCTCATCCTTTAGCTCTTGAATTGATGCTGGCTTATCGACGTACACCTTTTCTTTCAAATAACTCCAAAGAAAGAAGTCCAACGGTATCAAAACCATGATCTTGGCGGCCAATTGACATCGCCACCACGTGAGAAGAGCCATTGTTTTATTAGCCGTGTAGCAAGTGGCACCGTCCTGTTAAAACCACATATCGCCCACATCAATATCTTCCAATTCGGGCCACAAAAAGTTCGTTATTATCTCACGATAGGTGATATGCAATATTTTCTGCAGTGCGAGCATGCATTGGTGTCTTCACATCTCCTACAGACCTGGTTTGCTGAAATTTTTACTCTATTTTTCCGAAGTCACGAAGTGCACGATATGTATTTTAATTTGAACCCCATAGAAATTGGTGTTGCCGTGACTGGGTATCCAACCCAGGGCTGAATATGATATGTTGTGCTTAGAAGTCGACGTGCTAACCAACTAAGCGACAGCATCCTCATAGGACATCATTTGTCAGTGATTTTAATTTCGGCCACTTGGGTATGAAAAAGCTTTCCGCAAGCTTTTGCTAACAATCAGAAACGCAACCTTTTGACAATTTCGTTTGAATGTTTGGGATTTTTCAATAACAATATGGACGATTTTTTCGCCGTTTTGTAAATGAAGACGAAAAGTGAATCCACCATAACACACTGTAGACGAAAGAGTGAGTTTGACGGTGCGAAACGATACCGGCTGCCAACAAAGTTATGGAGTTCGTTTTTGGCGACGCACGAGAAATAATCCACAATGACTACCTTCAAATGTGAAAATTAATGATGAGTGGAGAAAAAAGGACAGCATCTGGCCACCTTTTCCACCTGAAGTAAATGAATGCAAATGCGGTTTCCGTGCAAAAATCAATGAATAAGGCTATGAATTGCGCCCTCATCCTCTATATTCTGTAGATTTAGCACCGAGTGACTATTTTTTGTTTCCAAACTTGAAATAATAACTCGGCGTTAAGAGATTTGACTCCTTCGACTAGCAGCCTAATCCTAAATAATTCTTGTTCTGTTATCCTTGACTCCCAGTGGAGCATAGGGCCTCAACCATCCTTTTATTTAGCGATAAATAATGCATTGGGAATAAATCCCTCACTTGCACTTGTATGTGCCTTAGCTTTCTCTCATTGGATAATCGTCTTCATTAGATGTTTCCGAATTAGAGTAGAAACGATAGAAGCGATCTTCTTTACGGAACTTTACGAAAAGACGATACGGTAAATCAATGTATGGAAGTTCAGCATCTTTATATTATAGAGTAGTTGCCTCAGCTCTTATGAAAAAGACAAAGAATCCCTAATTAAGGCAATTGTAAGATCAGTAGCATATCAGAAAGAACCTTCCAGAGAGTGATATCAGACAGCTCGACATCCAGCCGCTCAATATCACGTTATACAAAGCAGTTCTGAAAGACATTCATAAGAACATGGAAAACTAGAGGATAAACAGTTACCGGATAAATGTTGTACTTGTTGGTCGTTCACCACCTATTGCAGAGGAAGTGAGAAGTCTGCAAAAAACTACTAGGGTATTACTGGTACAATTGAGATCTGGATATTGTTGAAGACATTCTTTCTGGCTCAGAATAAATTCTAAAATAGCCGAGACCTGCCCAACATGTGATGAAAGTCCAATTGATAAAAGTCCAATTGATACCCAATACCTCTTCTAATGCGCAGATAAGCCGCCGACCTAACTTCAGATTCCTTATAGCAGCGAGTCACCTAGATCTGGACTTACTCGTATAGGAGTATCCAGATTACGAAAAACATTAATGGCCTATTTTTCATTACAGTTTCAACAATAAGACATCATTTCTCAAAAAATGTCTATTTTAATTTTATCACGCCAAATCATATTTTTCGGGAGGGAGAAACAAATTGAAGAAACGTTCTACGTTTAGAAAATTCCAAAAATCAAAAATAATTGTATTTTTTAACATAAATCAACAAGCGAATTCTGATTCGGTCCACACTTGGCTCATTTTTGAAGAATGTCAGTTAATCGGTTAATAGTACTTTCTTATTTGTGGGTGAAAATACGAGTTAATAAACTAATTCTAAAAAGTCTCTAAGGGACCAACCGAGTTATAATAAACACAAGTTTTCTTAAAGTCGTTTATTTGATTATGAAGTCTAGTTTGTTTTCGACATAAGTTTTTTAACTTATAGTAAAATCGCCAAAATGTTAATTAATCGGAAAATCTTTCTGGTTCAGTTGTGTATATTTTCGAGGCATCTAAAATTATGAATTTTGAACACATCAATCTCCTCTTGCCGATATACGTTGTCTTTGCAGTTTATTTTTTTACGTTCGGGAATAAAATTAAGTCTTTGAATGGAAAATCAAGACTAAACTGTAGATGACTCATTAAATGACACAAAAAGGTCATTTCAAAAGTTTGAGCACTTTGCCTCTTGTCAGGTGTTGAAAGATCTGTCTTTGAAAGTTGATTTTTCTAATATCCCAGAAAGCTTTTGGAAAAAATTATTGAGTCCCATTAAAAATTAAAATCGCATCAATGGTGCGATAGATTCAGGTCGAATTATTCAAAAAACAACGACCATTTGTTCAGATGTGCTTCTAGCCCATTATAAGTAGATGCATAAAATATTCAAGAAACTTGAGTTGACTTATGGTAGCTTTGGGATAGCCCAACCTCAAGATTATGGTCAAATAATTATATTATAACTATTTTCTATAAACTTTGAATAATCAATGAGGTTTGTGTCTTAGCTAAAAATATCGTCAGAATTGAAATTTGGAATAGAATGAAGGCCATATAATACAATTGAATATGTCTTTTTACATTATAAACCACATTCAGATTATTTTCTTCTTTTTCATTTCAGATTTTCTTTAATCCATATCATCAAAATGACGTAATATTCAAAGGAAGCCCACATTAAAGCGAATAGAATTTCGCCTAAAAAACATTCAAATAAAATAGAATTTTTTAATAACTGTGATAAATTTATATAGAACAAAATGCAGCAACACAAAATAAACAAATTAGCAATATTTACCAGCATTTTAATAATGTTCGTGCTAAATTTAATGCTACAGACAGCAGCTGCCAAAGAAAATATACCCAAATATGTTAAGGATGAGGACGAGTTACAAGGGAGAGAGAAACGAGATAGTTATAGACCTATAGAACAACAACAGCAGCAGCAGCAACAACGACATAGAACGCAACACCATCATCAAGCACATCATACTCAACCACAACATGGTCATCACAGACAGCAGAGGCAACGTAATTCGGGTCCCAGCAGCTCATCTCAGTCATATAAAAGATTTTCCCGAGATTCAAGGGATTCAAATACATTTAGTCGTAAACCTAATATTATACTCATTTTGACTGATGATCAAGACGTGGAATTGGGTTCTTTGAATTTTATGCCCCGCACTTTACGTATTTTAAGAGACGGTGGGGCGGAATTTAAACATGCCTATACCACAACACCCATGTGTTGTCCGGCACGTTCTTCCATTTTGACCGGCATGTATGTGCACAATCATATGGTCTTCACCAATAACGATAACTGTTCGAGTCCCCAGTGGCAGGCCACACACGAGACCCGTTCATTTGCCACATATTTATCGAATGCCGGCTATAGAACGGGATATTTTGGCAAATATTTGAATAAGTACAATGGTTCCTATATACCTCCGGGCTGGCGAGAATGGGGAGGTCTTATTATGAATTCGAAATATTATAATTATAGCGTTAATATGAATGGACAAAAGATTAAGCATGGATTTGATTATGCCAAGGTAGGAATGTTAGATAATTCGATATACAAAAGTGTTTATGACCTATTTTCAAGAATTATGATTCCAGATTTGATTTCAAATTTAGCTATTTCTTTCTTTCATTTATAACTCTCTGATAACTTTGCTTTCAGGATTACTATCCCGATTTAATAGCCAATGATTCGATAGCCTTTTTAAGATCATCAAAACAACAAAACCAAAGAAAACCTGTGATGTTAACAATGAGTTTTCCGGCACCACATGGACCCGAAGATTCAGCGCCCCAATATAGTCATCTATTTTTTAATGTAACCACTCACCAGTAAGTTCTCATTATCTATAACTTTTATAACAATATTAAGCTACGATTTGACTTTTGACTATATTAGACTTTAGCTATATACTTAGGAAAATAGATCCATAATTAATTTTACTTAAGTCAAAGTTAAAGGGTAAGGTAAGGTTTGAAACCAGGTTTTAAGAATGACATCTTCACTCGAAGACCCTTTTGCTCCATAGTGATCAAAGTGAGTTTTGGGTAACTTCGGACTGGTTTGGGTAGCTTTGCTATCGTAATTGAACACAGCTAATATGTTTTGAAGTGACATTCTTAATTCTTAACTCGGCCGTTTACTACACCGTAGATCAGCGTTGGCCAAATGGAGAGCTTTTTTATAACAAGATCAAGCTAATATTTGGCTTTTGACTACATCAGAATTTAGCTATATAATTCGGAAAATAGATCCATAATTAATTTTACTTAAGTTCAAGTGAAAGGGTTCAAGGTATCAAGAATGACATCTTCACTCGAAAACCCTTTGGCTCTATAGTGATCAAAGTGAGTTTTGGGTAACTTCGGACTGGTTTGGGCAGCTTTGCTATCGTAATTGAACACAACTAATATGTTTTGAAGTGACATATTCTTAATTCTTAACTCGGCCGTTTACTACACCGTAGATCAGCGTTGGCCAAATGGAGAGCGTTTTTATAACAAGATCAAGCTAATATTTGGCTCTTGACTATATCAGACTTTAGCTATTGTATTCAGAAAATAGATCCATAATCAATTTAAATTAAGTTTAAGTAAAAAAATAAGGTTTCCCTAATTCTTTTACTCAAAACTACACAGTCTTTTTATTAGATTCTAGATATTGCCTTTGATAGACTTTTGCTCATACTTTTGACCATATATTTGACTGAATTTTTTATCAAACTTACTTTTATATTGAATACACTTTCCCAATTATAGTACACCATCATACGATCTGGCCCCCAATCCCGATAAACAATGGATCTTACGTGTTACACAACCCATGGAACCAGTGCACAAACGTTTCACGAACATTTTAATGACCAAACGTTTGCAGACTCTTCAGTCTGTGGACACGGCTGTGGAAAGAGTTTATAATGAACTTAAGATATTAGGAGAATTAGACAATACCTATATAATATATACCTCGGATCATGGTTATCATTTAGGGCAATTTGGTCTGATCAAGGGTAAAAGTTTCCCATTCGAATTTGATGTAAGAGTGCCATTTTTGGTAAGAGGACCGGGAATTCAACCATCAAAAGTGTGAGTTTAAATTTTAAAAATCTTTAATTCCAAAATAATATTTTAATTTTTTTCAAAAGGGTCGATGAAATCGTCTTAAATGTAGACTTGGCTCCCACATTCTTGGATATGGGTGGTGTGCCCACTCCAGCGCACATGGATGGTCGCAGTATTTTACCTTTATTATTGAATAAAAACAAACATATCAGGGATCAGTGGCCCGATTCGTTTTTAATCGAAAGTTCTGGCCGCCGAGAGACACCCGAGCAAATAGCCGAGGCTCGAGCGCGTTTACAAATTGAAAGATCCAATATGAAATTGGCCAATAGTACTCTAATAGAAGATCTCATAGATAATAGTACCACTACCCCGAGTAGTCATATAGATGTCATTGACCTAGAGTCCAGGGAAGAAGAACAATTTGCCGAGAATGAAAGAGAAGGAGACACTGATACAGAAGATGATTTTGATTTCGATAATGAAGATGATGTAGATATATCCACGGGCAATCTAGAAGAGGAAGAGGATGATGAAGATGAACTAGAAGAGGACACTGATCAACAAGACCAATTTGACAATAATTTACCTTTGGCTCCTTATATAACGAAGATGATGCGTTTGAATTCGGAATGTTCAGATCCAAAGCTTTTGGAAAATTGTAGGCCAGGTCAGAAGTGGAAGTGTATAAATGAGAACGGTAGATGGCGTAAGCACAAATGTAAATTCCATGTAAGTATTTTAAGTTCAAATTAAGGGAGGGTTAAGAGTTAATTAAAGTATATAAATTTTAACGTAGCTACAATTACAGCATCATTTGGAGGAGATTTCAAAATATCCTAAGAATCAGAATAAAAGAAAATGTGCCTGTTTTACACCAGATGGCGTGGTTTATACTAAAATTAAGCCCGAGAATTATTATGGTGAACAGAGGAGAGTAAGGAAGAGGTGAGTATTGAGATAGATTAAAAAAAGTAGGGTTATGTAAAAAAATTGTCTTTCTTACCTAGAACTCAGAGTTTTGGTAAATCCTCACGCCGACACAAGCGTGATACCGAAAATTTTGATCTGGAGGAGTTATATCACACAGAATTGCCCTATGAAATGGAGGAACTGTTGGACTTGCATAAAAACTTAAATGAAGTTGAAAAACACTTGCTAGCTCAGCATGAGAAAAAAGCCGAACATTTACGCTTAAAACGCGAGCTAACGGCCAACTTGTTTGAAACTCCCGATTCCCTAAACGAAAGCGATGAAAATAAGAAAAACTCCACATCCAATGATGCCATTTCCAAGGTCATACAAGAGATACAGGACACTTTAGAGACCCTAGAGCTCAAATTTGTGGAACATGATTGGTCCTCAAACAATACCTCGAAGACCTCCACGAAACTGACATCAGCCGGTTTTGTGAGAGGTAGTAAATTCCCCAAAGTAGGAGGTCGTGTGGGAACACGCTGTTATATCGAATCCGACACGGGCAAGGTTAACTGCTCCGATGTTATTTATGATGATGAGAAAACCTGGCGTAAGTCCAGATCTCAAATTGATATGTTAATAAAGGTCCTTAAGGATAAGATAACCCATTTGAAGGATATTAAGAAACAATTGAGGGAAAGTAAACAGCAGCAACAGGGCAGATATTGGAATAATGAATTTATAACGCAATCTCGGGATGATAACGTTCAAACAGATTTATCGTTGATTTCAACCGAGTATCAAGGACCCAAAGGTGCTAGACGCAGAAGACCTTATCACAACCAACATCATCATCAAGCGCATCATGGCAGACATCATCCTTATAATGGCGCGGGTTCGAATATGGGAGGTCCCGGTGGTAGGAGAAGAATTTATGATAATGCAGATTATAATAAATATCCTCAGGTTTCCAAGAACTTTAATATAGAGGAGGTAGTAGAAACACAAGCCAGAGGTAAAACTCGGGATAATGTGCCAAATATTACAACAAGTACAATAACCAGTAGCACAACACCACAACAAAATCCAGATGAAAGCACTACTAATATGATAAGTGAAAAGGGAAATTTCAATAGAGGAACTACTTCCATGTATAATATGGATTACGAGGGTTCTAATAAAGGTAAATAAAATGGACTAAATGTAACTTGTAACTTAATTAACGATTTTATCTTTAAGATTCCTTATCTAGCACTGAAAGAAACCGCTATTTAAATCCTTCAACAGCAACTGCCAATCGACATCCTTATCTTAACAAGGGCCAGAAAGAAGTGATCAAGGAGACCTATAACAATCAAAGACAACCTTTGAATGATCCTTATGAAAACGACAACAGCAATCAGTACTCGGGACCGGCTGAATGCTATTGTGAACCAGAAGATGAAATGTAAGTCTCATAATCAATTTCGCTCATAAAAACAAATCCTATATACAAACCATCTTTCCAGTTATCCCGATTCCAAAGAAATTGCCCGTGAAGCCCGTCGCAAACTCAAAGAGGAACGTCAGCGCAAAAAAGAACGTAAACGCATCAAGAAGGCTCGTCTGGAGAAGGAATGTCTGTCGGAAAAGATGAATTGCTTCTCGCATGACAATAGCCATTGGCGTACGGCTCCCTTGTGGAATGATAGCCCTTTCTGTTTCTGCATGAATGCCAATAATAATACCTACTCTTGTCTGAGAACCATTAATGCTACACATGACTATTTATACTGTGAATTTACCACAGGTCTAATAACATTTTATAATTTGAAAATTGGTAGGTTTAAAAGAATATTCTATAGTGGCAGAGAATAATATCCCAAATTCTATTTCAGATCCTTTTGAAACTTTGAATCGCGCTTCATCCTTAACAGCCACCGAAAAGTCCTATATGCATGATGCCCTCGCTAAACTGAAGAGTTGTAAGGGCCGTAGTTGTACGTTGAAGAGAGCTGTGGATTTTGAGAATCCTTCTACTACCGTTAATAGCCTTACAAGGGGAACTAAGCGAAAACATGGTAAGGAACTAAAGCAATATTGGGCAAAGTCTCTCTAATTAACCCTAGGGTTAGCCTAAATAACTTAATTTTGTTATTACCTTCTTTTTAAAATTTATTTGTTGGATTGACTCTTACCGATATATTTTTTTCTAGTTTCGGGAATAGTGAGTACACCCTTTAACGTCAATCCTGGCTTTGTTTCAAATCGTATGGATGGTTATGATGGTCCCCAAGCGAAACGTCGGAAAGTGGCGAAGTAAGTTTTTCATTATTTTAAGAGTAGATCTAAATCAATTTTTAGGTTCTCCAAGTAATTATCGTTCATCTCAACTGTGGACAATGACTAGTTCTCCATTAAGAACGATGAAACAATGGGTTAAGACGTCGGCCTAGTAACCCACTCCTGGAAAAACAATTACTATAAAAAAAGCCAAAATTTCGATGTAAAGACTAAGTAGAGAAAAATCTTTCACAGCTTGGCCTACGAAATTTGAGAATATGCGCACAAGATCAAAGCGCATGGAATTCTAAATAATGCTCGGCCTGTGACCTTAACTGGTTGTAAATATAGGCCATTTAAGTAAGTAAGTAAGGTATATCTGGAGTCTAGGTTAGGTTAAGAAGGACGCAGACCATAAGATCCATAAGGTCATAGAAAAGTTGTTACTCTTGATATTTAAATTATTTCTAAACTAATTGCTTTTAGAGTCCGAAATGAATTCTCAATTACTAAATCGGCATTCTCCTATCTATTTGCAAATCTCGGCAAATATCTTCAACAACTAAGTTACGACTATACAACTCGAATGTTAAGTCTTTCCTGCTTACGGTTGGGAAACTTGGAAACGCATAAACGGCATCGATATGCACCTGCAAACCTTTGCAAATTAAATCCCTGATTCTGTAGAGGTTTGCCAACGAAAATGGCGGGGGTTAGGCGACACACTTCGAAGGCCAAATATCAAATATCATTACTCGATAAGCGCTTCGTTGGAATCCACAGGAAGAGGTCGGAGTCGCAAGCAGCACAACTATATATATAATAGGATTGAGGTTGAGGCCCTATGCTCCTATGGGACTTAAGGATTACACTGACTCAAGAAGAACCGTCTGCGACTGACGTGCAGGCCAGCAGACCCCAAAAAGTCAAAGTTTTAGACAGATCTTGGAAGATATAAGCTATGGAAATGTGGTCGCGCCAGTCTCGGGAAAATTTTTCAATAAAAAGTATAAACGAAAATGTTTCTATTGAAAAACAATTTTTACGAAAATTTTTCTATAGAAAAAATTTTTTAATTAAAATTTTTCTTTAGAAAAATTTTTTTAACGAAAATTTTTCTATAGAAAAAAATTTTTAACGATAATTTTTCTATAGAAAAAAAGTTTTTAACGATAATTTTTCTATAGAAAAAATTTTTTAACGAAAATTTTTTATAGAAACAATTTTTCAACGAAAATTTTTCTATAGAAAAAAATTTTTAACGAAAATTTTTTAACTATAATTTTTCTATAAAAAAAATTTTTTAACGAAAATTTTTCTATAGAAACAATTTTTTAACGAAAATTTTTCTATACAAAACATTTTTTAACGAACATTTTTCTATACAAAAAATTTTTTAACGAAAATTTTTCTATAGAAAAAATTTTTTAACGACAATTTTTCTATAGAAAAAAATTTTTAACGAAAATTTTTCTATACAAAAAATTTTTTAACGAAAATTTTTCTATAGAAAAAATTTTTTAACGAAAATTTTTCTATAGAAAAAATTTTTTAACGAAAATTTTTCTATAGAAAAAATTTTTTAACGAACATTTTTCTATACAAAAAATTTTTTAACGAAAATTTTTCTATAGAAAAAATTTTTTAACGATAATTTTTCTATAGAAAAAAATTTTTAACGAAAATTTTTCTATACAAAAAATTTTTTAACGAAAATTTTTCTATAGAAAAAATTTTTTAACGAAAATTTTTCTATAGAAAAAATTTTTTAACGAAAATTTTTCTATAGAAAAAATTTTTTAACGAAAATTTTTCTATAGAAAAAATTTTTTAACGAAAATTTTTCTATAGAAAAAAATTTTTAACGAAAATTTTTCTATAGAAAAAAATTTTTAACGAAAATTTTTCTATAGAAAAAATTTGTTAACGAAAATTTTTCTATAGAAAAAAATTTTTAATGAAAATTTTTCTTTAGAAAAAATTTTTTAACGAAAATTTTTCTATAGAAAAAAATTTTTAACGAAAATTTTTCTATAGAAAAAATTTTTTAACGAAAATTTGTCTATAGAAAAATTTTTTTAACGAAAATTTTTCTATAGAAAACATTTTTTAACGAAAATTTTTCTATAGAAAAAATTTTTTAACGAAAATTTTTCTATAGAAAAAATTTTTAGCGAAAATTTTTTAACGAAAATTTTTCTATTGAAAAAATTTTTTAACGAAAATTTTTCTATAGAAAAAATTTTTTAACCAAAATTTTTCTATAGAAAAAATTTTTTAACGAAAATTTTTCTATAGAAAAAATTTTTTGACGAAAATTTTTCTATAGAAAAAATTTTTTAACGAAAATTTTTCTATAGAAAAAATTTTTTAACGAAAATTTTTCTATAGAAAAAATTTTCTAACGAAAATTTTTCTATAGAAAAAATTTTTTAACGAAAATTTTTCTACAGAAAAAATTTTTTAACGAAAATTTTTCTATAGAAAAAATTTTTTAACCAAAATTTTTCTATAGAAAAAATTTTTAAACTAAAATTTTTCTAAAGACTATATGTATAGTCTGGAAAAATTTCTACATTTTCAAGAGTTACATAATTATAATTTGGTTTTTTGTTATATCAGATGTTCAAATATGTCACACACATGTTGTTCAGTTTTTAGGTCATATAATGATGTATAAAAGATGTTTTACCCATCTTATCCATGTCGGTGTTTAGATTAAATTTACCCAATCTATTAAGTATCTATTCAATATTTTAGTCTATTATTTAGAAACCTATCATCACAAATATTTATATGACTTAATTAAATTTTAATTATATTATTTCCAGTCGTTGGTCATCTAATACCAACAATATAAGACGTAAGCCATGGAAACAACATCCACAGCAACATCATCATCATCAGCAGCAACAACAACAACCACAACAAAACCATCACTCCTACTCCTATAATAATAGACAACAATTTGGGCAACATTTACGACCGAATACATTTAATCAGCAGAATAACCAAAATCGAATATCGGCTCCAACAAATGCACAACATGTGCCAGAACGGAACATAAGTTTACGAAGAAATCGTTTTCATCCGGATGTACAGCAACAACATCAGCAGCATCAGCAATTGGAAACACAGCATCAATATCTACAACCACAATATAAATCAGAAAATCAACAGCAGCAACAGCAACAACAACAACATCATCGACATAGACAAGAATCATCAATAACAATGAAAAATAATACAATTGATTTGCAACAACAAAATCCTATAGAAATTGCTAAACATCATCGTAAAACCAATGATAATGATGATTATGATAATAGAAGCAGCAGCAGCAGCAAAAGTACAAGCATTAATAACAATACAGCTTCATCAGCATTAGCTACACAATCCTTAGATCCATCTTCCTCTTCCTCCTCATCAACAACACAAACAGATATACAATTCACTAAACATTTGCCACAGAATCAGCCAACATCAACCACAACAAAATCACCTTCATCCCTCACCTCAACAACATCATCGTCGTCCTCATATTCATCATCATCATCATTATCGTCATCATCATCATCATCATCATCACCACCAGCAGCATTAGCTCCAACCTTGTTAGTAGAACGTAATCTGTAGTAAAGTTTTAAGTAGGATTTCTTAATAATATATTTTTGTGTATGTGCAAATTTATTGTAAAATAAAATTATTTATAGTTAACAAATTTGTTATATAAGTTAAAATCTAAACTAAATACTAAACTATTCTAAATATCTAATCTTCTTTCCAAACAAAAACACAAAAAAAAAACTAAAGGAAAAGCTACAATTTCAAAGAAATCAATCCATTGCTCAATTATCATTAATTACACTATGCAAGTTCAAAAAAGCTAGATAAGGAAAACTTACCTGCTTAAGATATTTTCAGTTATACTGATTTCAATGGAACTACTTATATACTTTTAGAAGTTATGTCGGATAAGCAAGATTATCGAACAAGTATTTAACGTTCTCACGCCAGTCGGTTCCTCGTACCGGAACGACTCGGAAACTCTAGGATTCCGACCAAGGACTGCCACTTCTGCGATATTAACAACAATATCGCAGTTACAACAACAACAATAAATATTCAAGTTTTAGCCTAAGCCGGAGTTATGATATCGAAGCTGAAACTATGCCAGATCAGAGGAAATGGTCTTTATTAAGTCGTACAAATTAGATAGTTTATATTTACTAAAGAAATAGTAGAGATCGGTAAATAAATCCCCTAGACATTGTCAATACCATATTCTCTTTTGAGACTGATTTATTAAAAGGTTTATCATACTTTCCGATCGGAATGTTTTTAATCAATTAAAATTTATAGTCTTATGGCTCGATTGTGTATTGCAACCGAATTTTAGTTGCCTCGTCTACTGGCAACACAAACAGTAAAACAAGTTGTATTGGATATGGCAACACATCGTCGTGCGGAAGTTTATGTGCTCGATCCGCGATTTTACACATTTCGAGCTAATGATGTCACTTTAGATTTTCGACCCTAATTTTTTTAAACCTGCAGTCCGTTTTCGGTTATCTCGTATAGTTTCTGAGATAAATAATGGCTTTTTGTGCTATTTTGCTCTTTACGCTAAATATATAGTGTAAAAATCTCAAAATTCTATTGTATAGTTTTTTAGAAAAATTAAGTTAAAACTTAATTATCGATTTTCTCAAAATGCATTTTTGACGTATAGAGCACATAAGCTCTCGCACGACGACTTGTCAGTTGCTAAAAGTTATCAAAAATTGCGACTGTCAACTAATGAGAAAAAAATTGTTTAAACGGTATTTAATATGGCAACACATCGTCGTCGTGCGGAAGTTAATGTGCTCGATCCGCCATTTTACACATTTTGAGCAAATGATGCCACTTCAGGTTTTCGACCATAATTTTTTTAAACCTGCAATCCGTTTTCAGCTATCTCGTATAGTTTCTGAGATAAATAATGTTTTTTTGTGCTATATTGCTCTATACGCCAAATATATGGTGCAAAAAACTCAAAATTGTCTTATATTGTTTTTTAGAAAAATTAATCTAGGGTTTATATAACTCAAGCGCATGACGATTGAGTGAAATTTACATGTGTTTTGTTATTGTAACAAAAACAAAATACATATAATTTTCACTCAATCGTCAGACGTTATATAAACCCCACATAAGTAAAAACTTAAAAATCGATTTTCTCAAAATGCATTTTTGACATATAGAGCACATAAACTCCCTCACGACGACATGTCAGTTGCTAAAAGTTATCAAAAATTGCGACTGTCAATAATAAGAAAATAAAAAATTGTTCTAACGGTCGTTGAAATAAACTATAACTGACAACTAGAATTGACTCTTGTTGCCATTTACAATATGATTATAAATTTGCAAGGCAACTTAGTTGCTGTTAGCGGTTATCAGTACCATACGTAATGTCAATGTTGGCAATTGGCAACACAATTAAATTTGAGTTGTAATACACAATCAAGCCAAAATTTTTGCAGTACCTCCTTTTTTATTGTATTTTTGATGATATTTTGAAAAAGTGGGCGTTGTTAATAAATTAATTTTCGTCCCTTTTATAGACATTTGTAAAAATATCAGTAAAAAAAATATTTATTGAAAATTTGTATATAAATAAATTTTCTATTGAAAATTTTTGTATAAGAAGAAACTATTGAAAATTTTTGAATCGAAAAAATTTCTATCGAAAATTTTTTTTATAAGAAAAATTACTATTGAAAAATTTTCTATAAAAAAAATTACCAACGAAAATTTTTCTATATAAAAAATTTCCATCGAAAATTTTTTTGTATAAAAAATTTCTATCGAAAATTTTTTTGTATAAAAATTTTCTTTGAAAAAAGTTCTAATTGAAAAATTTTCTAAAAAAAAGTTTTTATTTAAAATTTTTTTTTTAGAAAAAGTTTCTATTGAAAATTTTCATAAATGTAAAATGACTAACAAAAATTTTCCTGAAAGAAAAATTACTAACGAAAATTTTTCTGTATAAAAAATTTCTATAGAAAATTTTTTGTATAAAAAATTTCTATAGAAAATTGTTTGTATAAAAAATTTTTATAAGAAAAGTCAATAGTAACTTTTCTAAAAAAAATTTCTTTTTAAAAATTTACTTTAGGAAATGTTTCTTTTGGAAATTTTTCTATAAATTGCTATCGAATTTTTTGTATAAGAAAAATTTTTCTAAAGGAAAAATTTTTCTATAAGAAAAATTACAATCGAAATTTTTTTTATATAACAAAAATTGTGTCAAAAATTTTTCTCTATAAAAATTTTCTATCTAAAATTTCTATAAAAAAATTCTATAAAACATTTTCTATATAAACAATTTATGTCAAAAATGTTCTATATAATAAATTTCTATCAAAAATTTTCTTTAAGAAAAGTTTCTATCAAAAATTTTTCTTTAAGAAAAAAAATCTGTCGAACATTTTTTTATAAGAACAATTTAAAAATTTTTCTGTATAAAAAATTTGTATCGAAAATTTTTCTGGAAGAAAAAAATCTGTCCAAAATTTTTTTATAAGAAAAATTACAATCGAAAATTTTTCAATAAAAAATTACTATCGAAAATTTTTCTATAAGAAAAATTTCTATTGAAAATTTTTCTGTATAAAAAATTTTTATAAAAAATTTTCCTTAAGAAAAGTTTATATTGAAAAATTTTCTATAAGAAAAATTTCTATCGAAAATTTTTTATAAGAAAAAAATTTTTCTACCGAAAATTTTTATGTAAGAAAACATTCTATCGAAAGTTTTTGAATCGAAAAAATTCTATCAAAAATTTTCTATAAGAACAATTTTTATCGAAAATTTTTACTAGAAGAAACAAAAACTATCGAAAATTTATTATATGAAAAAAATATTTCGAACTTTTTTTATAAGAAAAATTACTATTGAAAATTTGTTTGTATAAAATTTACTATCGAAAATTGTTCTATAAGAAAAATGACCGTCGAAAATTTTTTAGTTAGAAAAATTTCTATTAAAAATTTTTTGTATGAAAAATTTCTATCAAAAATTTTTTATAAGAAAAGTTCCTATGAAAAGTTTTCAAAAAAAAAAGGTTATATTAAAAAAATTTGTAGAATAAAAATTTGTATTGTAAAATTGTGTAGAAGAAAAATTTTTAATGAAAATTTTTCTATAAGAAAAATTTTTATTGAAAATTTTTCTATAAGAAAAATTTTTATTGAAAATTTTTCTATAAGAAAAATTTTTATTGAAAAATTTTCTATAAGAAAAATGTTTATTGAAAATTTATCTATAAGAAAAATTTTTTTAAAAATACATTTTTAATGAAAATTTTTCTATAAGAGAAATTTTTATTGGAAATTTTTCTATAAGAAAAATAATGTATCGAAAAATTACTATTAAAAATTTTTCTGTATTAAAAATTTCTATAAAAAATTTCTGTGTTTAAAAAATTTCTTCCAAACATTTTTCTATAAAAAAATTAGCATCGAAAATTTTTATATAAGAAAAATTTAAATTTTTCTGTACAAAAAATTTCTATCAAAAATTTTCTATAGAAAAATTTTCTTTTAGAAAAAATATTTCGAACAAAGTTTTGTGTAAGAAAAAATTCTATCGAAAATTTTTTTTTAGAAAAAATCAATTGAAAATTTTTCTATACTAAAAATTTCTATTGAAATTTTTTCTGTAAAAAATAATTTATATCGAAAATTTTTGTGTGTAAAATATTTTTATCAAGATTTTTTTTGTAAGAAAATAAAAACATTTCGAAAAATGTTTTATGGGAAAAAACTCTATCCAAAATTTTTGTATAAGAAAAATTCTAGCGAATGTTATTGAATAGAAAAAATTTCTAACAAAAATTTTCTTATAAGAAAAATTACTATCGAAAATTTTTTTATATCAAAAATTTTCTATAAGAAAAGTTTCTATTAAAAACTTTTTTATAAGAAAAATTACTATTGAAAATTTTTTTCTATAAAAAATTTCTATCAAAAAGTTTTGTGTAGGAAAAAATTCTATCGGAAATTTTTCCCTTAGAAATAATCTTCTGAAGAATTCTTTATAAGAAAAATTACTATCAAAAATTTTTGTGTGTAAAACATTTCGATCAAAAATTTTGTATAAAAAATAAAAATAATAAAAATTTCGAAACATTTTTATAAGGAAAAAATCAATCGAAAATTTTTGCATAAAAAATTCTATAGAATGTTTTTAAAACGAAAAAATTTCAGTCAAAAATTTTCTATTAGAAAAATTTCTAACGAAATTTTTTTTATAAGAAAAATTTCTAACGAAAGTTTCTATAGAAAAAATTTTCTACAAAAGTTTTTATTAAAAAATTTTCTATATGAAAAGTTTCCATCGAAAATTATTTTTTAAGAAAAAAAAATCTTTCGAAAATTTTTTTAAAATTAAAAATTTTCTGTATAAAAAATTTATTTTAAAATTGTTTATGTCTTAAAAAAGTTATTTTGAAAAATTTTCTTTAAAAAAAAATACTATCGAAAATTTTTCCGTAAGAAAAATTAAAATTATTCTGTATTAAAATTTTCTATCAAAAATAATTTCATTGACCAAACAAAGTTTTTTGCTTAGATAACATATTCCAAAAAATTTAATTATGTGAAAAGATCTGCTCTAACCTAGAAAAATTACTGGTCCCATTGAAATCAGTTTAATCGAAATATTTGAAGTAGATTTAAGTGCCATCAGTTGCCGCAAAAACTGAATTATTTTTATGAACACTGTTAACATTAACATTTGAAACACTCACTGTTAAATCATGCTCTCTTAACATATCCAATCAGCTGCATATCCTTAACATAATGTTATAATGTTACAAAAAAAAAAAAAAACAAAACTGCTTCTAAACTATTAATGAAAACTAGTACCAATACAAATAAAACGTTAAATTTTAAAAGAACTTTTGTCAGTTTTAGTAACAATTCAAATTTCTCACTAAAAATGAAAGATAATATGATTTTATTTTAAGCTATTTTTGCTTTTTTAAATCTTTTAGTCTCATTTTATAATAAAAAATTTCTTTAAAAAAAATTTATTTTGAAAATCTTGACAAAAGTCCTTTTATTTGCAAACGTTTCTAATAAACACACACTGATTTTTCGAAACCGGTGAAAAACTCTACTAATTAGGCTACTTATGAAAACTATTTAATGAAATAATCTATTATATAAATATTTAATAAACGAATTGAAAATTATTTATGTTTAATGCAAAAGAACATTAATATTGAAATTTGCTATAAATTATAGTTAAACAAATTCTAAGTCTAAATAATCTCTAATACTATTTATGAAAGTAGCAACAACATGAAAAAAACTAATGTACCTAAAATAATGCAAAAAAAAATAATGAAAAACTTTAGGTTTCTTTTCAATATTTTTATTTAAAAATTATTATAAAGAAAATTGGAAAAATGTTTATGCAAAATTGAGATCTCTCATTGGAACAAGGTTTGAACCATTTTCCAATGGAAAATTTTTCAATACAAAATATTTCATAGAACATTTTTGAATACAAAATATTTTATTTTCAAGCAAACTAGAAAAATTTTTATTTCTTAATTTTAAATTAAAAAAAAAACTACTAAAACCTGTCAACATCCAAAATTACATTTTAGTCAAACTATTTTTCCTACTTTTTCGTCGATTTTTTTTTTCTAAAATTTGGAATTTTCGAAGAGTTTATCCTAGTTTGACTACCATATCTTGAGAACAAAAGATCCAATTTTACTAAAAACGACATTAATAAATTAAGAACAAAATTACGCTCAAGTCGTGCTTAAATAAGTTTTTTGTATAATTAACGGGTTTGGAGTTATATACAAAACAATTTAAAATAAATAAATTTAATCATTTTTTTTAACTTTGTGGTTTTTCACTTTATTCTTAATAAAATCACCATTTATTCATGGATTTTCAGGAAAAGTGGCATAATTTATTTGGAATATTTAAAGTTTTGAGTTCATGTAGTAAAAGTGGAAGATTTTTGCTATATCCGATTTTTTATGATTTTTTTAAATTAAAAAAAAATAAATTTTTCATATAAAAAATTATTTTTTTACTTTCAAGTGCAAATAATTTTGAAACTGTTGAATATATTTAAAAAATTTTTTTAAAGCGATTTAAAGATTATTTTATCTACTTTTCTATTCTGTAACTTTCAACAAAATCGAACAACCCGTTCCAAAGATATGTTAAAATCAAAATCAAATCAAAAAAAATTTAATAAATTTTTCAAAAGGCATTTTTTTTTTTAATTTGTCTTTTTCTAAAATTTCAAGAAAATCGGTCTACATTTAACCCTAGCTCCCAATAAGTTCTAATAATGGAATTTGCTTAAATACAAAATTGGGTAGTTTTACTTTATTCCTAATAAAATCATCATTTATTTAGGGATTTTCTGGAAAAAGGGCATAATTTATTTGGAATTTTCCAAGCTTTGAGTTCATGTAATAAAAATGCAAGATTTTTAACATCTTAGATTTTTTATGAATTTTTAAAAATTCCAAAAATGTAAATTTTTCATACTAAAAATAGTTTTTTTTTACTTTCAAGTGCTAATAACTCTGTAACCGTTAAAAATATTTAAAAAATTGTTTAAAAGCGAGTTAAAGATTATTTCATTTACTTTTCTTTTATATTACTTTCAATAAAATCGAACAACCCCTTACAAAGATATGATAAAATCAATGGACCCGCCTTAAAAAAAAAAAACAAATTTTGACAAAAAATAAAATTCAATAAATTTTTCATACAAAAATATTTTTCACTTTAAAATGCAAATAACTCTAAATCCGTTAAATATAAAAAAATTGTTTTTAAACGACTTATAGATTATTTTATCTACTTTTCTATTCTGTGACATTTAACAAAATCGAACAACCCGTTCCAAAGATATGGTAAAATCAACAGACCAGCCTTTTCAAAAATGTCAAATCATGAAAAAAATAAATCAACCAATAAAGGAAAAACATTTCGACCGTTTTTATAATCGTAATACCTTAACGAAAAATAAAAATTTTGTTGACCAGTGTAATAATTAATAATTTAACTAATTTTATTAAAATCCCAAAAGTTTATTAGAAAGCTTTCTTAAAAAGCTTTCAATTAAAGCAATATTGAGAAGAAACAAAATCGTTCCATTTTTGATTAGCAATATTTTTCAAAACCCCTACTTTTAGTAATTTCCAAAATCCTCTGTATTTTTCTTAACAAAATTATTTATTACTAAAAAAATTTACTAAGAAATTCAATTAATTTATTTGTATTTATAATCTTAAAGCTACTCTTATACTTAAGTTCTAAAAATCTAATTCTAATTTAAATCTTATGATAATTTCTAAAATTTATATGTATTTTTCTATCTTGCCATTTAAGCTTTTTTTTATATAAATTAACTTAAAACTTAACTTTAACAAACATTTAAGAAATTTCTCTTTATTTAATTTATTTTTTATTAAATTAGCAATAATTGTAAATATTTTAAAATTTAACACAACTAAATAAGATAATAAGTAATATTTAGTTGTTTTAAAAAATTTTGATTTGACTACCTTTAATTAAAAATTTGTATTAATTAACAATTTTTTGCATTACTTTGATTTTTTTAAAAGAATTTTATACTTTTAATATTAATAATGCGTTATCGAAAAAAGGTAGTTAAATCTCCTAATTGTAATACAAGATAATTTTTTTATTAACAAACAAATGTTTAACCATCGTTAAATGCCATTTAAATTATTACAAAAACAAAAAAAAACAACAAATTACATTTAGCAACAAATTTTTAGTAAATACAATAAATAAATATTAAATACATAAAAATAAAGGCGAACAAAAATTTTAAAAAATTGAAAAAAAAACTTGTTTTATTTGACGAATCCTTTTTTAAAAGGAGTTTTTGCCTTAAATATTTAAAATCAATTTTTATATTAAAAAAATCGTTACTTTTCTTTTTTCTTTAAACACTTTGATCCGGCAACTCTTTTTTAATAAACATCTGATAACATTCTCTTCTCTGCTTTTACAGTTTGCTTAAATGCAATTGCATACTTTTGGGCTTAACATATACAATGTTGAGCTCAAATGCAGACAGAATATGTGAGCAGCGTCAAACGACTTGTGTTTTATATAACATTTAATAATTTCATGATTTTTAAAGTAAATTTGTAATAAAACAAGTAAGAAAAGCTATAGTCGGTCAAGCCCGAATATATTAAACCCTTCAAGGTCAAATATGACCAACAATTAAACAAGTTTTCCTTAAGCCTTAGAGACATACATATATTTACTATGTGCTCTTTTTTCAAAATTTCGATATTTATATCATATCCGGCTAAGAGCCACATGTGGGAGCTAGGGTCCATTGTGGACCGATTGTTACCAAATTTTGGTTATTGGTTCATATTCATAAACTTAAACTGCAAAGTTTAAGTAATCAAATATTTTTTAATAACTCTAAAGATAGAGTTATTAAGGTTTTTGTGCTTTTATATTTATGGGAGGTATGGTCAAATATGGGTCGATTTCTATAAAATTAGGAACACTGATTAAGGTTATGATAAGCAATATTTGGCTATAATGGACCAACAACTCTATTCCGGGAAGGCATCCCTATGGTAGGTACCCGAAATAGTCATCCGATTTCATCCAAAAAGAATATGGATCGTTTCTTGGATCTTAATATGCTGATTGTGCTTCCGAATCTATTTGATTGTATATATAATAAGGGGATGTTTTATATATAAGAATTATAGCCAAATGCTGACCGATTGTAACACAGTGGCTAGTATTTTTATAGAGCTTATTCTTTGCAAAATTTAGTGGCCATAGCTGTCATATTTTCTAATTTAAAAGCTTTTAACTGGCTTTGCTACATTTCTTTTGGTTTCCGAGAGTGTTTTTTTATATGAAAGCTATAGTCAAATATGGACCTATTCCTATAAAATTTGATATACTGATCAATAGTTGCATAAAACTTTCCTATTCTAAATTTAGTCGTCATAGCTATTACAATTGTATTCAATTTATCAGCATAAATGTGTTTCCCGGGGCGGGGTTATATGGGAGCTCTAACTAAATGTGAACCGATTTTGTCCATTTTCAATACACAACCTTTTCAAGATATCAAAATACTTTTGTAAAATTTCGTCATTCTAGCTCTTTCCGTTAAGGCACTATCGCGCTTTTATCTGAATGACAGACGGACATAAACCCATTTTTCTTTTTGTATTTTTGTGTTTCCGTAAGTTTTTTATATGAGAGCTATGATCAAATGGTGACCGATTGTGACAAATTTTGCACACTGGCTGACATTGACATAAGACTTCCTTGTGCTAAAGTTGGTGGTTATTTTTGTTATAATTTTAGATTTATTGACATTTTAGGTATTTTAGGTGAAATTTAGGCTGTTTCCGTAAGTTTTTTGTATGGGAGCTAAGGCTAAATGTGAACCAATAATAATGTATATACTGCGTAATACTTATGTAAAACTTCTATATACCAAATTTTATCATCATAGCTGTTATAATTTGTCATTTATTAGCAAATAAGCGATTAGCCTAGACGAGGTTATACGGAAGCTTTGGTCAAATGTGAACCGATTTAGCCCGATTTTAATACCAAAATTTTCCAAGAAATGAAGAATATTTATGCCAAATTTTATCCTTTCGTTAAGGTTTTATCGTGCCGACAACAGAAAGACCGACAGACAGACGGACATCGCTCAATCGTCTTAGAATTTCATAAGAATATACTTTAATTTTGGGTTTTGAGCCAATATTAAGGAAATTACAAACGGAATGACAATCTCAATATACCCCCCCATTCTTTTTGATGGTGGGTATAATAAATATTTTAAAAACGGTCATATCTCAAATTATTTACAACCTCTAAATACTTATCAAAATACCATTACATTACAACTAAAGCTGCTAAAGTCGCCTGTCGTATTGATTCTGCTCACTACTAATATCACTGTTAAAGATTTAACTAACATTTAGTAATTAACATCTCTCAAACTTTATGTTGGCAGTGTAACAGAAAATCACATGTACAATAAATGGCAGATATAAAGAATATTGTGCTGTAAGCATGAGACGATAGTACTGAATCGACGCCGAATACAACAAGTTGTTTCTGTATGACTGTTAAAAGTGAAAACTGGAAAATTTTTGTACAAATCAATATTTCAAAATAAACTATATTCAAAGGCGTAAATTAAACAATTAATGGCAATAGAGGGATAACAACTATAATCTAATCAAAATGGAAACTGCAGATAATACAATAACTAAAGATAATCTTACAAAAGGTGGGTACAAGAGGAAAGTGATTTTTAATGTATGAAGACATTTTGATGGTAAAAGTGTTTATTGAATATGTAACATATGGAAAAGTGTTGCCGAAGTGTGAAAATTGTAATGATTTTGAGCTTAAAAATTAAACATTGGAAGATATACATATTTAATAATTGAAAAATCGAATTGTTTATTTTCTTTAATAAAATTTGTTTGTATTTTTTTACTTTTTAGTATCTTTATTAAAAAGCATTTAAAACATTTTGCCTAAAAAACTACTCAACTATGACCAAAAATTTGAATGCTTTTAATATTTAAAATTTTCACTTAAATTCCGGCAACACTGCTCTCCCTAAACAAGTGTAAATAACAGCAAATTTCATTCAATAACAGAGAAATATGTAAATTAAATGCAACTACAG
This sequence comes from Stomorhina lunata, assembly GCA_933228675.1. Classification (NCBI taxonomy): domain Eukaryota; kingdom Metazoa; phylum Arthropoda; class Insecta; order Diptera; family Rhiniidae; genus Stomorhina; species Stomorhina lunata. The sequence continues at coordinate 34,683,688 of OW121740.1, read as the reverse complement.
AAAGAGTGTAAAAAACTTTCTCTATAACAGAGAAAATGTTAAAAGTAAACAAAACAAAAACATACATATTTTAAATTAACAGCAGAGAGTGAAAAATTGCAGACAATTTGACATTATTACATTTTTAAAACAAAATATTCAAATAAATGCATTTCAAAACATCTTTTCAGGTGCAAATTGTAATGGAGCCAATCATGCCGACGATCAAGTAATTGAAGATCCAAAAGCTCTGGCCTATTTAGAGCATTTAATGAATGATGGTGCCAAAGAGGGGGATAGTGGGAATGAAATGGAAATGCCCACATACTACAATGATAAATTATTTAGACAGTGAGTAAATAGTGAATAGTTTTGCACCATTTCCAATTACAAATTTAATTATAAAGGGTATTACAAGCTTGTGCTGATGTATGTAACGCATAGAAATATTTGTCTTAGACCCACCTTTTAGTATACCAATAGGCTTAGAATCACTTTCTGAGTCGATGTCCCTCCGTCTAGTTGGCTGGACCCCCATGTAAACCTTGTAATCAAACTTCAGGTCGTAATTCTAAAGATAATTTCATGAAATTTGGCACAGATCATTTTTTTTAATAATGGGACCATGGCTACTGATCGGTCAAAATCGGTCCATTATTTATGGTACCTCCCATAGGTCTCACTTCCCGGAATTGATATATTGGCCACAAATATCAAATTTCTTTTTTTTCATGAAATTTAAAATAAATACTGCAATCACAATAAAAACTGAAATCACTGTACCAAATTTCGTTGAAATCGGTCCACATTTGACCATAGCTTCCATACAAACTCTTCTGTCAAAACGCACTAAATGAGACAAAAATCACTAAAATGCTTGTAAATCTAAAGATTATGAAAAATTTTCGATAAAAAAAATTTTCTATAGAAAAATTTTCGATAAAAAATTTTTTCCATAGAAAAATTTTTGATAAAAAATTTTTTTTTATAGAAAAATTTTTGATAAAAAATTTTTTCTATAGAAAAATTTTTGATAAAAATATTTTTCTATAGAAAAATTTTTGAAAAAAATATATTTTTCTATAGAAAAGTTTTTGATAAATTTTTTATAAAAAAATTTTTAATAAAAATATTTTTTATTTTTATGATAGCTATTAATAAATTTTCGATAAAAATGCAAAAATAATTTTTGACATTTTATATACTTCAAAAATTAAACATATGGAAATGGTGTAGAACTTACATAGTTCCATTGTTTAACTAAGCAAATGTAAAAAATTTCTGTTTACAGTATAAAGTGCATATTTATTTTTAGCATTGCAAAGCAATAGTTATTAATTACATTAAGAGTCGTATTAATTCTGGACTATTATGTCATTTTTTATAAACTAATCAAAATTATATTAAATTTTTCCATACATTTTTTGATAAAAAAAATGTTTCTATAGAAAAATTTTTTTATCGAAAATTTTTCTATAGAAAAATTTTTTTATTGAAAATTTTTCTATAGAAAAAATTTTTTATCGAAAATTTTTCTATAGAAAAATTTTTTTATCGAAAATTTTTCTATAGAAAAATTTTTTTATCGAAAATTTTTCTATAGAAAAATTTTTTTATCGAAAATTTTTCTATAGAAAAATTTTTTTATCGAAAATTTTTCTATAGAAAAATTTTTTTATCGAAAATTTTTCTATAGAAAAATTTTTTTATCGAAAATTTTTCTATAGAAAAAATTTTTTATCGAAAATTTTTCTATAGAAAAATTTTTTTATCGAAAATTTTTCTATAGAAAATTTTTTTTATCGAAAATTTTTCTATAGAAAAATTTTTTTATCGAAAATTTTTCTATAGCAAAATTTTTTTATCGAAAATTTTTCTATAGAAAAATTTTTTTATCGAAAATTTTTCTATAGAAAAATTTTTTTATCGAAAATTTTTCTATAGAAAAATTTTTTTATCGAAAATTTTTCGATAAAAAAATTTTTTTATCGAAAATTTTTCTATAGAAAAATTATTTTATTGAAAATTTTTCTATAGACAAATTTTTTTATTGAAAATTTTTCTATAGAAAAATTTTTTTATCGAAAATTTTTCTATAGAAAAATTTTTTTATTGAAAATTTTTCTATAGAAAAATTTTTTTATCGAAAATTTTTCTATAGAAAAATTTTTTTATCGAAAATTTTTCTATAGAAAAATTTTTTTATCGAAAATTTTTCTATAGAAAAATTTTTTTATCGAAAATTTTTCTATAGAAACATTTTTTTATCGAAAATTTTTCTTTAGAAAAATTTTTTTATCGAAAATTTTTCTATAGAAAAATTTTTTTATCGAAAATTTTTCTATAGAAAAATTTTTTTATCGAAAATTTTTCTATAGAAAAATTTTTTTATCGAAAATTTTTCTATAGAAAAAATTTTTTATCGAAAATTTTTCTATAGAAAATTTTTTTTTTTATCGAAAATTTTTCTATAGAAAATTTTTTTTATCGAAAATTTTTCTATAGAAAAATTTTTTTATCGAAAATTTTTCAATGGAAAAATTTTTTTATAGAAAATTTTTCTATAGAAAAATTTTTTTATCAAAAATTTCTCTATAGAAAAATTTTTTTATCAAAAATTTCTCTATAGAAAAATTTTTTTATCAAAAATTTCTCTATAGAAAAATTTTTTTATCAAAAATTTCTCTATAGAAAAATTTTTTTATCGAAAATTTTTCTGTAGAAAAATTTTTTTATCAAAAATTTTTCTGTAGAAAAATTTTTTTATCGAAAATTTTTCAATGGAAAAATTTTTTTATAGAAAATTTTTCTATAGAAAAATTTTTTTATCAAAAATTTCTCTATAGAAAACTTTTTTTATCAAAAATTTCTCTATAGAAAAATTTTTTTATCAAAAATTTCTCTATAGAAAAATTTTTTATCGAAAATTTTTCTGTAGAAAAATTTTTTTATCAAAAATTTTTCTGTAGAAAAATTTTTTTATCGAAAATTTTTCTATAGAAAAATTTTTTTATCGAAAATTTTTCTATAGAAAAATTTTTTTATCGAAAATTTTTCTATAGAAAAATTTTTTTATCGAAAATTTTTCTATAGAAAAATTTTTTTATCGAAAATTTTTCTATAGAAAAATTTTTTTATCGAAAATTTTTCTATAGAAAATTTTTTTTATCGAAAATTTTTCTATAGAAATTTTTTTTTTCGAAAAAATTTTTTATCGAAAATTTTTCTATAGAAAAAATTTTTTATCGAAAATTTTTTATCGAAAATATAAAAAAAATTTTCTATAGAAAAATTATCGATAAAAAATTTTTTCTATAGAATTTTTTTTACATAGTTCCATTGTATAACTTAGCAATTATAAAAAATTACCGTTTACAGTATAGAATACATATTTATTTTTTACATTGCCAAGTAATAGTTATTAATTACATTAAGAGTCTAATCGCACTGGACTATCGGTCATTTTTTATAGAATAATAAATATTATATTAAATTTTTGCATAATATAAAATTATATTGCGAAGTTATTTACATATTGTGCTGCTTTTGTGATTTATTACGACAGTAGAAATAATAATTTTAGAAAAGTACCCTACAATAGGCAACAAAAAGCTTATTTTTTATCAAATTTACATTATTTTAAGAGCATTTCATTAAAAATTGTGGATAAAATCCGCCATAATTTGATTGAAAATTGTATGTAGAGTGATAATACCTAATATAATATCTATATAAGGGACTTAAAACTACACTCCGAGAAGAAAGTTGTTCGGAAGGTAAAATTTTTTACGATTTCGTTTATTTTCAACAGGTTTTTTCTCATAAAAAAAGTATTTCGTATCAAATCCTATTCTACTCTATAGGCAAAATATGAATTTAGATACATATGTATTTTTATAATTTTGTTCATTTATTTAAATTCTCAAAGTAGTTAGAAATGGTGTAGTCTTATAAACAGCAGTTAGGAACCACCAAAAAATCATGTTTTTATACCCTTCACCACTATAGGTGGAATGGTATTATAAGTATAAGTATTATAAGAAATATTCGTTTTAGACCAACCTTTTAGTATACCAATGGGCTTAGAGTCAAAACGCGCTAAATGAGACAAAAATCTCTAAAACGCTCATAAATCTGAAAAAAAAAGAATTTTTAGTTTATTTTGTTCATACATAATTTCTGTAACAACTGTAATCAATTTGCCAAATTTCGAGATAATCGGTCCACATTTGACCCTAGCTCTCATATAAGTCCAAATGACGGAAACAGCTTAAATGTATAAGTTTTGAGAAAATGTTTGTATAATGAAAAAATTTTGCATATATTTGTCTTTATACAGGAAAAAGAACACCTTTGAACATAGTAGTGAAGTGTATCGTATTGTCGGACTTGACCGACTATAGCACTTCTTTACTTGTTTAAATAGTAAATTTTTTATTTTATCAAAATAAATATATTTCGATCTAGGGCCTAGTTTAGAAACAATATTTGAAAACCACTCAAATTTCTAAATTTATGAATAAATTTTTATCTTAAATTGATCATTAAAAGCGGAAAGAAGAAATGTGAGACTTTATTATTCTTTAAATAATGTTAAAAGTTTATTTGTTTCCATAATTAAGGTCATACAAATGTAACAAATTAACATATGTAAAAAAAGAACACAAGTTCCAACAAATTTGCATACTTTTAGGCTTATATATAAGATGTTAGCATTAGACTATTTTAAAATGTAAATCATATTTAACATTTCAGAGTTGGAATTTTAGAATATTTCGGGACATATGGAATTTGTAAAAAAAACGCTCTACCAAAATTAAAATTTTCTTTAAAATGTAATTTAATTTTGAATATACTATTTTAAGTCAGACAATTTTATAAAATACATAGTTTCACAACGTCACCTAAAACTAAACTAACTACACTTCTAGTTTTTTTAAAGGAGAAGAAAAAACGTTATAACTATTAAACTAGAAGGAACATTAAATCCAAATTTTGGAATTAGGTCAACAAGCAAATTAGCAAAGAAAACTCTAAAAACTTAAATGGTAAAAAGCGTTTAGTTTTTAAGCAATTGCGAAAAAAGGTCTAAACTAGAAGTTGAATATTTTCTGAAGCCAAATTTTGGGCAAAAATTTAAACCTTTCAAAATACAAAGTTTTTTTAAGAGTTATTTCAGAAATTACCCTGTAACTTTTAAACGGTTAAAGATACTTAAATGAAGTTTAATATAGTTTAAAAAGAGGAGCTTATGAGTTGATCTGTAGACAAACAGGTCAATGTACGGTCGGAAAGCTAACTTATAGCCTTTCGAAAATCTTAGTCTCGGATAATAATTTTTATATGATGAGCAAAAAAAAAACATCATAACTTTTAAACTTAATGTAATATTAATTCCAAATTTTGAAACTTGGTCAGAATGCAACAGCAAAGACATTCCTAAAAACTTAAATGACAAAAAACTACTAAATTTTAAGTAATTGCAAAAAAAACAAAAGGGCTTAACTACAAGCTGAATATTTTCTGAAACCACAAGACTTAACTACAATACAAATTTTTAGCAACATTTTAAACCTTTGGTTTTTAGTTGTTTTTGACCGTACGCATGAAAAACTAAATGTATTTTAGGTAGCTCGCCATAATCAATAAAAAAAAATCCATTGTAATTTGTGTGTTAGTTAAGCCCTTTTGCATTTCAGCTGACAATATGAGACCACACAAACCAATCAAACGTGATTGGAATATTTTATACTAAATATATAAATTAAAATAAAATTGAGATCAAATGCATAATTGTTATTTTAGGTTAAAATGTCTTGCAATAAAATGCCAAATATTCCACTTTCATGTTGTCACAATTTTAATAAAATTAACCCTTTTCCCACCACTAAAGTACAAATATATAAGGCAAACAATTAACGCCCTAATTTATAAACGAAAAATAATGAATTTGATTTATAACAAGCTTATAAATCAAATTTTTCTTTGATAATTTTATTACTCGTTCATGAATGTTTGTAACAAAATTATCCATAGAAAAAACATTTTCTTGTTCTCAATACTACTTTTTTTGTTCTCAACACTACTTTTCTTTACAACTAAAATAAAATAATATATCAATTTATTTATTTCCCCACACCAACTTCTATCTACTTTCAGAGGCCAAAGTTATTTGGCAAAATATCGCTTTGTCATACAAAGCGGTATGTTAGCCGGTCTAGTCGCAGTCTTAGCAATACCTTCGATCTTAAAAGTACTCATCTGTACTCGTCAGTCCTCGTCGGCAGCAACAGCCTACAGACGATATGTACGCACTATTTTACATGTAAGAAGCTGGTATGAAAATCCTCCCAGTCCTAGAAACTCGAAATTTTGGAAGAGCTTAGAAGCAGTACGTAAGGCGCATTCACGTTCTAGTCGAGCCTGTGCTAAATTAAAAGCCGGTCAAATAACCCAAAAAGATTTAGCCTTAACACAATTTGGTTTCATAGGCTTTCTGTCGCTGGGTACCCATCGCATACAACTAAATGATGAACCATTTCTGGAAGCTACCTCACATTTATGGCGAGTTTTAGGTTATCTACTGGGCATTAAGGATGAATATAATATTTGTGGTGAAAATTGGGCTGAAACTAAACTTCGGCTGGATATTGTAATGCGCAAGGTGTATGAACCGGCTTTGGAGAAGACCGACAAAGATTTTGAGCAAATGTGCAAGGCTTTGTTAGAAGGTCTATGGCCAGTAAATACCAGCTTAACGGTGGGCTCTTTCGTCTATATGACCAAACGTTTAGCCTATGTTAAGGGCTATGAATATTATGATTTTGATTATCGTCCAGGAACAAAACCCGATCCAAATCAACATCGTTACTATAAGGATTTGGGTTGGTGGGATCGTATTCTGGTCTTCTATGGCCTATTGATTGTGACCTATTTACATAAATACGATATTGTTCGTTGGTATTTGAATTTCCGTGTTGTAATGAACGAATTTATAATGTCTTACTTGCCTTATATCGCCATCTTTAAATATGGAATCAAATGGGCTTATGTGCGCATTTTTACCGGCAATGAATTGGAATCATTTGATTTTCATTTGAAGGAGGAATAAATTAGTCATATTAATTATCTCATATCTTTCTTTTTTTAATAAGTTTTTACTATATTTTAATTAAAATCAGTGAATAGAAAATTTTGAATTGTATGAAAACTAATGAAATTTATTGGTTGTAGTTAATAAATTGTATTCAAATGTCGCACTATTAACTATATTATTACAATAATTGCCTTGTATTGCCTTATTTAAATCCAAAATCACTTGATATAGTCCCTATTTATGTCAATAGGGTAGATTTATGGTAATGGGTATATTTTAAATTTAATTTTTATATAAATTTGAATTAAATTCGTATTAGAGAAAATCATTTATGTAAGTTAAATATTATAAATTTGAAACAATAAAGGCACAATTTTACATTTCACAATTTTACAAAAAAAAAACTAATTGTTTCTTTAATAACACCGCCCTAGTTTGAGAAAAACCCCAATAAAGGTAAATTCAGTATGATGAATCCAATCGTGCAACGTTTTTTTAGTTTAGCTCTAGCGTTGTAACGGAAATAACGGAGGTTATGCAACCCTCCGTTATTTCCTATAATTAGTGTAACAAATTTTGTTAATATCGGCTTATAGCTTCCATATCAGACCCGCTACCGGTTATAATAACAAATAATTTAGCACTAATATTTCTTGAAGAATTAAAAAATGTAAATTTTGATGACAATCATTCCAATTTGACTTTATTTTTTTCAAATAATAGAGATCGACAAATACTCCAACTTTTTCAATCGTTTTTGCCTCTAAGTTCTTACCCGAATTGCGTAGTGGTAATTTATGAACTTTGTATGATTTCAGCCCATCATAAGCTTTGGCTATATGAAAATTAATGATTTAAAAACAATAGTATTGGAAAAATCTTCAAAAGTTACCGTGAACATCAAAAATATAATTTATTGCACTTTGGCTAAGTTTTGCATCAAATAGCGAATAAATACTTAATTCGAAACACTTTTTACATACCGTTATCTGAAAAAAAAAATTGGAACTGACTTATATAAAATTTGTCCCCATTTAACCATGGTTTACATAAAACCCCTTTCCGAAAATCAGAAATAGGTAAAATTTTCCATGGTATGTTGGTATCAATGATATACCCTTAATTTTGTTGACGGAATGGAAAGAGTAGAGTTCAAGTAATCCTAAAGTTAAAGATATCATCTTGAAATTGCCACCGCCATACATAAAACCTCACCAAAGTATACCTTTTACCCATTTTGGCCTCTTTACATCTTTGCTTTTCAAAAAAAGTACCAAACAAGACCTTTTTCTGTTTGATAAAGATCTTTGGTACCTTTATTGGATTAGGAGATTGTTTAACCCACTTACAGATAAATTTTAACTCAATGAATGTAAAATTACTTAAATTCCAAATTGCAGATCTCTAGTTTTATAAGTTTTGTCTGGGCAATTATAAACCGTCTAATGTAAATATAACAAGTAAGAAAAGCTACAGTAGATCAAGCCTAACTACATATTTGATACCCTTTACTACTAAGGTAATATATAAACCAATAATTTAAAAACTTAAGTCCTTAATTTCGATATTTAAGTAGATTTATGTCCCGAATTGTGGATCGATTGTTACCAAATTTTGGTTATCGGTTTACATATATACTGTGCAGAGTTTTAGTAATAAAATGCAATTATCTTTAGATTTATAAGCTTTTTTTGTGATTTTCTTTGTATTTAAAAGACTTTTGAGAGTGTGTCTTGTATGGGAGGTATGGTCAAATATGGTCTGATTCCTACAATAACAGGGTACACTGATTTAGGTTACCATAAGCTGAAAATTATTAAAATACAACAAAATTTGTGCCTGTAAAGGCCCGAAAACTCTATTTCAGGAAGGTATTTCATGGGAGATACCGGAAATAGTGATCCGATTTTAGCCAAAAAGTATAGAAATCATCCTTGGACCAAAATATGAGTCTGTGCCCCATTTCATCAAATTATCTTTAAAGTAACTACCTGTTATTTGATATTAAGCTAACATGGATATTCGGCCAGCCAGCCAGACGGACATCGTTAAAACAACTCAGGGAGTGATTCTAAGTCTATCGGTATACTAAAAGGTGGGTCTCAGACCAATATTTCTATGCGTTACAAACATCAGCACAAACCCAATATACCTTTTCCACCTATGGTGGTGTAGGACATAAAAATAGCTGATATTAACAAATTTAAAAAATCCTTTCTCCAAAATGTTATTAAGATAAACACACATATAAATTGATAAATAACATATCGATATACTTACATATCGTCACCTGAAATGCAAAGGGGCGTAACTAACACAAAACTTACAATTGATTTTTTGATTGATTATGACACAGCAACTCAAAATACATCTAGCTACAGAATTTTTTATGCGTACGGTCAAAAACAGCCAAAACCAAAGGTTTAAAATGTTGCTCAAAATTTGTATTGCAGTTAAGCTCTTTTGGTTTTAGAAAATATTCAGCTTGTAGTTAAGTCCTTTAACTACATTTGTCATTTAAGTTTTCAGGAATGTCTTTGCTGTTGCATTGTTGACCAAATTTCAAAATTTGGAATTCAGATTTCATTAAGTTTAAAAGTAATGATGTTTTTTTTTTTGCTTATCATATACAAAATTATTATCCCAGACTAAGATTTTTGAAAGGCTATAAGTTAGCTTTCCGAGCGTACATTACCCTGTTTGTCTGCATATCAACGCAAAAGCTCCTTTGTTCTATCTTTATGAAATTTCATTTAAGTTTCTTTAACCTTTTAAAAGTTACAAGGTTATTTCTGAAATTACTTTAAAAAAACATGTGTATATTCTATTTTAAATTATTTAAAACTTATCTTTTTTCATTAAATTTTGTTTCGAAAATAAACTGTTACTATTTTTAAGACCAGTCCCTATATTGACAAAAAACTTTATGCATTTTGAAAGGTTTACCTTTTTGCTCAAAATTTGTATGTAGTTAAGCCCTTTTGGTTTTAGAAAATATTCAACTTGTAGTTAAGCCATTTTGTTTTTTCGCATTTTCTCAAAAACTAAAAGTTTTTTATCATTTTAGTTTTTAGAGTTTTCTTTGCTGATGGCTTGTTGACCCAATTCCAAAATTTGGATTTAATGTTCCTTGTAAATTAAAAGTATTAACATTTTGTACATACATTCGTGAATCTTCCGGTTTAAAAAATATGAAAATCATGAAACAAAAAAATAGTTCTAATTCCTGAATTAGTTTGAAATGTATCAAAAATAGTATAATTGTACAATGTTTACCATCCCTGATCTCTACTTCCTCTATAGAACAAACCAAAAAAATTTGCCTACTTCTAGGCTGATAAATAAAATGTTAGCAATAGTTTAAATATTAGATTCTTTTGTAATGTAAATAACATTTAACACTACCAGAGTCGGAAATTCGGAAGACCAAAATAAAGTATAAGCTCTCAACGGACGGAGTTTTCTACAAAAATTGGGATTAGTGTTTATAAAATCGGGTGAAATTTTCAAAATAAAAATGTCCTATAGACAACTAAAGGATATTTTCTATATAAAAGTAAGCGTGTTTTTTTTTTATAAGAAAATAGTGTATAAAGTCCTCTAAGGCAAAATTAATGGAATTTCTATAGACAAGAGACGCAGTTTTATTTTAGAAAATAGGTGAATTTTTCAATAGAATAAGTAGGCAGAGTTTGTTTATAAGTAACTGGTCTGAGATTTCTGTATATGTATACTTATGTATGTGTTATTTTTATATAGAAAAATTAACGAGTCTTCTACGGAAAAATTAACAAAATTTTCTAAAGATATAATTAAAGCAATGTTGGGCAAAGTCTCTCTGATATTGTATTTTGCTAACCCTAGGGGTTATAATACAAAATAATAGAGAATCAGAGGGACTTTGCCCAACATAGAATTAAAGGCATATTTTATAAAAGAGGTAGAGTTTTTAAACGGAAGCTTTTTTTTATAAAAAGTGAACGAAGTCTTATATAAAAATAGGTGGATAATAAGTGCAGGCTTCTTTAGAAAATGTTTTGAATTAACTTTTACTAATTTTTCTTGATATTCCGAACCAAATTCTGATCGTGACGTTAATAATATAAAAATGTAATATATTCAATATGATATATTAAATAGTCTATATCATTTGTCACTAATTAGGCGCTATAAATATTGTTTTCTTAAATTTATTCATATTTTGATACAAAATGTAAACAAATTGTTATGTGACGTCATTTAAACAAATGACTTAAGTAAATTATGAAATGTTAATATACAGTGAACTCGCGAAAACGTGAATACCCGGAAGCATGAATAACTCGGAAACGTGAACATTTCTATTTATGCATTGAGTACTCCAAAACGTGAACAAGGTGCAATAGCTCTAAAACGTGAACAATTTTTCTGAACTTAGTTTTGATCTTTTTTCGTTTTTGTCTTGAATTTTTTTAATTTTGGGAATCCCAGCATAAGTAAATATTACAGGTTATTTTTACAAAACATGCATATGTGAAGCTCTTCTATTGTAATTCAGTTGTACTTTGACATTTGATCTGTAAACGTGAACCGTGTAAGTGTAATAAAGTGAAATTCATATTGCATATTTAAAAAAAAAACAAACTAAAGCAGTAAAAGTAAAATTTAAAAGTTTATCAAAATGTCGTGCAAAAAACCAAAATCTGAAGGAAAAAGCCGATATTATTGATCTTTTGCAAAAAGGTTGCAGCCTAACTTCTTTGGCCAAAAAATACCAGGTGGCTAAGTCAACCATTTGCTCGATTAGAAAGAAGGAGAAAGCAATAAAGAAATGCGTAAATAACACATTTTGTGGTCCAGGAAATCGCAAAACTCTACACATGTCCGAGCTTCCTAGAATGGAGAAAATCCTTTATAAATGGTTCGTTAATATGAGAAACAAAAAAATGCCTGTAAGTGGACTTATGATTAAAGCCAAGGCCAAACAAATTCATGAGCAAATTAATGAAAGCAGTCGGGGATTCAATGCCAGCGATGGATGGTTACAAAATTTAAAAAAAAGATATGGTATCCGTCTTCTCAAAATCAGTGGAGAAAAGCTTTCTGCCCAGCCGCAACTGGAAGATCCATTTAAAATCAAGTTAAAAGCTAAAATGGATGAAATCGGCATATGCGAGGACCAGCTATATAATGCTGACGAATCCGGCTTATATTGGAAGCAATTGCCAGAAAAAACATTTGTTTCTTCATTGGAGAAAACTGCACCAGGTGCTAAAATAGAGAAACAGCGATTAACTTGTATGTGTTGCTCGAATGCGTCAGGATCACATAAGCTTAAGCTTTTGGTAGTCGGAAAAGCAAAGAAACCCCGATGCTTTAAGAACTATGTGTGTCCCATAAACTACAAGAGCTCCAAGTCTGCTTGGATGACGTCAGCTTTATTCAAGGATTGGTTTCATTACTCCTTCGTACCTGAGGTAAGTCTATTATTAATGCACATACAATTGTTTTTAATTTACAAATTTTTATTTAGGTTTCGGAATTTCTAAAAAAAGAGGGATTGCCAGTAAAAGCACTTTTATTATTAGACAACGCCCCGTCGCATCCTCCAGAGAGTGAGCTAATTTCTCAAGATGACTCCATTTGCACAATGTTTTTGCCCCCAAACGTTACGTCGTTAATCCAGCCCATGGACCAGAATGTTTTTAAAATAACAAAGCTACATTATCGAAACAGTATTTTATCTTTAATTGCAGAAAAAAAGTTAAATTTGTTGGAATCAGTCGAAACAATTTCATTAAGAGATGCAATAAATTTTCTGGACTCGGCCTGGGATCGCATTTCGCCACATATATTGCACAAATGATGGAAAAATATTTTGGATTTAGTATCGGACCATGACGACCCTGAAGAAAATATTCCTTTGAGTAATTTAAGAGAAATTTGACAGAACTATTACAGCTGGAAGAAAGGGCAGTTGGTCTTTTTCAGGAATTAAGTCCCCAGGTTTGTTTTATAATTAAGTTTACGATGTTATTAAAACTTAAAGCGATTTTTACAGGTCGAAGTCACCATTTCTCTTATAAAAGAATGGAATAACAATTCTTCGGAGAATCAAACAGAATGTGAAATTTTTGAAATTCATGACGAATCGGAAGGTGAGGAAGATAGCGACTCTATGGTAGATCAGCCAGAAGTCACAATAAGACCAAGGGAAGCAGTGGAAGCTTTAAACAAAGTTTTAATATGGGCCGAAGCTGAAAGAGTTGACCAAAGAGAAATAAGAGTGCTAAGAAATCTTAAGGAAAAAGCCATGTTAAGGATGATTGAACAAAACACATATCAAAAAAAGATAAGCGATTTCTTCCAATAAAAATACTGGGAGAAAATCCGTCCTTTAACATGTTTTTTTAAACACTAATTTTTTACATTGCCTTATATTGTTCAACTTCCTTTGTTATTTAGGTTTTTTAATTATAGTAACTTTAACTTTTCACCTTAAATAAATATTTACATACATACATACTTATGTATAATATTTGTTTGATTTTTTTTGTTTTAATAAAATGAATATGAAAATTTTAAAAAATGCAAATAAAATTGAATTTGATAAATTTTTTATAAAATTTCAAAAACCTAATTTTATTTTACTTGTAGTGAATCAATATCTATTGCTAAGACACATATTTTTGTTGTAAAATGTTCACGATCGAAAACATGAACAAATTTGAAAATGTGAATACCCTTGGTAAAAATTAGTTCACGTTTTCGCGAGTTCACTGTATTAGTAATATTTGTCGTAAAAAGGTAGTAATTATATATTAATTTTTGCAACTAGATATTTCTCATTAATTCAAACACTTGAGAAAATAATTTATTAAAGCAAGTTAAACAATTAATTATTTTCTTTACAACTTAAATAAAGTAATAAAATCCTAATAGCTTTTCCCCTCAACTCTTTGTCTAGGCCTCTTAGGCCATAGTTTGAAGAAAAAGTATCGCTATGTTAATCAAAGCGATATTTGAGAGGGTCTCGGTCTTAGCCATACTTTCCACCTTACAAGTTATATAAACGTATTAATCCAAATTAAGTTAGTAGGGCTGGTTTCCAAGGTTCTTAAGGACAATCTGAACCTGCCACAATAAGAGCCTTGCTATTTTTCGACTGCATATGGGAAGAATTTAGACTAAACGTGGTTTCTATGAATGAGATTCCACCTAGGCCTAGTTTCACTGCCCTTATACCTAATGTTACGTCATCAGAAGGAGAGATTCTAAGAGTTTCAAATGGCGGAATACTCGATAGAGTTATTCGTCTCTGTATTGACAGTCAAACAGCCATTAAATTCCTATCTAATGGCGGTAAATCTAGAGCACTAACACGTCGTCGATGTAAAATTGGCTGTAACAACTTTTTTTAGTTTTTGCTAAAGTTTCCCTATCTACTTTAGATTCCAAGAAAATCGAAGTCTTATATTTTTATATAAACTTTTTCAAAAAATTAGGGTTTCGTACGAAATTTTGAATTTTTTTAGTGATCACAGATTTTTGCTTAAATTTCTCTATTTCTTTTAGTTTCCAAGAGAATCAAGGTTTTGTATTTTCATATACAAATTTTCGAAAAATTAGGTTTTAATACGAATTTCGAAATTTTTTTTACTGATCATAGATTTTAGCTTATCTCCTTTAAAAATTATATAAAATAAGGCTTCAAAACCAAATTTCTTTCGGATCAATATACCCCATACTCAGATATAAACCTTCCCGGATCAGTTTTTGAAATATATCTTTCAAAATAAAACTTAGGGTCTTATTAATTGTAGAAATCTAATTATAATTTTATTTCCATCAAACAAAATCATCCAATTTAGATATTAGTATATGAGGTAGTATCAAAACCGTTAGCATACATTTGATCATCGATCCAGTTACGGGCCATACCGACATGAGCATAGGCAGCAGGTATCTCATCGTTGCAGCCAATACCCCAGGCAACAATGCCATTCTGTTGATAACGTTGACTGGCGGCATCACCAATGGGACACACCAAAGGAGCACCACCATCTCCCTGACAAGTGTCAATACCACGTTGACCACCGGCACAAATGAACGAAGTGTCCAAAGCGAATCTGGGTCCCAAACGGGTGGCACGTAATTGATTTTGACAGGTGGTATAATCAACAATTGGCAGGGGTACACGTTTCAAGATGGCACTATAACGTCCGGCAGCACCGAACACATCTTTACCCCAGCCCGTCGAAATACAGGAGGTACGAGCCGCTGGTGAACTATTGGCGGGTGGCAAGCACACAACATTGATATGATCTCCAATGGTGAAGGCATTGCTTAATATGACCAAAGCAAAATCATTGGCAACATTGCGATAATTGTATGAAGGATGTGTCACAACACGGGCGACACCTCTCTCCTCAAAAGGTAAGCGTTCCTTGACTGTCTGGGTATCCCATTCACCGGCACGTATGATAAAACTGTTCAAGGGACGATTAATAACGCAGTGCACAGCAGTAAGAACTACTCTGGGATGAATAAGAGAACCGGCACAGAAATAGCTCGAGTTGGAGGCATACAACAAAGCCACAGTCCAAGGAAATTCACCGAAACCAGCTTCATTATCATTAGCACCAGTAATATTGAAATCAATACCACCCACATTACGAACGCCACAGCCTTTAGGACGATTTGGTCTATTCTCTTGAGGTGTGGGTGTTAAACTTTCATTATGCGTACGAGCACCATCACAGCAAACATCCAAAAAATGTTCACAAGAGGGAGCATTCTCATCCATATCTCGATTGAAGCGAATATCAATCAAACCGAAGCCATCAAAGTCTCCATCATCTACTGGAGTGGCAGTTTTAGTATTAGGATCACATTGATGATAGGGCACACAATTGCATTGGGAACGGCCAGTAATGGAGGTGAAAGTGTCTTTGGGCGCTGAGGGATCAACGGGTGATGGAGTTACAACTACACCGAATCCACCTCGTTGCGGTTGTTGTGGCCGTTGTGGCTGCTGTGGTTGATTAGGATTTTGATTAAAAACAGTGTTGACTAGATTGACAAGTGATGGATCTACATCTTGTGGCTGCTGCTGTTGTGGCATTGCTGCGACAGTGACTAGAAGAGCGGACAACGCTATAAGAGATAAGCGTTGGCGGAACATATTGGAGAAACTGAAATGAAGAAAATAATATTTTAGAATAAGAAATCGAATAAATAGCTATAAATACAAATTGGTATCCGCCACCATCTTTACAATAGAAATGAATCTGATAACTTGTGTAGATTTAAATCTTATGCTTCCTCAAAAATCTTATATTATAAATTAAAATAAAAGAAAGGGTGATGTAGAGGATGTTGGATCCCGAGCAACTGTTCTGATCGGTCTAAACTTGGTGAGCCCAAACTTAATTTGGTTATCCTTCATTTCAATTGTGAACACTAACCTCTTCATGGTATCAACTGGGTAGCTACGTTAACACCCGTTAAAGTAGCGAGACAACATGTGCCGCGTGTTCCCCCATAAGAACGATAAAAACATGAGTCTAGGTCGTCGGGCTAATAACCCACTCCTAAAAAAAAAAATAACTTAATATGAAAAAGCAATAAAGAAGAATTATAAAGGCAACCCTAATGTTGACGACTAAAGAAAAAAGTACCATGATTTAAGGATCAGCACCTGGAACATTCGAACCCTTTACAGAGGGATGCTCTGATCCAGTTGATGGATGTTCTCGAGGAATTTAAATGCGACTTGACTACTGTCTAAGAAGTAAGATGGAATGGCCACTGCATCGCCAAGAGACCAAAAGGTGACCTATATTACAGTTGCCATGAAAGTAAGCATGAATTTGGTTGCGGATTCATAGTTAGCAAAAAAAAAAAAATGCGAAACCTATACTCCAGATCCACAGAGTTAACGAAAAATTAGCGGCAATACGTGCCAAAGCAAAATACTTCTATTTGAGTTTAATTTTTGCTCACGCTTCCTCATAGGAGAAAGATTAAGATTTAAAAGGAAGAGGAAGTTTACGATAACTGCCCCAATCATGACTTCAAAATAGTAAAGGGTGATTTTAACGCAAGGTTTGGCCGGAAATGTTGCTTTGAACAGTATCAGGTTTCGACACCTTGATATCCACAAAGCGAAGTGGGTGTCTCCCAATCAAATTACGAAAAATCAGATAGACCATGTTGTAGTTGATGGAAGGCACTCACCAAACGTATTGGATGTACGTACAATTCGTGGAGCCAATATGGACACCGATCATTACCTTGTTACAGCTAAGGTCTGAGTGTGTCGCGAAACATACAGAAAGAATCACAAAGAAAGTTTGACGTTACCAAGCTACAATTACATTAAATTACCACCTATTACACGCAGCTAACAGCTAAATTACTTAAAGAAGATATTCCCGATTCAAGCGACATCTGCACGCTATGTTGTTAAATCTATATTAGGGTTCCAAAACTCTCTTCCTAAAAACTCTTGGTATGACGAGGAAAGCCGCAATGCCACCACTGAGAAAAATATAGCCTACAGGGCAACTCTACAATCAGTAGTTACGCGTAGAACTTTAGAAAGATATTGAGAGAAAACGAGGGATAAGAAACGCCTATTCCGCAGAAAAAGAAAAAAAATGGAGAGACGTGTGTTTGAGGAAATTGAGATGTATAAGAGTCGTAACGAAGTGCATAAATTTTATCAAACAGTTAAAAACACCAGTCGAATGGTTTTGGCAATTGTATCTTCTCCTGAAAGGGCGACCACGGAAACCTGTACCTCGTTTCTGTATTTCTCGCATCGAGTAATTTCTCACATCGAACAGTGAAAATATGCAAAAAGTATTGTTAGTAGTTGGCAACACACATTTTTGTAACAATTTCACTGTTCGATGTGATAAATAACTCGATGCGAGAAATACAGAAACTAGGCACTGGTGATAGATACAGAAATCGTGCTTAAACTATGGAAGGAGAACTTTTGCAAATTGTTGGTATCAAATGAAAGCGATCAAGTTGACACGCCTAAGATTTTATCGATCATAATGTGTGAAAAGCCCTGAAAGAATGTAGTATCACCTCAAAACTAGTCAAATCATGTAGATTAGCTATCATCAGCTTTTCAGCTACATCTAGGGAAAGACTTTGCTGGGTTTCTGGTCATTGCGACATCGAAGGCAATGAAATTGCTGATGCAGAGATATCACCAAGTATATCTTACCTTTTTATGGGCATCAAGTCTTGGATCGGTGAGGAAACAGCTTAGAACTGGCATAACTCGACCACTTGCACAATATCTAGGATCTTATGGCCCGACTTAAATACATATACGACAAGGAAATGTTGTGCTAATGGATGAAAACTCCAGCAAGATAAGTATTCGAAAAACGATCCCGAGGGAACGTGTAAAAGAGGACGTCCGAAAATTCAATACGAAGAATAAGAATAAGAAGAAGAAAATATTTCGAAGCTTGGCCTTTAGAATATTGGAGAAT
Organism: Stomorhina lunata; assembly: GCA_933228675.1. Lineage (NCBI taxonomy): Eukaryota > Metazoa > Arthropoda > Insecta > Diptera > Rhiniidae > Stomorhina > Stomorhina lunata. The sequence continues at coordinate 34,665,115 of OW121740.1, read as the reverse complement.
ATGATCACAATTCCAAAATATGCTCGCCCTTTGACCTTAACAAGTGGTAAATATAGGCCATTTAACTATGTAAGTTCTGTTGTTCTAAATGATCTACATATATGATTTTGAACCACTGCATTTTGTTAAATACATTTAAAACTTATTTATTTGCCTATATTTGAAAACAATTAAAAATTTCCCAAAAATTGAGATTAATCAAATAAGTAGCTTCTTAGGCACTTTCGTGTAGTTTTTTCCCCGATATGTGTCCATCAGAATTTGATAATGATAACATTATTGACCTTTGATTTGAAACGTACACATTGTCTCAATTAGAGTGATTGTATTTTTATGTTATTAGAATTGTATTCAAATAATTAATTATTTAAATAAACAAACCCTAAAAATTCAAAAATTTTTTTGTTTATAACCTTGAATGATTTTAAGAAACATTAACTCGTGCTCGTGAAATTCAGAGAAAAAATATAAATTTTTGCAAAAAAAAAAAGATCAAACTGGTTCCTCACTTTCGTGTGCATTATTTAATGGCTTTAAAAATTTTTTTGTGTACCCTTCACCACCATAGGTGGAAAGGGTATTATAAGTTTGTGCTGATGTATGTAACGCATAGAAATATTTGTCTTAGACCCGCCTTTTAATAGGCTTAGAATCACTTTCTGGGTCGATTTAGCGATGTCCGTCCGTCTGGCTGGTTGGCTGGCTGGACCCCCATATAAACCTTGTAATCAAACTACAGGTCGCAATTCTAAAGAAAATTTGATTGAATTTGGCACAGATAATTTAATGGGATGGATAATGGGACCATGGCTATTGAAATTCGTCAAAATCGGTCCATTATTTATGGTACCTCCCATAGGTCCCACTTCCCGGAATTGATATATTGGCCACATATATCAATATTTTTTCATGAAATTTAAAACAAACACTGATTATGTAAATTAAAATCACTGTACCAAATTTCGTTGAAATCAGTCCACATTTGATCATAGCTCCCAACAAACTCTTCTTTAAAAACGCACTAAACGAGATAAAAAATCACTAAAACGCTCGTAAATCTAAAGATAATGAAAATTTCAAGTTTATTTTTTGCACACATAATTTTTGTAGCAACTGTAATCAATTTGCCAAATTTTGAGATAATCGGTCCACGGTTTGACCCTAGCTCTCATATAAGTCCAATTGACAGAATCACAAAATGTTTGTATGATGGCAAAATTTAGCAAATATTTCTCTTTATTTAGGCAAAAAAAAAAAACACCTTTGAACTTAGTGGTGAAGGGTATCGTATGGTCGGACTTGACCGACTATAGCACTTTCTTACTATAGCACTTTAAATAAAATTTGGTTATTAATAAAGTTCCACAGAAAAAAACTTGTTAATTAAACAATTAATTAAGAACTTAAGTGCAATATTTTTATCAGATTATACCTATAACAAGTTGGGATTTTAAAACCATTAATGTACCGAATGACTAATAAAATTTACGCATAGCTCAACCTTATAAGTGACCTTCTTGGGGGAAGAGGGAATTCCCCTGGTATAATTATTTATTTATCAATTTCAAAAACAATTCCGTATTATAAGTACATACTCATATGTATTTGGTTCAAAACTAAAAATAAAAACCCAGTTTCTTTATAAAAAATCTCAACTTTTAACAGACGTTTTTTCCCATTTTTAAACAAATTTACATCAATCCCAAATACCTTGACTTAATTTCTTTTGTTATAAAAAAATAAGAATTTATTTTCACTTTAAAATCAAAACTTTAAATGTTTTTGTACCTTTTTTAAAAGAAAGAAAAAAAACAATTAAATAACTTTTCTTAACAATCACTTTTTGCTCTTTTATTTCGAAACCTCTATTCACAGCCGCTGCTTTTGTTTGACTAAATTCTCAATCTGTAAGCGGCCAAGCCAACAAGTCTCGTTTGCTATAATTAAGCTGAAATCAAGTTATCAATATCTGACTATCTCAGAATATTATATTAAATACACACACAAGTCTTAACATTTGTTTATTTACGAGATACTTTTGAAAAAAAAACAAAGTCGTCTTCTTTAAATAACTGAAACTAGTTTTTGAAAAGTATCTAGATACGTCATGGTAATGCGAAAAATCCCAACCTGAAATAAAAGTACATTACTCTCAAGCTTATAAGAGTTTGTAATGTAAGGCTATTTTATCTGCTATCAACTCATCCGTTGCGTTTCTATTTCTAGTCACTTTATATCAGAAATTTATTACTAACTATAAATTTGCAAAGAAATTGGTTCTACTTGGAGCTTCCTTACACTCAAAATCGATTTTATAAATATACATTCCTTACACTCAAAATCGATTTTATAAATATACATTCCTTACACTCAAAATCGATTTTATAAATATACATAAAAAGTCAGGTTTATTCGTAGCGCTACAATAAAGTTAATTTATGTATGCAGTTTTATTTTTAGACAATCTTACTTAAATGGTCTATAGTTACAACCTGTTTAGGTCAAAGACCGAGCATATTTAAGAATTCCATGATCCTCTATCTTGTGAGCTTTTCCAATTTCGTGGGCCAAGTTTTCTTCTAATCACTTCTACGGAATATTTTCATTCATCAGCACAACATGCCCTAGCCAACGCAGCCGCATGATGCTTTTCACTATGTTGATGTCAGCGTATAACTCGTACAGCCCATTATTCATTCGATGTCGATACTCATTGTTGATGCAGACTGATCCAACGATTTTTCGTAGAATCTTTCTCTCAAAAACTCCAAGAATAGCTTCATCTGGCTATGGAAGTGCCCATGATTATTCTTCTTCTGTTATCCTTGACTCCCAGTGGAGCATAAATCGAACTCTATTGTGAGATGATAGGCATACGTCATTCCATGAATATTTTGCTGCTTGTAACTCTGCATCAATTGACCTTCTCTACGTTCTAGCAGCTGCACCATCACCACGGCCGCTTCCGACGAAGCACTTGTCGAGCAATGTTGGTATTTGGCCTATCCACAACCATTTCCATTGACATACCTCTATAGAAGCAGGGATTTAGTTTGTAGCGTTTAGTAGATCTTCATTTCTTATTCTATGCTATACAGCCACCATATATTAAGGATTTGCTGCAAGCATTTTCAAAGGTTTGTAGGCGCTTATCGATTGCATTTGTGCATTTCAAAGTTTCGCAACCGTAATACAAGATTGACTTGACGCTCGAGTTATATATATTTGCCAAGATTTCCAAATAGTTTGGGAATGTCAAATGCAAATTTTGCCTTATTAATATGCGATTCAATATCCTCGTCGGCGCCACCTTAACCTTGTTAACCAATGACCTCGTTATTTGTCAACAGTGATAGCGCTAGTGTTTTCTCGAAGGTGACCTGAGCTTTGGCTTAGAAGACTTACGTCATCAGCATATTCGTCGAGTTATTTAAAGAGTGTCCATTGGATACCGCGTCTACCATTCAGTGCCGTTTGCATTATATTGTTAATGATAAAAAGTATAGGTGATAATATACATCATTGTCTTACTCCAATAGTAACTTCGAACGGATTAGACATACATTGCCTGAATTAAGTTCAGAATTTTCATCGGCATGTTACGATTTTCTAAAATTCTCCAATTTTGGCCTACGAAATTGGAGAATATAATATTAAAGAGATTACATGATTAAAGGATACATTGCCTGTATGCTACTCAGTGTCATCCTGCATAACTTTATAAGCTTCGTAACCGAACTCAAACATTGCTTCAAACACCTTCTTCCGTATTCGTATTCCGTATCAAAAGCTGCTTTGTAGTCAACAAGAAGATGATATGTACAAATTTGTTTCTCTTGGGTCTTCTCCAGGATTTGATGTAGATTAAATATCTGGTCAGTGGTTGATTTACTTGGTCCCAATTATTTCGTTAATTTTAAGCTTAAGCCATTCACAAAGTATGGTCGATAGAATCTTATAGGCTAGATAGAGAATAGCCTTATCCCTCTATAATACGCCTTATCAACTTATCACATCCAGCCTTAAAAAGTTCTGCTGGCAAAACATCGGCAACCGGTTTTGTTATTTTTAAGTCGAGTTATTGCAATTCTAACCTCATCTTGGTTAGGTGGTAGACATATAACGCCGTCTTCAATGATTTGCCCAGGCGTGTCATCTTGGTCGATTTCAATTTGCAAAAGTGCCCCTTCTATAGTTTCAGTACGTTTTCAGCATCTGTTACCAGGTTTAATTGGTCGTCCTTGCAGGAAAAAAAAATACAAGTGCTAAAACCATCCGTTTGGTGTTCAACTTTTTGATAGAATTTACGCACTTCATTACGATTTTTATAAATCTAAATTTAATCGAACACACGTCTCTCCATTTCTCCCTTTTTCTTCGGAATAGGCGCTTCTCTTCTCTCCTTCCCTCCCGATATCTTTCTAGGGTTCGACGAGTAACTACTGACTTCAGAGTTGCCCTGTAGGCTGCATTTTTCGAAAGAGAATTTCAGGAAGAGGGTTTTGGAACCTAGCAGTTTTTATGGGGTTGGCAATATGTTGCAAAAGAGCGCTGATGTCGTTGGAACTAGAAATATTTTCTCCGATTAAATGAGCTGGTGGCAATTTGATGGAATTATAGCTTAATAATTTTCACAACAACATTCCAATTGGAACAAGTGGTATTTCTCACAGACAATGAGCTGCATCCGATTCTACTTTTAGATTCATTGAAAGGGACCTACGTTTTAACTCCGGCTCCGAACGGCAAATGCATTAGTTAGAGAAGTTTTACATAGCCTAATACTCAATAACCAGTGTCTAGCTGAGTTATGAGGTGAACCGCCGTTTTTTTTTTGACGTATCGGAGTTTATGTTAGCTCCCTGAAATGTACGCACATCCAATGCACTTGATGAGTGCCTCCGTAAACTTCAATATGGTCTATTTGATTTTTTGTTATTTTATCGAGAGACACCCATATAGCTTTGTGTATTTTACGGTGTTGGAACCTGGTGCTACTCACTACCATATTTCGAGCAGCCGCAAATGAGATTAACCTTATACCATTGTCAGATGTTACATTGTGGAGGTGAATCTACCGACAGTTGGCTCAAAGTGACTTTCCCGTACAATCTTTGCGTTAAAAGTTTTAGATGAGCTCCGCTTCTAACCAATGGGGAAATCATGTTCAAACAACATGATTTCGAATTGGTACTCTGAAACGTCAAAGTGTCATGCATGTCACGTTTGCCATGCATGACAATTTTTCGTAGTAAGGGGGCGTTGGTAAACACTTAAAATATTCACCCGGTACTTAGACCACCGTGGAGTAAGGCTCACATAGCAGGTACAAACGTTAATCTGAAGTACAATCTGTCGCCAATCATTAGTTAACTGGGGTGAATCTGATGACTAGGTTACTCATTTTTTTGCTTACTATGAATCCGTAACCAAATTCATGCCTACTCTCATGGCAGCTGTAATATAGGTGGCCATTTCATCTTACTTCCTGAACAGCAGTCAAATCGCATTTATATTCCTAGAGAACATTCATAAACTGGAGCAGAGCACCTTCTCTGTTAAGGGTTCGGATGTTCCAGGTGCTGATCCTTAAATCATGGTCTTTTCTTTTTTGTTTGCCATAGTCTTCAACATTAGGGGCGTCGTATTCCTGAAGTGAGTTACTAGCCCGACGTCCTTTAAAAACACTTATTTTATATTTTGTAACAGTCATTTACGACTTAAGCTTTTTTACTACTATATAGAGGTCGTACTGTTATCATACATGTTAAATGTATGGCAGCACTTATGCCATTTTCTTAATATTGGAATGCAACTCTGTTTGTTTACCTTTTTAGTTTGACATAACAAGCAGCGCGTTTTTTTCAGTCACCGGAATTTTCACTTCATTGCGGGGAAATTGCAATTTTGTTAGTAAACAATACTATTTTATTAAAATAATACAGATTAAATAAAACTTTAATATGTTTTATCACGTAAGTTTAACAATATTTTTGTAAATAAGTAAAAATAATCTCAAATATGTCTCCATTCCTCTGTAGATTTCGCTGGAACATGAAATTCTTTTGCATCCACGTTACTTTGGGCCACAGCTTTTGGAGACAGTGAAACAAAAATTGTACACCGAAGTTGAGGGTACGTGTACGGGTAAATATGGTTTTGTTATTGCAGTGACGACTATCGATCAAATTGGTTCTGGTGTAATACAACCGGGTCAGGGATTTGTGGTGTATCCAGTCAAATACAAAGCCATTGTATTTCGACCATTTAAGGGTGAGGTCTTGGATGCGGTGGTCAAGCAAATCAACAAAGTTGGCATGTTTGCTGAAATCGGTCCTCTGTCTTGTTTTATATCACATCATGTAAGTGGCTCAGAATAGCAATGGTTTTGATTTTAAGATTCTATAAGTTTCGTGTTTTATGAATATATTGGAAGCTTTGAAAGCATTATAAAGTGTTATAAATTCATTATATTGTTATTATTTTTCCTTTAGTCCATTCCCGCTGATATGCAATTTTGTCCCAACGGCAATCCGCCTTGTTACAAATCCAAAGATGAAGATGTGGTTATATCTGGTGAAGACAAAATCCGTTTAAAGATTGTGGGTACTCGTGTCGATGCCACCGGCATTGTAAGTTCTTGTTTGATTGGAGTTTTTTGTAATGTATTTTAATAAATTGTATACTTTTTCAGTTTGCTATTGGTACTTTGATGGATGATTATTTGGGTTTGGTTGGCAGTTAATTTTTTATTTCATTTTCGACGAAAAGTAATCAGTTTATTTTAAAAATAATTTATATAAATGGTAATAGAGTTAATACAACCAAAATTTGTTTTATTTTACGGGTGATGATTTGAAATGATGCCTTGGGAACTCGTACAAGAGCACTTCGATGGAAGAACATTTTTTAAAGCTTTGTCAAAATTGAATATGCTCACAAGATTGAAAATATGTTCGGAATTTGGCCGTAACATTTTGTAAATTATAGTAAATATATCGCATACCTAGTTCTTAAGTGACTCAATTCAAAATATTTAGTTTTCCAGTTTTATTTTGAATCCAGGGGGGTTACTGCGTATTTCGATTCGAAAGAAATCATTTTCGAAACTCAATGCTTTAAGTATACAATTTCGAACAGTTTTATTTTCGAATCGAGATACACAGTAACCCCCCAGATACGTTGGAAACCCCCTTACCTCAATTAAAGTGTCGCAATTTGAATTAAGATTATTTAGAACTTAGCAGTGCCCCCCTTAGCCTTTATATTTTCTGATACAGCTAAGAATAAGCCACTTAAGAATTGCAACTTTGTACCAAATGAAACACGTTCCCACGGCAGTCGGTTCTTCGTACCGGAACGACTCGGAATTCTTAGAATTCCGACCAAGGACTGCCACTTCTACGATATTACCAATAATATCGCAGTTACAACAACAACCAAATGAAACACAAAGAAAGACGGAAATGCATTGATTTGATTTTTTTACGTGTGCGATATGTCTATCTTAGGAAAAACTTATTCGCCCCAATTATGAATAACAATTCCCGATAAATTTTTACCATTTTCCCTGTTCCGCTTTTACAAATAAAATCTCACGTGGAAATTTCTCACAAACTTCGAAAATGGAAAAAAATTAAATTCCCTTTCACATTAAACTATTCTTTCCGTTTGCTTATAATATGAGAATTAATTTTCAGTGAAAAATGAGCTCTAGTGGAATTGAACTTAATAATTGGGCTGGTTGTATTATTTGATTTTAGAAGTCAAATAGTCGGGATTGACCGACTTGATTTTTTTAATTGTGTTGGATTGATAAAAGAATACATAATTTTATGTTCAAAATGTTTCCCTATTATAAATAAAATCTTAAGTGAAAAGTTTTCATTTCTCCCTTGTTATAAACAAACTTTGAATATTGGAAAAAATTTAAATTTCCTTCCACATAAAAATATTTTCCCCATTAGTTTATTATATTGGATTAAATTTATCGTGAAAAATAAACTCAAGGGGAATTGAAAATTCACTTTTTCTTATTCCAGTATGTGTTGAAAATCGATCTATTTCTGATATATTTTTGAAATAATTTTCGGTTATTTCTCCCAAAAAATCAAAATTTGGGGTTTAATCCTTTTGTCTGATATATTTCATTTGGTTTGATTTTTTTGGAAATGGGGAAAATTATCTCAAAAGCATATGTAATCGATCGATTTGAAAACGATAAATTTTCTTCACATACCGGATTATTCGATTCGAAAGAAAAGTTTTCGAATCACAATATGTTACATAAATACGAAAGCTTTGTATTTCAAATCGAACTACATAATAACCTCCCAGATATGTTTTTGAAATAGTTTTCCCCATTTCCACAAAAAATTTTAAGACAAATGAAAGATAAGATATCAATCAAAAGGTTTAAAGTCCAAATTTTCCTTTTTTGGAAAAATATCTCAAAAATATTTCTGAAATCGATTTAAAAACGATCGGTTTCCAACATATACTGGAATTTTTAATTAAAAAAAAGTTCAATTGAAATTTCTTTTCACATAAAATTATCTTCACCATTACAATGTAATGCATTACTTTATAATTGGAATTTATTTACATTTTAAAATGAGCTCTCGGGGAATAGAACTTACTGGGAATGTTTACAATTAGGCTGAAAAGCCTCTTCTTAAAAATATTATATTTAGTTCATAGTCGGTATTGAATATAACCTCTCGATATATAAAATTCAGCTTTTTAATTTTTAAATTTATTTATTTATATTTATGTATATATAGTTATATATAGATATATCATTAAATTAATATAATTTTCAAATATTTTTAAGGTACATACATGTTATAAAATTTTTTTTATTTAATATTTATGACAGTTTAAAGGTTTAGGAAAATTGTCGTATTTCTTAATAATTTCATATAAGCACTTAAGTGGACAGATAAAGATACCGAAAGGATTTACGAATAATTGGAATATGAGATAACAAGAGTTTACCAAAATAACAAACAATAATACATAAATCCTTGAGATTTAATAAAATATAATTTATAAAAAGATTTAGCTAAAGACAAGACAAATATAATACAATATAATAAATATATAGACATATAAAGCTGCATAATTGTTATTTTTGATGGTAAATAAGAGGTAATAAATATATATTTTAAATAATTTAAAGGTATTCTAAACATTAAATGCATATTTGTTACATAATTGAATTTGATTTTGATTAGAATTACAATTTACTCTTAAAAAATAAAAAATTGTTTAAAACAAAAACTTAATAGCAATAAAAATGTAAAACATTGTGGAAGGTAAATGGTGTCTTGTTTGTATTTAAAAATTAAAACGAAGCTAAAGCTTAAATATATTAATCATTTATAGATTGATTGAATTGTTGTTAAGGTAATTTTTGTTTTTACTTAAAACTATAATAAGAAATTCCATTTAATAAGACAAATTGTTAGAGTAATAGAATGTAAACGCTGAAACCTTTCACAAATCCCAAGAGAATAAATGATGTTTTACCAACATATCTCTGACACCATCTTTAAGAGGCTGAGATTCTTTTCCGCGCTTTGGCGGCAATTCCCAATCAGGATTAAGATTAAACGCAAATTGAGCCAAAATACGCAATTCACATTTTATTTGCACCCATCCGGGAGAATCTATAAACGACCAGGAATGATACCATTTCTGTACCACCTCTTGACAGGAGCATAATACTTCTAGCCATAAATGCAAGACCTGTTCGTTGAGTCCTAGGCAGATTAAAGATCTAAGCTTAACATCCATTTGAGCGTGGGCCTCATCATGAGATTGATTAATTGATTGTACGCAGCGATAGAGAAGTTCTTCGGGTGTAAGAACTTTACCATCTTCATCCAAACGATAAGTTTTGCATAAGACTAAGCGGCTATAAACGGATTCAAAATCTTTTTCTACTTCTCTAGAGGCAGCCTCTTCTATAAATAGCCAAGGATGTATAGGCCCACCCAAGAAAGAGGGTCTCTTCATGCCATGCTCTAGAAAGGCCTTAACAGCAGGTGCTAATGTGCCTCTTACCAGGTCGGTGACCGTTTCTGATATAGCATCATCTCCTGCCGAAGTGTATTGTTTACTACGTTCATCCAAAAGCTCTACAAACTTAGCAGGAAACCAGCCCCTCAAGCCATTTAGTTCTCCAACCCAACAGTGTTCATCTTTCTGGCTAACTATGGTAATTATATCATTCTTCCTGAAGCCCAATTCATCATCGTCATGCCTTTCGAAATCATGCAATGCCTTGGCTCTTCTTTTACGAGTACGGGCCACATTAATGAAGTTCTCATGATCTTTAGCATGCGATTGCGTGCTATAATCCGCGGTCAATTGTATATGATTGGCTAGCTTGGGTTCAATCGTTATAAAATGTCTAGCTACTTTAAGTATTGCTTCTCTTAAATCTACCAAAATCTCTGTTTGCCGGATATTTTTATTTTTAATCTCATCACCAGCGTTGTCGCCACGGAACAACAATGTCTCAAGTATAGATTTCGATTTTCGTACTTGTCTTCGTGCCAAATGTTGTTTGGGTAAATTGGGCACCGCTTCGGGATTGCCTACTAAGCCTCCCTGGTCGGCCATTAAATAGGCTAAATGACGACGACGATGTGTATCAATAACCGTTTGGCTTAAGGAGCCGCCTACTTCTAGGGCAAGTTTGAAAAGGTCCTAAAATGAGAAGACATGAGAAGAATATGGTTTATTGTTGTTATTGTAACTTAATGTAAAGTTCTTAAAGAAAATCTGAATATTAATATTGAAATTATTTTAATCACACCACTAATAACTGATAGGGTATTATAATATTAATATTAATATTGAAATTATTTTAATCACACCACTAATAACTGATAGGGTATTATAAGTTTGTAGATCACTTTGTAATTAATTTTCTACTCACCTCAACATCATCCACTTCTCCCGGTATATCCGACAGTGAATTGAATATTTGTGCCGAATTCTCAAGATTATGCAAATCTTTTTCCTTCATCTTAAGCATACCCAAGGTCAGTTGAAATAGAACAATACTGCCTTCATAGAAAAACCAATCCCAAATGCGTACCAAAATCTTCATATGCACCACATTAGCGAAAAGCGTTAAGAACCAGTGTAAAGTTATCAATGACAATTCTATATCATGCTTTTTGAGTGAATCATCAACCGCCGAGAGATAATTTGCTATTAATGTTTGCATGACACGTTGATCGGCCTGTATACCTAACAAAGTAGAAGAGTAGTAAGAAGCTGGCAAGAGATCTTCGACTATGGTGGCCATCATCCAAAAAGCATTTTCTTCTTCCATAAATAAAAGCAAACAGGCGGCTATTACTCCAGTACCCTGACAGTAACCTATATCGGGATATAGCCAGGCAATGCCTCTTAATATACGCCTTAATCTGGGTATGCCCGTACCATTGGGATTACTAAAACAGGCATTTGTGGGTAAAATGCGTAACAGATCTTTTTCTATCTGCTTTGAAGTCATTAACTGATCGTTAGCCGAAGCCTTGATGATGTCCTGATAACTGGTTTCACTTTTTTGTTTCTTGGCTAAGGCTCCCGACAAACGCATCCACATTTGGGCTCTCAATGAATGGGGTATACCTTCTCTAACCATATTTCTTAGCTTCTCAGTGCGGGGTAGCATAATGCCCACATGTTCCCAAGTCAGTTCTGTAGCCTCTTTATTATGGGAAAACTCTAAATGAGCAATCCATTGCAACCGATGTTGAGCATCTTCAACAAAAGGTATACTAAGCAATTTATTAGAATTTTGTTCAGGACCATCCTCTTCTTCAACCCGAAATCCAAACTCATCAAATCTATAATCCGGTTGATCATTAGGCCCAGCCAAAGTCTCGGCTTCTGGTTGTCCCAGTTTGGCTAAAATTTGTTGCGGCCACATTGATGGGGTTAAGGCAGAAAATGGTCCCCCGGGATTTGGTCTCAAGCCATCCACCACACTTAATTCCTCCATCATGGTGGGTAGCTCATCGATAACATCATCCTCCGAGCTCAGGGTTTGAAGCTTTTTCTGAAATGAATTCATGATGTATTTATTGTTTAAAGATGTTTAACTTTATTTAATTTTCTTACCGTATGTTCATCTCTGCCCACATAGCCATCATGATCTCGACCAAACAAACTTTTTGCCATTTCCATGGTAATTTCAAAGAATTTTGTTTATATTTCTAGGGTTAAACTATGGCAATACTTTTATCTTGTTTTGATATTAATTATTTTAGTGTTTTAAATTATTTAAAACCTTTTTTATTCAATCTTTTTACACAAATTTCATTTTTTCCATCACCTTTGCAAAAAAGAAAATATTTTCTCCGAAAATAATTTGACACTTGTGGCAGCTGATAGTCAGTGCTAACGACATGGAAATATTTTAATAACACCAAGCGATTTTAGAAACAAGAAAACCGTTAGAAAAAATACTTTGTTGCTTTTATTAGCACAAAAATCTAAAACAGATATTCAACAACAAAATAGATCCAATGGCTAAAAACCTTCTGACAAAAGTAAAATCAAGGTCTTCGAGTTATTGCAGAGTTATTTTAAAACATTTAGTCAATGTCTGCAGCTTATTTTTAAGCGCCAGCTTAAGGAAAAAGGGAGCCAAAAATGAGCCTGAAAAATACAACCATGACGAAAGAATTGTTTACAAATATAATTGTTCGTCATTCTTATTACCGGCTGTATCAGCTGGTTGAATTTATTTGTTTACGTGAAAAAATTTTGTTTGTGATAAAAATCCAATAAAATTCTTCTAATTCATTAATAAAATTATGAATTTTAAGCCCACAATCACATGTAAGTTATTTAAAAATGTATAAAAACAAGAAAAATTGAAAGATTTTCACTAAATCCCCTTAGATACGGGTGCTGCTCCTCTATTTCGTTCATTGGAGTCACAAATTTCAAATGCCATCCCATTGGATACATGCGAATGGCGTCGCACTTTACATCGACCCACAAAACACGTACGCCTTGATGCTCAATTTCAGCCCCTGAACGAGAAAATATTGGAGAAATATAAAAAGGGAGAATGGAGTATAGTGGAGCATCCGATACTGCATATTTATGTGACGGAATGTAATGTAAGTATACAAGACTGAAATGTAATTAAATCCTTAAGGATTACCAAGTCCTTAGATTTTTGTTTCTATATAAATTTCTTTCAATATTTTTAGGATTTGGATAGTTATAAGAAGACTACACATGAAGAAATCGATAATTGGTTGAAATTGTTGACCAGCTATGATGTATCCGATTGGATGATTTTATTGGTTGAGACTATAGATGTAAGAAAAACTAAGAATTTATTACAAAGAACAACGGTTCTGGATAAAATACGTTTAGATTTTGGTGCCAAAAACGATGATCGTTGCATTTCTGTATTGAATCCAGCTAAATTTGAACAAAAGTCCACGGAAAGTTTTCGATGTCTGGTGCAGAGGATAAGGTAAGTGTAATATAGATTAAAGTTATACTAGGTTTATTCACAAATGTGTTAGCTTTAGTACCAGAATTGACCACTTTACAATTCTATATTCGAAATAGTATAAAGAAGAGTTTAAAATTGGGCATAAACTGTAGAAATAGATGCTTAAATCGATCTTGAATTAAAAATTAATTGTTTTATTATTATTTCCCATAATGATAGCTTATTTAGTAGTAATTATAACGTCTATCGGCTTTCGCTGTGGTGGTCCTAATAAAAAAAAAAAAAACAAATTCTTCTCATGGGGATTATTTTCCCAGCAGAAAAAGTAGTTTCTCATATCTTGTTGTTAAAATATTAATCAATATTAACGAAAATTTTATTCAAAATATTTATAATAACTGACCAATTTGTCCTAGGACGTAATTTATTAAGTATTACAACATTTGGGGAACTAATGGACTTCAGGAGTATCATTGGAGTATCCCATCGGAATTTTATTCTGATAAAGAATTTGATAACATGGTGATGATGTTAACGAAGAGTTATGTGGAGAGCTAAATTTTCTGGGTAAAAGTAAAAACCAACTGATGGTTCAAGGAACTTATATTTCTAAGGACTCTAGTTAGGAGGTAGTTTCACATAACAAACAAATTAGGAGTATTATTCAGCGAATTCAGTGGTTTAAAATGTTAAATGAATGACTTGCGTGGCCCGTTCAACGAAATATCAAGATGTTTTTGATTATTCTACAAAAATCCTTTGATTCTGCGTTTTATCCCAAAATCTGACAGTTTATGGACTGAAACATGTTTGAAAACACTTTATTACTCATTTTCTAGTGAAGGGTTCGATAATTCTGAAGTACGAATACCAAATAGGGTACACCTAGTAAATAGACATGGTAATGAGAAGGAGATGTATATATATAGTTCCCACATAACATTCCAATTGGAACAAGGGGTACTTCTCTCAGACAATGGGCTGCATCCGATTCTTTTTTTAGACTCATTGAAAGTGACCTACGTTTTAACTCCGGCTCCGAACGGCAAATGGAATTAGAGAAGTTTTACATAGCCTAATACTCAATAACCAGTGGCTAGCTGAGTTATGAGGTGAACCGTTTTTTTTTTAATTTAAAAAGTTGTTCTAGCCAGGGATCGAACTTGGGACCTATGATCTCACCTTTGGCATTTTATGCAAGATTACATCATAAGAATTTTTTTCATAGAGAAAGGAGAGATGTCAAAATGATTTAAATTCCGAATTCAGGAAAAGATTTTCACTTAAAACCAAAATATTTAAGGCGAATTTCTAATGGCATCTGTTAGCTAGAAATTTATCTAACGATTAATTATTTTAACTTCTATTATTACCTCTTTTCCAGGTTTCTTATGCTCACCAGCTATAACCGCAATATTGGCAAATACGAGGAACTCATACGTTCAAGGCGTGAGAAACGCAATCATGATGGCTGGGATTTTCGTCAATATTTCTTTCTCCAAGAAGATCTTGCTTTAGTTTTCGAAAAACTTGAACTTCACACCGAAGCTTTGATACAATACGACGAGTTAGACGCAATATTTTCACAATTTATAACTAACTCAAGTTTTGGAGAAAAACAAAAATGGTTAGAATATTTCCGACGACCCCTAACATCATTTCATGGTGTTTATCTGAGACGCAGAGATCGTTTTGAGTGGCGTGAAAAAATAAGAAATGAATGTGTCTCTCTGCTGGAGTTTAGAAATTATCTATTCGAAAGACAAGCTTATTTACTGCAGCAAAGTAATGATACACCCTGTATAGCTAAGAGATTATTAGGATTTTTGTTTTCTACTTTAAGAGAAGTAGAACTGATAAAGTTGGAGTGTCAAGAGGGTTCTTTAGCGTGCTGGGAATTTGTGTGTGCTTTAGAGGTTTTACAAGTTTGTGAGCTGTTTATAGAGCCAGAAGAAGTAACATGCTTTCAACATTGTGCTCCCATCTGGAATTTGGCCAAAGATAAGCTGTATGAATTGGGTAAATTATGTGGCTTATTGCCGGGTTATACACCCACTTCAGCTCAACTGCATATTGTAGTACAACTTTCGGCCGGTATAGGAGATACACCTACGGATCAACATCAATTTTTGGATCCGTCGCCTCAAAAAAATGATCGTTCGCCAGCCAAAAAGCCACAAAAATCGGCGCCAGAACAATTAAAAGAAGCTTTGGGTTCTAATCAAGCCTTCCAGAAGTTATATATGGAATTATGCGAGTTGGCTATAAGCACATACAAGCATGTATCGCGTTTAAGATCAGCACGTTTGGTGGGTCTGGATTTAGGCAATTTTTATTGTGCCTTAAATCAGCCCCATAAGGCAGTGGGATTTTTTACAGATCTTTTAAGAGAACTTAAAGCAGAAAATTGGCCTGCTTTGTGCTCCCAAACACTTTTAGAGCTGTCAAACTGTTATCGCAAAATGGGTGATGCTATGGCTTATACAAAAACCTGCAGTGCCATATCCTGCTGTCCTGAGCTAGAAACTCTAGTAAGATCCTTTTACTTTGATGAATTTCTCAAATCACTCAAAACCCTCAAATCTTCCCTCTCCGCTCAACCATCACTGGAAAATGCCAACTTTTGTGTTTTGGAAGATCACTTTCGGATCTTAAACATACAAGTGCTCAATGAAAAACCCATTATACAAGATCAATATGTTACTGTGCAATTGCAATTCGAAAGTCTCTATCCTCGAGATGTATTAGTAGATGAGATTAAAATTTCTTTTGAACGTTACGTCACTCCCTTGCCTACACCACAACAAAATGCGGTCGGAGTGGCGTCAACAAAATCTTTAGCAGCTAATAGAGAGAATCGTTTAAAATTCTCCTTATTTTTGGATCGTAAACAAGATAAAACTCTAGCTTCTGCTTCGGTGGCCTGTGATATACCGAAACCAAAGCAGCCGGTTAGGCGTACGAGCAGTACTAAACGAAAACTATCACCAAGTGTTCAGTCGGATTTTACCAATTTCGTGGCAGCCGAAAATATACTCATACATCCGGGCATTGAAGTGGTGGAGCTGAAGACTAAAGGCACCCGAGTTGGTCAGTGGGAATTTAAGCAGGTGGGTGATAAATTTAATTATTTTAAAATTTTTGAAATACATTTTTTATTTATTTAATAAGAAATGCGAAAAATTCATTTAAAAAGAAAAGAAAAAACATAAAATTGAAAGTAATTCATTTTTATTTGAAACGATATTTATGTTGCAGGTCGTGAGTTCAGGACCGGCTTAGGTTCATGTCATAAATATTTTTTTTAAATTTATGATTTTTCAAATTATATAGTAAAAAGCATGATTTAATAAAACTGAAGGTTGTTCCATTCTCTCTTTTTGTCGCCATGATAACTTTCTGACGTTTGTTAGGATAGTGAAAGTTTGTGCTACCATATTTTTGTCGACAATCCCACTTTTGTAAAATGGTATGATGACAAAATTTACGCAAGCATATATGTCTTTATTCATAAAAAACTTATGAATATTTACTTAAAAGTTTGATAAATAGTCATACAATTTGTTTTAACTATATTTCTTTAATATTAAATGTCTTCATTATATGATTAACTTCAAAATTTCCCATTTTTGATAATTAATTCCAATGTATTACGTACCCCTTTTCTTATTGTGGCAACGTTTTTCTTTCATTTGTTTTCAAATATCTTAGCAGAACCAGTCTTAGGATATGCATAGGTTTTCTAATTGGCCACTGTGCCCTGAATTCTAGGCTAAATAGATGGGATTTTGCAATTCAGAACATTTGCAGACTATGCTGGGACGCGGATTCTTCCAAAACGGCCGAGCACATCCTCTGCCATTGTCCTAGGCTCCAAAACCAGAGACTTAAATTTTTAAGTAAAAGATTCTATGAGGAACTGAGCGACTGACTAACGTTTTAGGTTTTATACTGGGACTCAGATGGCTTAGATAGACAATCCTCTTTTCCTAGGGTAACGTTTTAGACAACACCTCTCTTCTCTACGATTCTCTTTCTCTATCTCTAACACTATCTAGAAACTTCTCCCTTCACTCTTCTCTCTCTTTCTCTTTCCTCTATCGTTATTTACTATAAGAAAGAATCACGATGGACCCGAAGGTCTCCGATTGAAGATGCCACCATATGATCGATTTAGTTATGACATGAACCTAAGCCCGACATGTACTCACGACCTTCAAACTTAAAATTATTTTAATATTAAATTAAAATTTTGCCAAAATGACCTTTCTCTTAAAAATCTTTCGTTTTTTTAAATTTTAAAAAAATTTTCCAAAAATTTACACTTTTCTAAAATTATATTTTTATTCTTAATTTGATTTTTTATACTTTCGTATCTACAATTTTTTTATATTTTCCAGCTTTGCATTCGCATGTCACAATTAGAGTTCCTCTCCGAACAACTGCCAGTTAAATGTCCTCCCTTTGAGATTACCACAAAACCAGCTACAGCTGTATTGAATTTTAAAACTCTTATAGCTGGCATTGAACAACCCATACGTCTTCATGTTTCGGGTGGCAGCTTTATATTTCCACCAGATGCCAAAATTTCTCTAAAATGTTCCAAAAACCTAAGGATACGCATGCAAAATCAAACAAAAGAAGAAGATTCCGACACAAATAAAGAGAATCCCGATGAAGATGCTACGTTTGAGAGTATCCTAAATGTGCCGCTAATGAATTTCAAATCATTCGAGGAACGAGATATACCATTGGAAGTTTTAACGGATATGCCGGGACGCAAATTGACCAAACACCTAGAACATCACATAACACTGAGTTGCCCCTGGTCACGCAATGAACTACAGATACCCATTGAATTCCAACCGGCCATAGAGGCCTCATGCCATTTGCATACCTGTGGTACGCAAAAGTTTTTGCAAGTTATTGTGCGGGGTTTAGAGGCGCATCTGTACTTGACCGAGGCACGGGTGCGTTGTGATATGCCAGGTGTGAGTTTGATCGATTTGAATCCGACATCACAACAGAGAATTGTGTGTAAACTTTTGTTTATTTTTAACTTTTTTTTTCATAAATTAATTAGATTGAATTATATTTCTTTGTTTATTAATATGTTTGCTTTATTTTCCTTAAGGAAATCTATAAATCCATGACGGTTTTCTTCCTCTACGAAA
This sequence comes from Stomorhina lunata, assembly GCA_933228675.1. Classification (NCBI taxonomy): domain Eukaryota; kingdom Metazoa; phylum Arthropoda; class Insecta; order Diptera; family Rhiniidae; genus Stomorhina; species Stomorhina lunata. The sequence goes on along the minus strand of OW121740.1, from coordinate 34,646,440 downwards.
TCCAAGTGGAACCTTTAAATGCTGAAGTAGAATTTCCTGTTATTAAAGTGCATTTTGTTACCAAATACTCCAATGTCGAAAAACCGTATTTGCTGCGTAACTTTGGCTGTGCCTTTGATTTGGTCGACTATGTAACACTGTTTAAGGTTCAGGCTCAATTGGAACCCAATGAATTGTGTCGTGTGAAATCTGTGTGCAATTTAAGTATAAAAATTACTAAAATCCATCAAAATCCTTTCATAGATCTAATGTATGAGGTGTTGACAGATCAAAATTCGTGGGCTGTTTGTGGGAGATCGTCAGGTTTGTATTGAGCGTTTAAATTCTAGAACAAGGTTGCCCAAAAGTTTCTTATGGAAGAGCAAACATCAATAGATTTAAAGAACAACAAATTTTTATTTAATTTTTTTGTTGTAAAAGCTAAAATATGCAAAGAAAAACCGAAAAAACAGTATCATACGCTAAACAAAAAACAACATTTTCATTGATGATCGCTTAAGAGCAAGCCATACGAAAGTGTTGTTACTTTCCAAGACAAAGTTGTTTGTGTATTTTGTAAGACAAAGTTGTTGTGTATTTCGTGATGGGTGCTGTATGCGAGTATCGAAACACACATGCTATAACTAAGCGCTTTTACAAAAGCAAATGAGTACCAAGTGCACAAAGCTTGGGCACCCTTGTTCTAGAACTATATAAACATATAATACCAGTCCAATCAAAATTAAATGCACACACATAAGACAAATTCGAATATTAGATAAATGGGACTTACTTATCCTCTTGCTTTTCTAAACTATCTCTTCATTTCAGGTGTCATTTCCATGAAGGACGTTGAAAGTCATTCCATTTGTTTGGACGTCATGCCCTTATGTACCGGTTTCTTACCTATGCCTAGCATACGTTTATCAAAATATACCGCTGGCGGTAAAACTAAAACCGATACTCACTCCAAAGTTCATCCCTTTCCACCCGGTCAGTTATATAATTCTACAAAATCTATGCAAATACATGTTATAGCTGCCACCGCGGGCGAACAATAATTATGTGGTTTTATTATATATTTTTGTTTATTATTACTACAAATACTATAATTAATCTATAATAATTTTTAAGTGAATTTATTTATTATTTAATTCTACTTTTTATTTAGACAAAAAGTATTATTGTTAATCATTTACATATTGCATATATTAGTGGTCATTATAAATAAATTATATATAATATATAAAAAAAAGGATATACAATAATTGAACAACACTATTATTTCTTCTTTAAGCGCTGTATTAATTTATCGATGCCCTCTTAATTCAAAAAATTATAATGCCAATCTTTGCTTTCGGTTAAATCTATAGGACAAATCCCTTTGCAGAGCTCTTTTCCAAAACATGAAATTAAAAACGTTTAAATTTAAATTTCTAGAACATTCAAAGTTGCCGAATTTAGCCTTTTTTATCAACGAAAAAGAAATGAAAGCCGACATTTAAATAAATGCACAAGGTTAGGTTAAGCAGACGCCGATGTTAAGTCAGCGTCACTTGGGTCCTAGAAATGGTCCCTTTGTAGAACCTGTAGGGGATAGATTGGAAAAGAAATATAGATAATTTATTCCAGGCCATCGGTAGGAGGCTTATTTAAGCCCGCCTGTAGGCCTGATAAATGAGTCTATTTTACGAATGTTAATACTCGCTAGATCGGATAAACCATGCAGATAAGGCGCCCCCATATAGAGAGCGGGGCAGTGGCAGAGAAGATGTGTTACCGTTTCCTCATAATAAACGCACAAACAAATACATATTTCATGGGCACGTGTGTGTGCCTTAGCTTTCTCTCATTGGATAATCGTCTCCATTAGTTGTTTCCGAATTAGGGTAAAGGCGGTATAGGTACTCTATTTTTTATGGGACTTATCGAGAGAACCTTACGGCAAATCAATGTATCGTTGGTCTCATGTAGAAACTCACACTTTTTTTGTGATTCTAATGCATTTAATTTTATCAAAATTAGCGGTTATATTCCTAAAAAAAATATTTTTTTAAAAGCTCTATCTTGCCAAATTATGTGTCGTTTCATAAATATAATAATAAAAAACTTTCGAATATTAAAGCTTTCGTTTGGATGTAAAATGATTTCTTATATTAAACTTTTGTCGACAACATTTTTCGGATAGAAAACTTTCGATATCAAAAGCTTTTCTAAAGGTAACTTTTAATATCTAAAACTTTCCACTTAAAACAATCCACATCAAAAGCTTTCCATAAAAAACTGTCATTATATTTATCTAAAGTTTTTTTATATAAAACTTTCGATGTTTTTTTTTAATAAACTTTCGATGTTTTCTATAACAAACTTTCGATAACGAAAAACTGCTTATATAAAACATTTGTCGTTAAAATATATCAGATATACAACTTTTTATATAAAGCTCTTCCATAGAAAAATTTCAATATCAAAAGCTTTCCTATAGAAAACTTTAATATCTAAAGCTTTCTAGAAAACTTTCAGTATCAAAAGCTTTATATATTATAGGTAACTTTTGATATAAAAAGTTTTTAACTAATAACATTTCATATTGAAAGCTTATAAAAAGATTTCCTATATAAAACTTTCGGTGCCGAAAGGATTCCTATAATAAACTTTTATCATTCGATTTTGAAAGATTTCTTGTATAAAACTTTCAATATCAAAAGCTTTAATATAGGTAACTTTTGATATAAAAAGCTTTCGATATGGAATGTTTTTAGTTGAAAAAAAAAACATTCCATATCGAAAGCTTAAAAAAAGATTTCCAATATAAAAGTTTCGATATCGAAAGGTTTCCTATAATAAACATTTGATATACAAAATTTTTATCGTCAAAATATTTCAAATTGAAAACCTTTTATATCTATAGATTTCCTAAAGGTTACTTTTAATATCCAAAGCTTTCTACTAAAAATATTCCATATCAAGAGCTTTCCTAAAGATTTTTAAAGATTTCCCATATAAATCGATGTCGAAAGGCTTCCTATAATAATATTTCGACATCAAAAGATTTTCTATAAAAAAAAAACTTTTGTATCTATAGAAAGAAAACTTTTCTATAGAAAGATTTCCTATAGAAAACTTTTGATATCGAAAGATCTCCTGTAGAAAGCATTCGCATTCGATATCGAAACTTTTATACAGACAACTTTAGCTTTCCTATAGAAAACATTCGCTATGTAAAGCTTTCTTTAATAAAAGTTGTTTTGATCACTACAGAAAAAAGCCCTAAGTTACATTAATGCTCTGAAATGAGGCTTCAAAAGCATTTTTAAAAACGTAAAATTTTTTCAATTGTTTGAAATCTGTTTTTACCTTCTCCTGTAAAGTTTTAAATATACAAGTTAGGGCCTTTTTACACGAAACTAACGGTATGGAAGTGCAACATCTTTATATTATAGAGTCTTTGGTCGGATCTTATTTGCAACCAAACAAAAATTTATGTTTTTAAAAACAGTTGTTTTTTTTAATTCTTGTATCATTAAAAAATTTTAAGGATTGTTTTTTTTTTACAAAAAGTTTCTTAAATTCAAGTTTTATTTAAAACGATAAAAAAAAAATAAAACAAAATTAGTATTTATTCCTTCTTCAATTGTTCCTTTAAATTTTGAATGTCCTTCTCGTACAAACGATAGAAATGCCACTGTTCCGCCTCGGTCAAATCAATAGCACCCAATTTTTGATAGAATTTTGATGCTGGATTCCAAGACAAGACATGAAAATCAACACGTTTGCAATTAAATTCACTAGCTTTGGCGGCAACTTCTGCAAAAAGACGAGCCCCAGCTCCAATGCCACGATAGGCTGGTCGTACATAGATATCTTCTAGGAAATAGGATTTACCCTGCCAGGTGGAATAGTTGAAGAAGCAGATGGCATAGCCAATGGTGGTGCTAAAAGGAAGAATAAATGAATGTGGGGTTAAACATTTTTAATTTCTAGATGGGATATTGGAAAATGTTTTACTAGTATGTGGTGGAAATCGATCGTTTTCAATTTGATCGATTTTAGATATATTTTTGAGATTATTTCCCGATTTCCACAAAAAATTCAAACCAAATGAAAGATAAGATATCAGTCAAAATGATTAAAGCCCAAATTTTTATCTCAAAAATATATCAGAAATCGATCGAATTGAAAACGATCGATTTCGATCACATACCGGATAGTCTCAGTATAAAGCTATAATCAGAGTAGACCGAGTATAAGACAAAAATCTGAGTATAAGACAATTGTCTGATAATAGGATTATAGTGTGGGCATATGACTATATTATAACCCCCTAATTCATAAACGAATTTTAAAGTTATGAAGTGCTTATTGTAGGAATTTTGTATGGAAAATTTAAAATCACAAATATTTACTTACCTTTTTTCTTCTTCAATTAAATCCAAAACATAGATGTGACAAAATTCTTGACCACCACCAAGTCCCGAATCGCGGATAAGATCTGGAATAATAGAGATCAATTAATATAAATATAATAGAAGTTTCTATATCAATTGAAAATTAAATATACCTTCTTCTGTCAGTTGAGGACCGTTACTCATTTTTTCAAAATCTGCCAATTCCTTTAAAAGAAATACAATAAATTATAATAGTTTATTTCTTTCTGTGTATTTGACTAATCAAAATCAGCTGTTTTAAGTGCATGGAATTCTGTCAATCGCCCAGCACTTATTTCTTATCAAAGTGTTTTATTAATATGTCAATTCTTTAATTATATTTTGCTAGAATAAAATAACATTAGATTCATTCGTTTACGTTAAAATTTGTACAAATTATTACAAAATATTACAAAATATTACGGAAAGTCGTTCGTTTACCCAAAACTCAGTAAGAGGGGAAATGTAAACAGAGAGAATTTTTGAGAAAAAGTGACAGTTTATTTGCTGAGTATTTGCAAAATGTTACGGGGAAAATTTTTGCTTGTAAAAGTTCAGTAACAACAACAACATGAATAAAAAACGTAAACAAAAAAAAAACAGGCAGTTGAAAATTTGCCGCAATTTTTATTAAGTTAAAAATTTGAAGTAAAATAAATAAAATTAACTAAATTAAAGTTAAAAAGTATATAACTAATTAAAAATTAAAAGCTTAGGTCATTTTTTATTTATTTATTGCCTTTTGTATTGTTTTTTTTTCTTATTGTTTTGATTTTCTTACTGGATTTTTACAAATTTTCTGTTCGTTTACTTTTCTTGTACAAATGATTTGGTGAGAGTATATTCGTTCATTTACTCAGTAAATACTCAGCTTACTGGACTTTTACTGGAAAGTAAACGAATAGACCTATTATCTCTTACCTGTATCATTTCTTTGACAATTTTGATATCATTTATTTGAGCTTTGCGAAATTTTAATTGTTTATTTGAAGCCATATCTTCTTGATTTTTTGAAAATGAGAAACAAACGTATTGACTTAAACACCTGTAAATGTCAACTAATTTAATTAAACGTTTTCTCCTTTAATCAGCTTCAAATTTAAAATGAACAATATTAATATTCTCACTCTTGTATTAGATAGTAGTTAAGTTTTGAATGTTAACTTTAGGCGATTTGATCATTTGTTCTCTTGTCTTTAGTAAACTATATTTTCAATTGACATTTTTAAGAGAATACAGATAAATAGTTTAAGGCGAAGTCGAATTTGAAATATCCTACCATAGTCACTTGATAAAGCGAGAACACACTATGTATGTGGGGTTTTAAATTTTCTCTGCTGCTACTAGTTTAATTAGTGCCCACCCCTGCTTTTAACCCATGACAGGCACTAAGAGTTGCCGTCTGGTACGCTCTAAACATTTTTTATACCCTTCACCACCATAGGTGGAAAGGGTATTATAAGTTTGTGCTGATGTAGTATGTAACACATAGAAATATTTGACCCACCTTTTAGTACACCAACAGGCTTAGAATCACTTTCTGACTCGATTTAGCGACCCCCATGTAAACCATGTAATCAAAGTACAGGTCGCAATTCTAAAGATAATTTGATGTAATTGGCACAGATCATTTTTTTGATAGTGGGACCATGGCTATTGAAATTTGTCAAAATCGGTCTTTTATTTATGGCACCTCCCATAGGTCCCACTTACCGGAATTGATATTTTGGCCACAAAAATCAATATTTCTTCATGAAATTTAAAACAAATAATACTTATGTAAACTTAAATCACTGTACCAAATTTCGTTGAAATCGATCCACATTTGACCATAGCTCCCATACAAACTCTTCTATCAAAACGCACTAAATGAGACAAAAATCACTAAAACGCTCGTAAATCTAATGATGATGAGAATTTTAAGCTCATTTTTTGCATACATATTTTTTGTAACAACTGTAATCAATTTGCCAAATTTCGAGATAATCGGTCCTCATTTGACCCTAGCTCTCATATAAGTCCAAATGACGGAAACAGCTTAAATAAATAAGTTTTGAGAATATGTTTGTATGATGGCAAACTTCAGCAAAGATTTGTCTTTATACAGGAAAAAGAACACCTTTGACCTAAGTGGTGAAGGGTATCGTATGGTCGGGCTTGACCGACTATAGCACTCTCTCACTTGCTTAAATGAAAAATTTTCTATACAAACATTTTTTATCTACAAATTTTTTATAAATTAACTTTTTATCAAGAAATTTTCTATAAAAAAAGTTTTTATTGAAAAATTTTCTATACAAAAATTTTTTATCAAACAATTTTCTATACAAATATTTTTTCAAATATAAATTATTCGCACTTAATCCCAGTCTATAACATTTATTTAATAATGTAATAGACAATTTATTGATAAAAGTCAAAACGTTTTTTATCGAAAAATTTTCTATGCAACAATTTTTTATCACACAATTTTCGATACAAATTTTTTTTAAGAAAAAATTTAATATACAAAAATCTTGTATCGAAAAATTTTCTATATAAAAACTTTTTGTAGAAAAATTGTCTATAGAAAATTTTTTATCAAACTATTTTCTGTATAAATACTTTTTTATCGAAAAAGTTTCTATATAAACATTTTTTAACGAAACATTTTCTATACAAAAATCTTTTATCGAAACATTTTCTATAAAAAAATTTTTATCAAATAATTTTCTATAGAAATTTTTTTTAACGAAAATTTTTTTATACAAAGAAGATTATTCGCATTTGATCCCAAATCTGTTACATTTATTTATTAATGTAACAGATCAATTTATTGATAAATAGCCAAAAAATGTTTGCGGAGAAACCAAATTCCTCTACTCGTTTCGATGGTTGGTTAAGCCATCTCTTCTGGAGGATTATCCCCAATTTAGACAGATCGAAAACCTCGCATTATTACTAGATTTACAAACAAAACTCTTAAGAATTATGTTCATAAACCATAAGTATAAGCGTAGATTATCGACTGAACAAAAACAAACATTTTTCAGTTTTCATCTAATACCTTTTTTCTTCATCTCTTTTTTTATATCGAAAAATTTTCTGAAAAAAAAAATTTTATCGAAAAATTTTCTTAAAAAACTTTTTTATACCCTTCACCAATAGGTGAAAGGGTATTATAAGTTTGTTATTCAGTTTGTGATTTTTTCATTATTTGTCGAAGACCCCACAAAATTTATACCGATCGACTCAGAGTCGGCAGGAGAATCAATCTGTCTGACTGTCTGTTGAAATCAAGTTTTTGAAGCTGCTAGGGAGTGTATCGACATAAAATGTATATCAGATTTTATTAAAAATCTCCTACGCAGCACGCTATTAAATTTCATCAAAATCGGTTGAAAAACGCCTGAGATATCGTCAAAATACTAAAATTTATATGTGATATATAAAATTTTTCATTGAAAACTACATTTCAGAAAGAAAAAAAAACTCATACTTATGATGGACTAGCCTTCTTAAAATATATATTATAGGAAATCCTCCCGTGAAGTTCCTTGTTAAATTTCATCAAAATTGGGTCATAAATATCGCCAAAACACTAACATTTGATGTTCCCCATATTGCCGAAAGTGCTCATTTGTTTAAAAAATACAATCGAAAAATAAGGAAAAAATGTTTCTGTATATGTATATGGAATATACATATGGATTATAAACTACATCGGTCTAAAAAATATCAGAATATATCTACATTTAAAAAGCTGTGTTAATTGCAACAACCTTGAACTGATCAGCAAATCCACATATTAATTATTTCTGTAGGATTCACCATAAAAAAATTATGTACTTAACTTTTGAAAAACCATTGGTGAAGGGTATCTAAGATTCGGCAAAGCCAAATATAACACTCTTACTTGTTTTATAGAAAAATTTTCTACAAAAAAATTTTTATAAAAAATTTTCTATACAGAAATTTTGTATCGTAAAATTTCCGCAAAAAAAATTTTATCGAAAAATTTTCTATACAAATTTTTTTAGAAAAATATTTTATCGATACCAAATTCTAGCACCAGAAATATTAAAACATGATAGGTATTTATTAGCATTTAACTGATATCCTAGGGAAAATTTATATGGGAGCTATAGTCAAATGTGGACCGATTCTCATAAAATTTGCAACACTTACCAATAGTTACATCAAAATTTTCTGTTCCAAATTAAGTTGTCATAGCAACTATATTTTGATTTAATTTGTTATTCTATCTCTTTTCGTTTAGGCGTTATCGTGCTTTCAAATGACGGATAGATAGAAACCTCATATTCTTTTTTTAATTTCCCATAAACCACTTATGTCGGTTTATGGGTTAATGTGATCCAATTTTGCCCAATTTCAATACCAAATTTTTCAAGACATGAGAAATATTCTGCCTATATTTTGTTGCCCTAGCCTTCTTCATTTAGGTCCTATCGTGTTTTCAAAAGACAAACGGATATCTCCCGTTTGTTTTAGAATTTCATAAGGATTCAAAATATACATACATATATATATCTTTTTATTGGTTTTAGAGTCAATATTATAGGAATTACAAGCGGAATGACAATCTTAGTATACCCCCATACTTTTTGATTGTGGGTGTAAAAATGTTATGTAGGTTTTCTATACAAAATAGCATGAATAAGATTTTACATAATTGCATTACATTAGTACATTCATATTCTGTTATCAGTAAAAATGGCTGACATTAAATAACCGTTACACTTATATACATAAATATATATGTATGTAGTTAAATTGTTATTGCATTTACTGTTTCAATTCAACTATGAAATGCATTAAGCATTACATGCATTTTTAAATTCTACTTCGACATGAGCAATCGAAATGATCGAGGAGGAACCAACCGATGACGGACGGACACAAAGCCAACCGGACGGACTTTAACTATAAAGCCTAAGTTTAAGTTTTAGACTGAGTAGCGGCGACGAGTTTTTTAAGGCGATAATAAATAATAAAAATGACTACTTAAGATTTTTTTTTTAATAAAAAACAAAAACATAAAATAAAACTATAATGAAATTTTTCTTAAAAAAAAAGACTATGTGTAATTGATGTTGAACTATTTAGAGATAAGAAATGACATTAAAGTTAACACTCTGTCATAGTAGATCATCTTGCCGGAGATTAGTGTGACCAAAGTCAATAAAATAAGAAATTTTTGAAAATTTTTTATAAAAAAAGAAATTTTAGAAAAAATTCTTATAGAAATAAGAAATTTTAGAAAAATTTCCTATAAATTTTTTTTTTATTTCCTATAAAATTAAGAAATTTTTGAAAATTTTCCTATAAAAATAAGAAATTTTTGAAAAATTTCGTATACAAATAAGACAATTTTGAAAAATTTACTATAAAAATAAGAAATTTTTGTAAATTTTTTTAATAAAATAAAAAATTTTTGAAAAATTTCATATAAAAACAGAAAATTTTTGAAATATTTCCTATAAAAATAGAAAATTTTTGAAAAATTTCCTATAAAAACAGGAAATTTTTGAAAAATTTCCTATAAAAATAGAAAATTTTTGAAAAATTTCCTATATAAAAATAAGAAATTTTTGAAAAATTTCCTATAAAAATAAGAAATTTTTGCAAATTTCCCATAAAAATAAGAAATTTAAAAAAAATTGCCATAAAAATAAGAAATTAAAAAAAAAATCTTATAAAAATATGAAATTTAAAAAAAAAAATCTTATAAAAATAAGAAATTTTTGAAAAATTTCCTATAAAAATAAGAAATTTTTGAATAATTTCCTATAAAAATAAGAAAGTTTTGAAAAATTTCCTATAAAAATAAGAAGTTTTTGAAAAATTTCTTATCAAAATAAGAAATTTTTTAAAAATTTCTTATAAAAATAAGAAATTTTTGAAAAATTTCTTATGAAAATAAGAAATTTTTAAAAAATTTCCTATAAAAGTAAGAAATTTTTGAAAAATTTCCTATAAAAATAAGAAATTTTTGAAAAATTTCCTATAAAAATAAGAAATTTTTGAAAAATTTCCCATAAAAATAAGAAATTTTTGAAAAATTTCCCATAAAAATAAGACATTTTTGAAAAATTTCCCATAAAAATAAGAAATTTTTGAAAAATTTCCTATAAAAATAAGAAATTTTTGAAAAATTTTCTATAAAAATAAGAAATTTTTGAAAAATTTCTTATCAAAATAAGAATTTTTTTAAAAAATTTCCTATAAAAATAAGAAATTTTTGAAAAATTTCCTATAAAAATAAGAAATTTTTGAAAAATTTCCTATAAAAATAAGAAATTTTTGAAAAATTTTATCATAAAAATAAGAAATTTTTGAAAAATTTCCCATAAAAATAAGAAATTTTTGAAAAATTTCCCATAAAAATAAGAAATTTTTGAAAAATTTTCCATAAAAATAAGAAATTTTTGAAAAATTTCCTATAAAAATAAGAAATTTTTGAAAAATTTTCTATAAAAATAAGAAATTTTTGAAAAATTTCCTATAAAAATAAGAAATTTTTGAAAAATTTCTTATAAAAATAAGAAATTTTTGAAAAATTTCTTATAAAAATAAGAAATTTTTGAAAAATTTCTTATATAAATAAGAAATTTTTGAAATTTTTGAATTTCTTATTTTTATAAGAAATTTTTCAAAAATTTCTTATTTTTATAAGAAATTTTTCAAAAATTTCTTATTTTTATAAGAAATTTTTCAAAAATTTCTTATTTTTATAAGAAATTTTTCAAAAATTTCTTATTTTTATAAGAAATTTTTCAAAAATTTCTTATTTTTATAAGAAATTTTTCAAAAATTTCTTATTTTTATAAGAAATTTTTCAAAAATTTATTATTTTTATAAGAAATTTTTCAAAAATTTCTTATTTTTATAAGAAATTTTTCAAAAATTTCTTATTTTTATAAGAAATTTTTCAAAAATTTCTTATTTTTATAAGAAATTTTTCAAAAATTTCTTATTTTTATAAAAAATTTTTCAAAAATTTCTTATTTTTATAAGAAATTTTTCAAAAATTTCTTATTTTTATAAGATATTTTTCAAAAATTTCTTATTTTTATAAGAAATTTTTCAAAAATTTCTTATTTTTATAAGAAATTTTTCAAAAATTTTCTTATTTTTATAAGAAATTTTTCAAAAATTTCTTATTTTTATAAGAAATTTTTCAACATTTTTTTTTTTATAAGAAATTTTATTTTTTTATAAGAAATTTTTCAAAAATTTCTTATTTTTATAAGAAATTTTTAAAAAATTTCTTATTTTGATAAGAAATTTTTTAAAAATTTCTTATTTTTATAAGAAATTTTTCAAAAATTTCTTATTTTTATAAGAAATTTTTCAAAAATTTTCTTATTTTTATAAGAAATTTTTCAAAAATTTCTTATTTTTATAAGAAATTTTTCAACATTTTTTTTTTATAAGAAATTTTCCAAAAATTTCTTGTTTTTATAGAAAATTTTTCAAAAATTTCTTATTTTTATAGGAAATTTTAAAAAAATTTCTTATTTTTATAGAAAATTTTTCAAAAATTTCTTATTTTTATAGGAAATTTTTCAAAAATTTCTTATTTTTATGGAAAATTTTTCAAAAATTTCTTATTTTTATGGGAAATTTTTCAAAAATTTCTTATTTTTATGGGAAATTTTTTAAAAATTTCTTATTTTTATAAGAAATTTTTTAAAAATTTCTTATTTTTATAAGAAATTTTTTAAAAATTTCTTATTTTTATAAGAAATTTTTTAAAAATTTCTTATTTTTATAAGAAATTTTTTAAAAATTTCTTATTTTTATAAGAAATTTTTTAAAAATTTCTTATTTTTATAAGAAATTTTTCAAAAATTTCTTATTTTTATAAGAAATTCTTCAAAAATGTCTTATTTTTATAAGAAATTCTTCAAAAATGTCTTATTTTTATAAGAAATTTTTTAAAAATTTCTTTTTTTTATAAGAAAATTTTCAAAAATTTCCTATTTTTATAAGAAATTTTTCAAAAATTTCTGATTTTTATAAGAAATTTTTCCAAAAATTTCTTATTTTTATAAGAAATTTTTCAAAAATTTTATATTTTTATAAGAAATTTTCCAAAAATTTCTTATTTTTATAAGAAATTTTTTAAAAATTTCTGATTTTTAAAAGAAATTTTTCAAAAATTTCTTATAAAAATAAGAAATATCTTATAAAAATAAGAAATTTTTGAAAAATTTCTTATAAAAATCAGAAATTTTTAAAAAATTTCTTATTTTTATAAGATATTTTTCAAAAATTTCTTATCAAAACCTGGTCACCCTTAAGCCACATCACAAATTTCTTCACTTTATTATATGATTTCGACTAAAATCAATTTCTTTGACGTAAATTAAACACAATTCGATCGAATATTCTGTTTGATTTTTTCAATTTAATAGATTTCAACTAAATTTAAGCTGGAGAAGGAATCGTTTCGATTCTGTCCATTTTTCTTAACCGATGTCTAGATTTGTACACCACATTTAACTGATCTAATCTGTTACACCATCTAAATCTAAACTAAGAGTTAATCGTTCATTTTGTAATCATTTTTGTTTTTTTTTTGTTATAGAGAGATAAGACTTAAACGTCTGTAATTCTTGCTAAGAATTTTGAAAAATATTTACTCGTACGACGAGTATTAAATAATAAGTTCACCACAAAAGTACATTTTGGTTTTCTTCTTCTTTTCCATTTCCAACATTTTAATATTCGAATTGAAACATTATTTTTTTTTTATTTGAAATATATAATTTTTAATGGTTTTCGAAAAGGTCACATAAATGTTTATTAAAACTTAATGTTGATAAGAATGTTTTGGTTGGATTTGTGTTACTTTTTTTTAATTCAATATTCTATATTGTGGTTTAGAATTTGTATACAAAAAGACAAATTCGAAATTTAATTTTAATTTTGGTTTAAATTTTTGCCTTTGTATTAAAAAATATCAGGGTCAAAATTGGATTTTAAAAATAAATATGTCTTTATATGCATATGTATGTAATTTCTAAAATAAATAGGTTATGAAATCACTTAATTCGTATTTCAGAAGAACTTTGGAAGTCTAATTTTAGACATAAAACCTGGAGCCAAAGACTCCATATATTTTTGTCTGTCAAATGTGAAATTAAACCGGATAAAGGGCAATTAAAAACCTCATAAACGCACAAACAAACATACATTTCAAAAGCTAGTGTGTGTGCCAAAGCTTTCTCTCATTGGATAATTGTCACCATTAGTTGTTTCCGAATTAGAGTAAAGCGGTATACTCTCTTTTTTATGGAATTTTTCAAGACGACCATGCAGCAAATCAATGTATCGAAGTGCAACATCTTTATATTATAGAGTCTTTGATATCTTTTTTCTTCTTACTAGAAAACCAATGAACATAGGCAGTTTATAAATTTCCAAATTTGTTTCAAATAATCGTTCTTTTGAGGCCTGGGATCAGAAATCGTCGATGGGGGCTAGATCTGGAGAGAACGGTCGATATGGGAGCAATTCAAAGCCTAATAGAAGTTTGCCATTAATTATTTATATTGTTTTGATGAAACAATCACTTCAAATGTTGAAATAACGCTGTGAATGGGTTTTCCCTTTTAAAGAAAGTCAATGAATATTGCACCATGAGCTGCCTAAAACCCTGACGCAATAACCTCTCCAGCTTTTTTGGATCCGGTTAATCACTTTCAGTCCAAACGAGCCATGTTGTATCCATCCGGTTCGCATTGAACAAATATTTAATATTTATGATGTGTCCAACACGTTCCTTGATATCTTAAAAATCTCAGGTATCTCGATCATCTTCACTTTACGGCAATCTTAAAGGCTACAAAAGCCTTTTTGAATGTGCTTGGCGCTTATTTCGACGACTTCGAGCAAAACCTCTTCTCAATGGTTGATTTTTCTAGAGCAGAGTCCGAATAATGTTTATCAAGTCTTGAATTCTATGTATTTATTTATTTCGTCAATAATAATCAAAACTAAAATTCAAACCAATTTAATTCTATCGGGTGGGGCATTTAAAAGTTTAGGCTATTACTGTTACCCATACGACGTTTCTACGACAGTCGGATCTACGAGCCGAAACGATCCGGAGCTCCATCAGCTTCTTCCAACTTTACAGCAATTCTGTAAAGTGCAATGGGTGGGTTCACCTTCGGAGACAAAATAATTGTTCTGGGCTCTCATCACATTTGGAGTGGAGCGATAGATATGTCGCGCTATGTCTTCGTCGAACATCACTCCTCCTCCATCTACAAGACAGCAACAAGAACTGCAACAATCGTTAACACGGCAGTCGGTTCTTCGTACCGGAACGACTCGGAAATCTTAGGATTCCGACCAAAGACTGCCACTTCAGCGATATTAACAATAATATCGCAGTTACAACAGCAACAGCTGCAATAATATCCGCAGCAGCAGTTAACACCACATACTGGCATGCCCGAGGTGATCTCAATCATGCAACTTAATTTCATTGGTCTCCAAAACAAGATCATGAAGATCACCAATTTCATGCATCAGCACGGGATTAAGGTAGCGGCGGTCCAAGAAACTAAGTTAAACAACTACATTAGCCTCCAGAGTTGTAACGGATACAACGTTCTGAGGTTGGACCGAACCAGGAGTAACGGTAGGGGCTTAGCGTTCATTCTCTAGCAAACAGTGCAGTGCAGATTAATCACAGATGACCAAAACAACATCCACCAATATCTAGAATACAGGTCAGGAGCTGCAAAGATTGAACAGTACAATGTGTACATTCCGCCTGTAGCCAGCTGTCCACCCGGTTATCATCCAGATATAAAGCTCACCACGAGCTTTGGCACTCAAACCTCGGCGATGATCAGAGAGGCTTGACACTGGCAGAGAAACGAACGAAGATGATCCTACCCGTATTATGGGAACATACGGGCATAACCATAATAAGCGCAAGTCTGATAAATATTGCAATATCGCGACCAGTGGTTTCACTTGCATCACATAGTTACCCTAGACCGACCTAATGATTTTATACTCTCTGAATGTCGTACCTATATGAACCAGAAAAAGGCAGTACGTTTCAGAGAATATATCGATAGCAAATTTCGTGATCTACCGATCCCCTTGACACATGAACAGCAGAAAAGATGTTCCGAAAAATAGTCACAGCACCAGCTGCCTGTTTTATTCCAGCTGGTCGAATACAGTTGATGAGACCCAACTTCCCAGCGGAGGCACCAGAGCTTGTAGAGAAGAATGACGATACTCGCGATCTCAGACTAGGTCCATTTAACCTGGATATCAGCAAATTGGCCTGCGAAGGAACAAGTGGATAAAACACCTAAAAAGCTGCAACATAAGCTCCGGAGCCAATAAACTTTTGTCTACTGTCAGCTCTCTCTCGCATCCCATGAAGTGAGACGACAGAATTGTGACCCATTTTGGCCGCCAATTTATAGAACACCGCGAGAGAGATATGGCTAAGAGGAAAATTGTAAGGAAAGTTCACAATCTCTTAGTCGATGACGTGCCAATAATGTTCCCGTCGAGCGATGTTGCAGAGGCCGCCAAAAATGCCAAACCATCTAAAGCTTTTGGCTCTGATGGAATTTCAATGTTGATGCTTAAATACCTAGATGCACCGGGAGTTGACCTGTCCAAAGCATTTGAACGCAGGAAGTATCACTGGAAATGAATGTCTTAGTCGATGATGTAAGAGTACCGACGAAAACCCTACCTAAAATATTGCGAGTGACATTCGACAGCTTATACTCTTCGTCAGCACATGACGCCCCAACTTGCAATAAATTATGCGGTAGAAAAGTTAACGAAATCCTTCTTGCGACCTATAAAGCAATTGGTCGGTACATGGAAATTATGCGTCTTCCGTGTGGTCACCAAGTGTAAGCGAAACGCAGTGGAAAAAACTCCAGAGTTGCCAAAATACAGCCCTCATGTTAGCGCACAATAATAACCTGTCCAAAGTAAAGCACATGTCGTTGCAACTAGCAACATATTATTTTGCTCCCGTGTGGTCACCAAGTGTGAGCGAAACGCAGTAGAAAAAACTCCAGAGTTATTCAAATGCAGACCTCAAAACAATAACAGGATGCCTAAAAATGTCCCCAGAAAGCGATCTACATGAGGAGACGAAGGTCCTAGTGCTAAGGGAACATAGCCAAATGCTAACCAGGTAATTCCTTCTGGGATTTCATAAGAGAAATCATCCGAACCAACATCTAATGGAATTAGATCCCCTCCACGATATGTTAGGAAGGACCTTCGTTGCTATGAGAATAATATTAGACAGCCACTCAATATTACAAAGGAGGTCTGGAAGACACTCACAAAAGCATGGTAAAATCAATATTAGCTAGTTACCAATTGAATGTTGTACTTGGTGGCCGTTCCCCACCTATTGCAGAAGAAGGGAAAAGTCTACCAAGAACTACTAGCGTATTACTGGTACAAATAAAATCAGGATATTGTAGTCGGCTTAATTCGTACTAGTCCAGAATTAATCCTACAATACCCAACATCACCCAGCTTGTGAAGAAAGTCCACATGATACCCATCACCTATTCCAATGTACAGCGAAACCGACCCCTCCTAACTCCAGATTCCCTATGGACTAACCCTATTGATGCGGCGCGTAATTTGGTACTGAACCAAAGCGAAGTTAAACATTTTAAAGTAGTCTACAAATTGTATGGATATGCTAGGAAAATGCATATAAAAAATTTTTTTGAAATCGGAAATGGTGTGCTTCAGTAAGTGTTCGAAATTTGTAAATTTCACTCTTACTATAATCGTATTATGAGTAGGATGTAAACAAATTTTTTAAACTTCCATCCCACAAAAAGCCGTCGGAAAACTGCTGATAACTTCATCACGTGATTAACAATTAAATTTATTTTATCGCATTTTTTGTTATCGTTTGTTTTTGTTTATATTTAAGTTTTTTTCCGACTTCTCTTGTTTTTTTGCAGGCGCTACCAGACCAGACATACTGGCGTTTAGCTAAAAATGATTAAATAAAAATTACTTTTTTTTATCAGTATTTGAAGGTCGTCGTTTGGTTTTAATCTTCTGATATGCGATCTTTAATGTAAAGACCAGTAGTAGGTGTGTTTTTTTTGAAATGGAGATGAAAATGAAAAAAAAATGTGGTTACTTTAGAAATCGAATTTCGGTTGGTAAGTTTAAGAGATAGCGACTTATCAGTCGTAACCATTAATCTTGGTTGGACAAATTGTGGAAAGGTGTCTATTGATGACTTTTAGTCTTACTTGACTTATGGGCAGAAAAACTGGTTTCGAAGAAAATTGTATTAATATTTTCAAAACTGCTGAATCAACAGGTGGATATAATTTGAAGTACATCGTTTGGAATTGCTAAATTTCCATAAAGATAGCGGTCCCCTACGAATTCCAGGTGTCTGCGGACAACCACTTGAGAACAAGAACATTATCTAATAAAGTGCCTATTATTTGTAGGATATGCAAAGTTCTGATCCTTATTTTGGAATTTTCAAACTCAAAAAATGATTCAATTAAAGAAACTTATTTCTTTTGGTATGTACCAGGACATTTCGTTCAGAATTGCTAAATTTCCATCAAGAACGGAGCCCTCCTAGGAACCCCAGGTGTCTGTGGACAACCTAGAGAATCTAAGCTCTAGAATATCACAGAACATGAGAACATTATCTTAAAAAGTGCCTATTATTTATAGGATATACAAAGCTCTAATCCTTATTTTGGAATTTTTAAACTCAAAAAATGATTCAATAAAAGAAACTTATTTCTTTTGGTATGTACCAGAACATTTCTGTGGCTTGGTGCTAAAAGGGCCAATGTCAAAAAAAGCAGTTTTGAGAAAATTTGATTTAAAAACAGTTTTTTTTTTCATATGAACTCATAGTAATATTGCCCAGAAAACCCCTAATAAATCTGTTCTGGGTTAAGTTAGAGATTAGCTGTTGGAGCCTAATGAAAAAGGGTAAAGAAAAGAATACAACGCAATGATTAATTCAAAACAGCAAAAAACTGACATTGGCTCTTTTAGCACCAAGCCACAGATTTAATGCCTAAAATCTATTAGGCAGATTTTAAAGAAAAAAACAATTAAAAATTCGTGCTAGACATTTTAAATGCAACACTACAACAATCTCATCGACCATTACGATAAGAAGCCCCACTAGGAAACCCCTTTCTTTCGAAAAGAATGAAAATGTGATAATAACAAACAACAAAAAACGGCAACAAATTGTAAAATATGTGGGCAAGTCATAGACATTACTAAGTTTTCAAGATAATGGTGCTAATCAGGCGCAATTGGAAAATAATAGCAAAAAAATACAAATCAACTGACGAAATGACGGACATTACGACTGGCTGACCAACCAACCACACCCCCAAATTTCGAAATCACAAAATAATACTCATTCATACTAAATATATATTCCATTCATATGTGATAAGGACTCTTAAGATAACGTCGAGGATTATCGGAATACCAAAAAAATCATATATAGCTGTTTGTTGTTACTACTACTGTAGCTGCGATAGCTGCTGCCGGCATTCCACTCGTCGTTGTTATCTATAACCAACCAAAAGTCATATGAATATTTTCAAATGTGTGGGTACAACCATTAAGTTGTCAGTAGTAATTCAATATTACTCGTTTAATTCGTAGACATTTTTGTCGTATCATAAAAATTGTGTATAAAATATAAAACCAGATAACGATATCTTAAAGAAAATATAATTTGTGACGTAGTGTTAAGAGGGGTTGCCGGATTTTGAAAGAAATTAAGTTTGAATACATAATTGGGATTTAAAGATCTTATGATTGTCGTAATCCGAAGATCTGTAGTTATTTGTTTCTGTACTAAAAAAAACTTTGTATAAACTAAATATTCCGCTTGCCAATATTTAGACGAAATGAAACCTAAGAGATTTTTTTTAAATCCCAAAAACAAATCTTTAAATTGCTTATCTTTCAAAGAGCTTTATAAACGGAAGTAGTTTAAAGGTACAAGGCCAATACCCGCGGCATGCGGCTGCGGACGGTCGCAGCATTGCCAGTACATAACATGTACGTTTGTTTACAAAAATATTCATATAAAAATATATTTGAGTAGGATATAATTAAATCTGGCAGCACAGAAAAAATCTGCCGCGCGGAAAAGTAGAACAAAGTTCTAATTTTTTCCATTGCCACTTCAAATTTGACAAATCAAAAAACAGCTGATTGCCGCCCGCAGCCGCTGGCCGCGTGCTTTGGCCTTCTACCTTAAAGATGAAGAAGCAATAGATAGCTAGATGTTAAATATTGGGGAACACTGCAACAGTTGCCAGTATCAGGATCATGACATAATGCCCAGAAACAACGAGTCTAAGCTTCATTCCAATTGATTAAACTAGATAAATTCTAGCTTGATTGAGTGTACTATGGGTTTCAGGAACAAGACCTTTACTTTCTTTCATTCCATTTTAGTGAAACACAACCTACATTGCGACGATGTTCCAGTAAACTAATATTGTTGACTATATCTCTGCCATCTATAAGAACCTCATCCCTATATTGTAATCGGTCAAGAAGCTCTAAAATAGACTTTGGAGCACCGGCCCGTGCATGATAGTTATACTCCATTATCGGTCGTATGTCTTACACCGCTTTAGAAATCTGAAGCACTTAAATGCTTTTTTCAACACTTGGAAAATCTGTTTAGTACAACAAACATCAGACTGAATTTGCCGTGTTATGAGGTGAACCGTTTTTTTTTGAAAATTTTTTTTTCAAGAGGGTCTGGCCGGGGATCGAACTTGGAACCTCAGGTATGCTAGGCGATTAGTATGCTAGACTAATCTGCTATACCACGGCGGTTCACGTGAGTCTTACGAGTATTAAAATTAACCTAATCAAATTATAGATTATATACCGGAGCCTTTCGGTACCCGCAAACTGACCTAGAACTCGTCGAAAGATATCCCGTTTATAGCAACTCTTATAATGCGATGACTGTGAAAGCTCGATATAAATTGGGAGAAGCTATTAACTGCACAATAAGTTTTGATATAAGTACACTTTGGCATACTCTATAAGAATCATTGAAAATATCGAGACTATAAAGAAGGCTAATATCTTCCATAAAGCGACTACTTCGTTTAGTAGATTATTAGACTCAATATATTTTACCAGTTGATTTTTACTTTCCGGGATTTTTTTTTAATCCCCGACAACATTCCAATTGGAACTTCTCTTAGACAATAAGCCGCATCCGATTCTACTTTTAGACTCATTGAAAGGGACCTACGTTTTAACTCAGGCTCCGAACGGCAAATGCATTAGTTAGAGAAGTTTTTTATAGCCTAATACTTAATATCAGTGGCTAGCTGAGTTATGAGGTGAACCGCCTCTTTTTTTTTTAATTTTTTTTTTAAGCGAGTCTGGCCGGGGATCGAACTTGGGATCTCTGGTATGCTAGGCGGATGACTAGCCTGCTATACCACGGCGGTTCACACTTTCCGGGATTAGCCTCACCCTTTTTTAGGAATTGGCATTACATTAGCCACCTTCATGTTGGAAATTCTCTGGCACATTAGAAACTTTGAATGGTTGGTTACGGTCTCAGTTAATAACACAATGCCTGACATACCAGTTACCACTGACTTTACTCCACTTTGAAGAAATGGTATCTATACTGACAGCTATCTACTCAATATTTAAGTAGACTTTGGGGACTGCTCCGAAAGACATTAATAAAGCGCGAAGGCTACCTGATAATTGCAGTGCTTTTCAGAGAAAGTGAAATTAAGGAAGTGCTGCCACTTGACAGAGATGTAACGTCCTCATAAAAGTAGTGTTGTGAGTACAACAGACATACTACTTAGCCTCCGTTACAACTTAGTCTCGAAATTTTGATCAACTCAGTATCCATCGTATGTGACTGCCGGGTAACAGCGAAATACCAGGAAAAGATTTTCTGATGAATCCGTATATGCAAAAGGAAAGAAAAGAACATGAAATTCAGCAAATGAAAGGGTCGTCTTTTTGAATATGTATTTATATCAGAAAAATACAATACGATTACTCAGATTAATTATCAAGACTCGATATTTCCTTAACTGTGTCCGTTATGGCAGAACTTCATCTGATTTAAAGGCACGTGGCTGATAGGTCCATAAAACATCTTCTTTTTACTTATCCTGCCCTGTTAAACAGAAGGGGAATAACTCTAGGCTCTTATTTTAAGTAGATTACATTTTTAAAGATATCATCTGGTCAGTCAGTGATATGCTTTTTGCAGGTTTAAGTGAGTCTGATTACCAGACTATCAATTTGGTTGATATCATTTGCGGAGGCTCGCAATATGATAGTGAGCAGCACCAGGTTTCCACAACTTAAAATCCAAAAAGCAACATGGGTATCCAACGATTGAATGACAAATAATCAGAAAGACCATGTTAAAGTTGATGAAAGATATTCATCAAGTGTATTGGATCGAAATCGAATGATTTGAGGAGCCAATATGGAGTTCGATCATTACCTTGTTGCAGCCGAGATGAAAACACGTTGGAGTTTTTCGCTTAAGATACAGACGATCTCAATAAATAGCCACCGATTACTTCCAACTAACAACTCAATTATTCAAAGAACATATTGCAAGTTCTAACGATATGTTAGTAACTACAAAAGGTGGCGCAGGGTATTAAATCGCGTATTAATATGGCAACATCAGCATTCGGCATTCTTCGAGCTATTTGGAAATCTCGGCGAATATCAACAACAATTAAGTTACGAATATTCAACTCGAATGTCAAGTCCATCCTGTATTGCGGCTTAAGGCAAATCCTTAATATATGGTGACCGAATCGCATATGAAATGAAGATCTACTTAATGCGACAAATCAAATCCTTGCTTCCACAGAGGTATGTCAACGGAAATGGCGGTGGATAGGCCACACACTTCGAAGGCCAAATACCAACATTGCTCGACAAGCGCTTTGTTGGAATCCACAAGGAAGCGGCCGTCGTATTGGTGTATCTGCTAGAACATGGAGAAGGTCAACTGATGCGGAGTTACAAGCAGCAAACTATTCATGGAATGATGTATGTCTAACATCTCGCAATAGAGTCCGATATAAAAGGATGGTTGAGGCCCTATGCTCCACCGGGAGTCAAGGATAACAGAAGAAGAACGATATTTGCAAGCAATGCAAAATCAGTACTAGGGTTAAAAACTCCTCTTCCTAAAAACGATTGGTATGACAAGGAGTATCGCAATGTCAGTGCTGAGAAAAGTGTAGCTTATGTAGCAACTGTGCAGTCAGTAGTTACGAGTGGAACTCTAGAATGGTATAGGAAGAAAAGAATTGGAATGACGCGCGTATGCCGAAGAAAAAGTAAAGATAAATTGAGATGTATTGGAGTAGATATGAAGTGTAATAAGTATAGAGAAATAATTTCAGACATCAAGTGTCAACATTGAGAAATATCTAAAGCATCAACTCTGCTTTCGCCAAATTGTATGAAGATTCAAGAGAGAGTCCCCTATAAAATCCATATTGATTATCGCTTAGTAGATTGTGGGACTATTCTCTGAGGCCCTATGCTCCACTGGGAGTCAAGAATAACAGAAGACGAAGATTGTGGGACTCTATGACTTAGAAAAACTCTAACAAATCTTAACACCCGTTAATGTAGTGAGCTAACGTATGCCGCAAGTTATCCCATAAGATCGATCAAAATATGGGTTAGGATTTTAGAAGAGAAAAATGAGAACAAGATCGAAGCGCATGGAATTCTAAAATATACTCGGCCTTTAACCTTAATAGATTGGAAATAGAGACCATTTAACACAACTAACTCATTTGCCAACACTTCTTCACTTTCTAGAAATTGTAGATTAAATTGTCTGATTTATCGGATAGTTACCCCCACGAAATCTGTACCAACAACTGAGTAGATTATTGGATTCCAGATATTGGACAGCATGAAGACCGAGTAGCATTCGCCAATAACTTTTTTAAGACTAGTGCTGGAATACTGTTCGGTCCTGAAGTGTTATTTATATTAATATTCTTACCCAGTAAAACTTTTCATTACCAAATAATGAGTTAAACAGTTAAACTATTGAACACGAACTACTAACTCATTCGCTGTTTAAGTCATTACATTAACATGGGGATGTCATTGGAGGCAAGTACTTACCAATTGCAGAAAAGTAATGACTTGGGTAAGCAATTTGAAAGCAACAACAACAACAACTTTTTTGTTGTTGTTTTATTAAAAACATATATTTTTAAACGAAATACAAAATTTTTTTTATGATCCCATGGGGGCTCGAACCCAGACCCTCCGACTGCTAGGCAGAGACTCTTGCACTGAGCTACTTCATATGTTGAAAACTTAGCAGCTTATAATTAATATAAACAATTTTTATTTTTAGATCCAAAATCATGTGAAAATAACTTTGTTTTTCCCTGCTTTTTTTTGTGCTTTGTTGTAATTTTTGGAAAAATATTTTTATACGATTTTTTGTAATTATTTTAAAACTTTTTTAAAATTATTTTAAAACTTAAACAATTTGAATCTTCTTTTTTGTATAAGTTTTTACATAAGATTGACTCTTACTTACTTAAATGTTACAATCTGTTAAGGTCAAAGTCCGAGCATATTTTAGAATTCCATGGATTTCGATCTTGTGCGAATATTCTCCAATTTTATAGGCCAAACTTTGAAAAATGTTCCTCTACTTGGTCTTTCTATCGAAGTTTCGGAAATCCTCCTCTAACATTTGGTAGTGGGACATTTCAATTCTAATTTTATCCTCTTCATTGTATTTTTTTTCAAGAGAGGGTTACTAGCCCGTAATCCTAACCCATTTTTATCGATCTTATGGGACAACTCTCGGAACATGTTAACTCACAATATTAATGGGTGTTAAACTAGCTCCCCGGGTGATACCATGAGGAGGTGTGTGTCCACAGTTGAGATGAAGGATGACCCAGATAAGTTGGGCTTACCAAGTTAAGACCAATTAGAGTCGTGTTTGGTATTCAACATCCCCTACATAATCAAAATTGACTCATGATGGTATTTTTTCATTAACATGAGTTAGTTTTACAAATTTTTTTTACAGAAGATTAGATTAGATTAGATTAGATAGGAGGACCTCACAGAAAACTGTAAGATTATGCACAAGACCATAGGTGTTGATCCATAGTGCGTCCTCGATTAAGAAGCTTCATTTCGAGAAGCATTACCAACATTTAGCACATTTTGTTTTCCTCCTTTATCAGTTCACATAAAGCTTCGACAATTTGATATATTTTATCATCTTTAGAGGATGCACGTTCCTTAGATCTTCTAGATTCTGAAAAAAGTAAGAATCAAAACATTTAAATCGATTGTTAGATAGTGCAACACATTGACAGAGGAAGTGGTATGTATCTTCTTCTTCTTCGTTGCACCATCTACACATATCGTCATTTCTTAAGCGTATTTTTTTCAAGAAGTACCTTAAGTTATTATGTCCAGTTATGATACCTACATATATCCTTAAATCATTTTTATCCATATTTAATATAGTTTTTTGTGTGTTAATATCTCTTGTCTGCCATAGAGCTTTCGTTTGAGTACATTGCGTTGAGTTATTCCACAATACATTTGATTCAGATTTAAATTTGCTTCTTATATTCTGATAAATTGAGCAGAGCCCAGGGTAAACCTCCACATATGCTGCATTTCCATTCAAGTCTGCTCCATTGCGTGCCAATTCATCTGCTTTCTCATTGCCCAGTATATTATTATGGCCAGGTACCCAGCACAGTTTTAAGAAGTGTTGTTCGTTGAGAGCCTGTAGCTCTCTGCGACAACGGCTAACTACCTTTGACCTAATAGTTCTATTGCATATTGCTTTGATTGCTGCTTGACTATCTATGTAAATTGTGATATCGCTTTTGAATATCGGCATCATAGATATCATACGAGCTGCTTCCAATACAGCAAATATCTCTGCTTGGAAGATGCTGCAATCAGTATTTAAACTAAAACTACTACTTATTCCTAGTTTTTCACAAAAAATTCCACTACCAGTACCTTGTTCCTTCTTTGAACCATCAGTGTAAATCTCTATACCCAGTGAATTATGGTTTCTAACATTCCAACTTTCTCTTGAAGGTATAACAGCCCTAATCTTCTTATCCCATACTATTTGAGGAGTCATGTAGTCTGTAACTACGTCTCTGTATCCATAGTTAATAATTAATGATGAGTGTCCCTTTTCTTTGATCACCAATTGGCCACTCTGACTAAGTCTGACCTGTGTTCTTAGAGCATATTCTTTAATATGTAGGTGCAGTGGGTCCATATTTAAAATTCTACATAGAGCTTCTGTTGCAGTAGATCTCATTGCCCCTGAGATGCTTAGTGCAACTATTCTGTTAACTCTTTCAACTAGGGAGGCATGACATTTAACGTTCATAATTGGCCACCAAACTAGAGAGCCATGTGTTAAAGTCGGTCTAACGATAGCTTGGTATATCCAATAAATCATTCTCGGTCTTAATCCCCAAGTTTTTCCTATAAGTTTTTGGCATGAATAAATTGCCGCATAGGACTTTTTAATCCTTTCTTTAAGATTTGGTAGCCATTTAAGTTTATAATCAAATACTACACCTAGAAACTTCGCTTGTTTTGAAAGAGATAATACTTTTCCGTCAAGCTTTGGGGGCTCGAACAAAGGTATTCTTTTCCTTGTAAATATTACCATTTCTGTTTTAGATGGATTAATTCCTAAACCACACTGTTTGGACCAACTGAGTAACATCTTTAATGATCTTTCCATTATTTCGGTTAGAGTGCTGGGGAATTTACCTCTAACGATTAATACTAAGTCGTCAGCATAAGCCACGACTCCTACACCAAGAGCATTGAATTGTACTAATATGTCATTTAATACAAGTATCCATAGTGTAGGTGAAATAACTCCCCCTTGGGGCGTACCTCTAGTAGCCAGCGCATGTAGAACTGATCCTCCCAGTTCTGACTGTATATGGCGTTGCGTGAGAAACTTTATTATCCACGATTTTACATTAGAATCGCAACCACTGTTATCTAATGCTATCTCAATAGCCTCTGATTTGATGTTGTTAAAGGCTCCTTCAATATCTAAGAAGCATGCCAAAGCATATTCTCCTTGATTTAAAGATTGCTCAATTCTTGATGTTAAGCTATGCAGTGCCGTTTCAACAGATTTGCCTTTGATATATGCATGTTGGTCGGGAGAAAAGGGCATATTAGCAATCCTCTCTCTAACGTGATTATCTAGGATTCTTTCTAATGTTTTCAGTAAAAATGATGATAGACTGATTGGTCTATAATCTTTAGCTTCATGATGTTGGATTTTACCAACTTTTGGTATAAATACTACCTTTACTTTCCTCCAATTTGTTGGAACGTAAGCATGTTCTATGCATGCAGTAAAGAGTCTTTTTAGCAGTTCCTCAGTAGACCCAATGGATTTTTGTAGCATTATTGGGTACACGCTATCCAAACCTGGTGATTTGTAGGGTTCAAATGTTCCGATTGCCCATCTAATTTTGTCAATTGTAATAAGATTTTTGCATTCATTGCTTCTAAATTGTTCGGTAATAAATGGGGATTGGTTTTCCGTTGCGTTTAGTTCGCAACCCGGAAAATGTTGTTTAAAGAAGAAGATAATATTTAAGTTCTTAAAATTCAAAAATCATTTAAAAAGACTCTTTTAATAAAAAAAAAAAACTAAAAAAAATTGTTGCCCTTGGTGGGATTTGAACCGGGGCCATTCAGTTTAAATTACCATCTTAATTACAAAGTACCTGGTAGACCGAGCCTTGCTCGGAGCTTTATGATAAGCATTTTGAGGAAAATTTTAAAGTTTTTATATATTTTATATTATAAAGTGGTAAAATAAATTTAGAGGAAAGACATTGTAGAAATATTCAGTTAATTTTGAATTAATTGATTTATTTTGTCCGACCAACACATAGTTTGCATAGTTTACAGTTTAACTCATTTTGAATAATTTTGGAAATTATTCATATCAACAGAAACCTCTGTCGACTCATGCGCAACAACTTTGCTAAAGATTATAGTCTGATCAAATGCACAGTTTACGATTTAATTCATTTTGAGTAGTTTTCTGTGGCGCCACCTGTCGGACTTTGCTTATTCCAATTCATAAAACTTCTTCGGCTTATCCGTAACAACTTTGCTGAAGATTATAGCATGATTAAATGTACAGCATACGATTAAATTGACTTTGAGTAAATTTCAGTAGCGCCACCTGTCGAAATTTCTTCATACCAACTAAGAAACCTTCGTCGGCTCATGTGCAACAACTTTGCTAAAGATTGTAGCATGATTAAATGTACAGATTACGATTAAATTGACTTTGAGTAAGTTTCTGTAACGCCACCTGTCGGAAATTATTCATACCAACTAAAAAGCCTTCGTCGGCTCATGCGCTACAACTTTGCTAAAGATCATAGCATGATCAAGTGTACAGTTTACGATTTAATTAATTTTTAGTAATTTTCAGTGGCGCCATCTGTCGGAAATTAGTCTTATCAACTTTAAAACCTTCGCCGGCTTATCCGCAACATCTTCGCTAAAGAGCATAACACAATCAAATTCACAGTTTACTATTCTATAAAGAACATACATACAGACAAACATTCATTTGTTTAAAATAATACTAATTTTTCCCCCTTTTTATTCCCTAATTTCTAAAAGTTCCATATGTATATTTGGTACTTTTTTGGTGCCAATTGAATTCGGTACATTTTTTTAAAACGCATTTAACATAATGTATAATGTTCCTATTCATATTACTTTGGAGATGTTAAGTTATCATTTTATCCCTTTTTTACCCATTTTGGCTCCAAAATCAAAAAAGTACCAAATACGTGTTTCATGTTTTTTTTACATCTATTGATTGCAGTACCAAGTTTCTTTCTATATTCTTTAGTTTAAAATATAAGAGTGGGTTAAAAAGGTGCCAAAAAAACTATTTTCACCCTTTTTTACCCCCTATCGGACATAGTTTCAAAAAAGTACCAAACACCTGTCCGCTTATTTTCAAAGCTGTTTAAAACGTAAGTTTAATTTTGTTTCTATACCTATTACTTTAGGAGACATAGCGTTTTCGATTTTTTCCCCTTTTTACCCGTTTTTACCCTCTTAGAGGTAAAAGTTCCAAAAGTCCCTTCTTCTTCGACCTATGCATCAAAAAAGATACCCACTGTCCAAATTTTATCAAAATCGTTAGAGCCGTTTTCGAGATAGCCATTCTATATATATATATATATATATATATATACAATTATTGCTCGTTTAAGAATATAAGATAAGTACTTCTGTAAGAACTTATTATTTATTCGGATGGTATGTTGTAGTCGTTACAAGGTAACCAGTTATCAGAGTACTTGTCATTACCAAAGTTTTGCTGGGTAGTAATTCGAAATCTGAAAACGAAAAGAAGCGCAGATAGCTTCTTCTTCTTGGGAAAGATTGAGAGTCTTATAATAATATTCCCTGTGTTTACGAGTTACTTAATATCAGGCTTAATCACTAAACTTTTTTAATATTCTGGCAACTCTGGACTTTGTTAAAGTCCCATTTGATAACTTTTATCACGTGAAAATAAAAGCACGAGACTCAAAAGAATGACATAGAACTTTGGATAGTAAAATTGCTCAAATGGACTCAGCGACTCAGCAGATGTCTACCGACTGACTGATTAACGGAATACATAAATAGTTGGTGATAATTTTGAACGTTAAACAAAATTTTCAACTTGTAGACGGACGAAAAGGTGGTGATATGAAATGTATTATTTTGTGTTATATTTTTTTGTGATAAGTTATAATCATGAAAATATTTATTTATATATTTTTTTTTACAAATACAACGGTAAGTAATAACAATTGTAGTCAAATGAGTTGATAAATTGTTATGGGAAAACACCGTTCCATTTAGTTTAAAGACGCGAACCCATTGAGCCGCTACATAAATTATGACAAAAAAAAAAAAAACGCGGAGTTTTTCTAAGATGTTTAGGAAAATTAACGAAAAAAAAAAACGGAAAAATAAAATTTAAAAGGCATGCGGGTGGCTTTATATAGAAACGTGGAAAACATTAAGTAAATTTAAATATTTTATATCTAAGTAGAGGTAAAAGATATTGCAGCACATAAATAATTTTCAAATTGGCATTTACTACACGTTTGACAACAACAAATTATCTGTTTTTCTGACAGACTAGAAAATCAAGAGGTGGTCATTGGTTTTGTGGTTTACTCCCCCCAAAACCAAAACTAATCGAAAACAAACCGTGAAATATGAATGCAAAAAAACCTCAAAACTCATCATGGAAATATTTCTAACTACATACTTCCATATGGTATTGAAAAATTTTGCATCGCCGCAAAACCCTTTAAAACCTTCGCCGGCTTATCCGCAACATCTTCGCTAAAGAGCATAACACAATCAAATTCACAAAATTCGCAAAACCCTTTGTCTACCTTTTTACAATATTTTGTCCAATATGACTCTGTAGATCTTGAAAGAAAAAATCTTTCGCTAGTTGGAATTTATTCTAGAAACGTGGTTCACAAAACCTTCAAACAGACAGACAGTTAGTTAGTCTTCTTTCTAACATGCTGCTAAGTTTAGCCAACACAGAAGTGTCATGTGTCAAATCATCATAATCACCATCATCGTCACTTACGGGACAGAGTAGAGAAACGAAAGAGTTGACATTTATGGCTCATAAACACTGTAAACGCCTACGAAATGAAAACAAAAAATCTCTTACGAAAACCAAAATCAAAACACACATGGCTCTGAGCACCCATAAATAAATTCCACTGAAAGTGATCATTATTTGGACGATCCTCACTCGATATTCCAATACACATGGGATTTTAAATAGACAAAAATATTGAAGGAAAAAAACCTCTTCATACATACAAAAAAATAATTATATGAAAAACAAAAATCTGAAATTTCAAAACCGTAAACTTAAATGTCAAACGCCCCTTTAATCAGCTCAGCTCTTGACAATAGGGAAACAATCACACATTCGCTCATACAAACTCATGATCACTCGCTCTTCTAATCGTCTTCTAAATGTCTGATCAATTCATCTATCGATTATGAGTCTCCTTTGTCTGATCACCACTACTAATCAGTGCCCTAAGCTCTGATCTCTTTATGACTTTATTCTTTATATTTGAGATTTTTGCCAAAATTTTAACATATTTATTGTGATTATATCGAAAATCCCCAAAGATCTATTTTGATTTTCGGCTTTTTCTTACAGAAAGTCAAAATGTGTTTTGGAATTTATTTGGGTAAGTAGCGTTTAATATGCGGAAATATTTTTAATCCAGTGCTTTTGGGGGACTTAATTCACACATTTTAATCGTTGTCTGAAAATCATTAAGCTGTGAAAAAGGGTTAAGGAAGATTTGCGTTCAATAAGAATTTTTTGGCAGGTAACAAATATTAGATGTCTTCCTAAATTTGTATAATACAATTAACTTTCCATTTAAATATTAAGAATAGTTGCTTAAGATACAAAATTGTGTCTATTTTAATGGCAGTATAGATCACCTGCACTAGCGTAGGCCTGTTGAGCGCGTTTTTAAATTAATACATTTTTAGGTAATCAAAAAATGGGGTCGCCTCCAGTTAGTCAAATTGGATTCATTGTGAAATCTTTGTTTTTTTTAAAGTCGAATATAATTATATATAATTATATAAGCTTTGACTTAGTCGGTTAGCATGTATGAACAGTGTCAAACGTTTGAAATATGATGACTTTTAAATTTGATATCAAACAATTTTTTCAAACTTTTTTCAAACCTAAACAGATGTTTGAGATTTACATTCATTTTCAATAATAATATTTTTGCTCTTTAAAAAGATAATAATGTTTCACAAATTTATTTTCAATATCAAAAAAATGCAATAAATTTTTCATTACTTTTGGTAAATGTTTATTTTGAGGTAGTTTTAGAAAATCATAAACATATCTTTGATAAAATATTTATTTAAATATTTCAAAAATAATGACAAATCTTCATATAATTGTAGAGAATGTGAATGACGTAAATAGAAAACTAAATAAATATGAAAATTTTGAAAATTTGAGAAAAAATTTAATTTAAGTAGATGGTTCTAAAATACAATATTTTTGGTAATATTAATTGTATCAAGATAAACTATAGCTTGTTTGAAAGACAACTTTTTAATCTATATTTTATTAGAAGGTACTACTAAGATCGAATTATTTCGACAAAAGTTATATACGTTTAAAAACAAAAATTCTGAAAAAATATTGTTACATGAGAATTGACATTTATATTACAATATTAGGCTAAAACAGAGCTTAAACTAATAAATCGTATCGTTAGAATAAACGTTTGAAAAATGATAGTTTCTTAAATTTAGAATAAAGGTTATTCTCAAATCATTATCAAACCCTAAGATGATTTGAGAAAAATTTTAAAAATGGTGTTATATAAATTTGATATCAAACCTTATTTCAATTTTTTTTCAAACATTAAAAAAATAATTTATGTTAAAAAAAATGAATGTTTAAGATATTTTAATGGAATGGCATTGCATTTCAACGAAATTCGTTATTTCATTCGGATTTTTTAAAATTGATCCATATTTGACCATAAAACCTTGCTTAAAAACTGTCAAGATTAAAAGTTCAATAATATTCATATGCATAAGTAAATTTTCTTTGCTTCTTAAAATTTTTCTTACCTAACAATAAAAAAAATATATTTTAAGCAAAAGAATTCAAATGTGATGCACCGTTTTCAAAAACAAAATAAGCAAACTCAAAAATATCAAAAATACAACGCCATTTTATTTATGTTCCACATGTAGATGATATCCACATTTGAAAAACCTTTGAGAATGAGGTTTGATAATGGTGATTTGAGAATAAAGGCATTTCTCAATTTGAGAATAAAGTCCCCTTTTTGTTGAGAACGCTATTATTCTTAAATCAGTATCAAATCAGTATAAAACGTTTAACCTTTGAAAAAACATTAATTTTGAAATCATCCTCAATTTGAGAATAAACCTTTTTTCTTACTGGGAAGCTTAGAATATCACATTAAGCCTCGGTTCGATTTCTGTAATAAATTATTTCTATCGAAACAATGGAAGCCACCGTTTTTACCAGATTTTGGTCTCCTGCAACTTTTTCCTGTTCCCAAGATTGAAGAGACGATTGTGCAGATGAAAACCAAATCGCTAAAAGAGTTCAAGCGCATTCCAAAAAGGGCTTATTAAAACTGCTTCAGGGATTGGAAAAAACACTGACACAAGTGCATTATATTGAAGGGGACACCATAGAAATTGATGAATAAATAAATGGTCACCTAAAATGCAAAAGGTCATTTTTTTACAGGAGAATCATAACTTTTAAACTACAAGGAACTTTAAATCCAACAAGCCATCAGAAAAGGACATTGACCTAGGAAGACAAAATTTTTTTCTGAGCTTCTTTGAACGCAGAATGTTAAAATAGACAGATGTGGTAATAAAATCCAAAAAAAGTTCAGTTTGATATCTCATATGGTTTCTTCTTCTTCTGTTATCCTTGACTCCCAGTGGAGCATAGGGCCTCATATGGTTTCGCCGTACCTGTAAATTGAAATCGTAAAATTTCGCGAAAAAGTAAATTTTTTCAAATTATTTAAGTAGATGCATAGTAAATTTTATTTAAGTTTTCTTTTGATAAAGTTAATACTGAATTTTATTTCCTAGTCATTGGGGAATGTCCACTAGAACTTTCTTTGATATTGGGTGAGCTTAACCCTTTTTTCATCGGGGTCAAAGGTAAAAATTTCGTTTTATAGTGGCAAAAATACGAAATGTTATAAATTAAGTGGCGAATTTCGATCAAAATTAATAAAAATAGTTCTTTTTAAGAATGGTTATATTGTTTCATTAAAAATATTTTATTTAACCCTTAACAGACATGGGGACTAAAATGACCCAAAGCTGATTTAGTTTTTTTCTACATCCAATTATTTATTTTACCAAAAACATAAATTTATTGGTTGAAATTTACCAAAAACCGAAAAAAGTCCCATTTTCCCCATACAAATGGCTCCTAGAAATAAATGTCCTGTGCGCCACCTCGGGACATTGACGTAGGAAGACAACATTTCTGAGCTTCTTAGGACGTAGAGCAACGATTTTTAACCCAGGCGTCACGAATTTCAATAAAAGTTATATTTCGCTCCACCCTAATATACATTTGGGATATTTTTTTCATAATATAGAGATTTAGGTAAATTAATGTCACATGCCGCAGAGGGTCTAATATGGGAGCTAGGATCAAATGTTGACCGACTTTTGCCAAATTTCTGTTATTGGTTTATATTTGCAAAATACCGATCTTAGATTTATAATCATTTTTGTAAAAAGGAGGTATGGCCAAATATGGCCCGATTCAAACAAAGTTTGATACACAAATTTATGCAAAATATTATTCAAATACAAATAAAGGGCCAAAAACTCTATTCTGTGATGGAAGACCAATGGTAGCATACATAGATATCCAGCCAGCTGAGCGGACATCGTTAAACCCACACAGGGAGTGAATCAAAGTCGATCGGTATACTAAAAAATGAGTCACAGACCGATATTTCTATGCGTTAGAAACACTACCAAAAAGTGTATAAAAAAATGTTTGTGATCGAAAGTAACAAAAAAGTTGAATTTTGTGAGTCGTGTTATAAGATTATAGCAGTCATATATGTAATTGTTCGATGCTATTTTCATAGTCAACTTGATTTTAGCCTCGAAATTATGGATAGTTTCGGGATTAAATTTCTTTTCCTCTTTTACGATAGTCGATGTACTTTATTCATCGACTATTGTAAAAAATTAGATCTTTTGTATGCAAGATCTCGATAGATGGCGCTGATACAAAATATATGTATCAAAACTTACCAGAAAAATAATTTTAAATATTTTATATTCGAAACCAAAGCAAAATCTGCTGCATTGCTTAAACATTTTTAAGAACTGTACATTTTGCTGGGTTTTTAATTTTCATCTTTTGTCCTTTAAATCTACTTCATAAATATATTAATATTAAACGTATCAAATTATAAAGAAATCAGAAATAAATTTATTTATATTTATTAATATTTTAACAGCTCATTATTATGGAAAAAATCATTGTAATAAATAAATTAATATAAGGCAGTTTTTTTTTTAAATAATAACAAAAAAAAAAAGAACTGAACTTTGACAGGAAGTCTATAGACGACAATAAAAATAATAAGAAAGAAAAAAAAAAACTGGGATTCTTTTGTTTTGCACAGTCAGCATCAGCAGAAAGAAGTCACAAGAATATAAATATCGAGAATTTTAAACGAATTATTATAAAATGAAAAACAAGTGTAATTATTTAAAAAAAAAATATAATAAAATCGATCAAAGTCGAAGGAAGTCGATACGCTACAGAAGGGGGAATTAGTTGATTTTTATGGGGAGTTTGAGGTTTAGATCAATGAAAAAATTTATTGGAATAACGAAAAATGTTGCTGTATTAACGAAAGTTTAATTGAAGCAATTAACAAGTAAGAGTGTTATATTAAGTCTTATATAGCCACCATCAAGTTGTGTAAAATTTAGAAATATCTCTCATATATCTACGAGGGTGCAGCTAATTCAAAATGTGGACCAAATCCAAAAACAGTTGTTACGCTAGTTAGCATTGTTAGAAAAATATTTGGACTAAATTCGGGTGCAGGAGCTTTATAGTTCAACTTTTAAAGTATGTAAGTGGTTTCCTTAGTATTTACTTTGAACAAAATTCGGTATCGTAACCTGATATGGTTTTACATCCGAATCTTTTTGATTGTAAAT
This sequence comes from Stomorhina lunata, assembly GCA_933228675.1. Taxonomy (NCBI): domain Eukaryota; kingdom Metazoa; phylum Arthropoda; class Insecta; order Diptera; family Rhiniidae; genus Stomorhina; species Stomorhina lunata. The sequence goes on along the minus strand of OW121740.1, from coordinate 34,611,068 downwards.
ATAAAAAGGGGATGTTATATATATATATATATATCAATATTATAGCCAAATATTGATCGATTGTAACAAAATTTTACACACTGGCTGTTTTTTATATAGAGCTTATTCATGCAAAATTTAGTGGCCATAGTTTCTAATTTATTAGCTTTTAACTGTCCTTTGATACGCTTTTTTTAGTCAAATATGGACCGATTCCTATGAAATTTGATATACCAATAGTTGCATAAAACTTCTCTATTCTAAATTTGGTCGTCATATCTATCATAATTGTATTCAATTTATCAGCATTTATGTGTTTCCCGGATCGGGGTTATATAGGAGCTCTAACTAAATGTGAACCGATTTCGTCCATTTTCAATACACAACTTTTTCAAGATATCGAAAATATTTTTTGTAAAATTTTGTTTCTTTAGCTCTTTTTGTTAAGGCGCTATCGCGCTTTTAAGTGTATTTTTGTGTTTCCGTAAGTTTTTTATATGGGAGCTATGGTCGAATGGTGAACGATTGTGACAAAATTTTGCACATTGGCATTGACATAAGACTTTCTTGTGCTAAATTTAGTGGCCAAAGCTATTATAGGAGCTCTAACTAAATGTGAACCGATTTCGTCCATTTTCAATACACAACTTTTTCAAGATATCGAAAATATTTTTTGTAAAATTTTGTTTCTTTAGCTCTTTTTGTTAAGGCGCTATCGCGCTTTTAAGTGTATTTTTGTGTTTCCGTAAGTTTTTTATATGGGAGCTATGGTCGAATGGTGAACGATTGTGACAAAATTTTGCACATTGGCATTGACATAAGACTTTCTTGTGCTAAATTTAGTGGCCAAAGCTATTACAGTTTATCATTTATAGGCATTAAGGTGTATTTTAGGTGGAATTTAGGCTGTTTCCGTAAGTTTTTTGTATAGGAGCTATGGTTAAATGTGAACCGATTTGGATGAAATTTTATATGCTGCCTAGTACTTATGTAAAACTTCTATGTACCAAATTTTATCATCATAGCTATTATAATTTGTCATTTGTTAGCAAATAAGCAATTAGCCTAGACGAGGTTATACGGGAGCTATGGTCAAATGCGAACCGATTTTGCTCGATTTCAATACCAAAATTTTCCAAGAAATGAAGAATATTTATGCCAAATTTCAGTGACGTATATCCTATCGTTAAGATTTTACCGTGCCAGCAACAGAATTCAGAATAGACCGAGTATTACAAACGGAATGACAATCTCAAAATACCCCCCATTCTTTTTGATGTTGGGTACAAAAACAAGTGTAATTATTAAAAAAAACATAATGAAATCGATCAAAGTCGAAGGAAGTCGATACGCTACAGTAGGGGGAACTAGTTGATATTTATGGGAAGTTTGGGGTTTAGATCAATGAATGATTATATTGGAATAAATAATGAAACATTTTGCTGTATTAACGAAAGTTTAATTGAATCAATTAAAAACGGTTTAGTAGGACATCTTTGATTGAAGTAAACAAATTTATTGCTTTATTAACGAAAGTTTAATTGAATAAATTGATGATAGTCTGTATTGAAAGTCTTGAGTTTTATAGTTCAAATTTCTTAATCGAATGTTACAAATCCTCTTAACCTTTAAACATACCGTCCTCTCTAATAAAGTAATTAAAAATTGGTTTGAAAAAAAACTTTAAGCTTAAGCCTGAGCATTGAGTGCCAGGCTAAATATTTCATTTTTAAGCTTGTTTTTTATTTTATTATTTCCATTAAATTTTTTTTTTCTATATAGAGCTACCAACGTTTTCAACTGATAAGAAACAAAATGAACTCGTTGTTGTTTAATACTAAAATAAAAATTGTACAAGTAAAATATACATTTTAATTTTTTATTTTCCATTTCAAGTCTTTTGGGTTCAAGTCGCGCCACATACAAAACATTTACACTTATTCCACATTTCGAAAAAAAAAAAATATTTAAAAAAAAATATATGTATATAAATTAAATGGAAAATAAGTACATATTTATGTACGAGTATATAACAATTTTAAGTATATAAACATCGACTTTTTCAACAACAAGTATTTTTTTCTTTGCAGTTTTTATGGAATATTTTTTACGTTTTGTCTTTTGAAAACTAAGGGTCGTTTTAAATACTTATTTATATTCGTTTTATAAATATATTGTAAATATCTGTTGGTAACTGGACTGTATTTTTCTTTACTTTAAGACTCGTCATTTAAAATGGTGGATGTACTTGTAAAGTTGGTTCCAATTCCTTGATTAAGCTTCAATAGTTTTTCGAATATTTGTTAAAGTTCATTGTTCGTCATGGAGCCTACTTCTATAAAAAAGTACCGAGTACTTTTCATTAATTTCATTAACAATGGAAAATAAATTTTAAAACATTTCTAATATTGGATATTCAAAGTTCAAGTCAGTCTTAGGATATGATCATAACACAGTGCAGCACTAAAATCTTGAACCAATTGAGACCCTCAAAATCTGATAGCCTATGATGGTAGAAGAAAAACCCTAGCTGGGTTTTCAATTATTAGCTAAGGTTTTTTTTTAAATTCATTTTTGAAATTTTCGACTGGGAGGTGGATTTCAGTACAATTTTCAAAAAACATGTACTGATTCTTAAGTCTATATCTCGCGAACTATTCGAAATATTGCATTTCTCTCTCCAACAACAACATCTTACTCAAAATAGTAAAACTGCCAAAAAACGTAAAATTTCGTCATATATATTTATTGTTGATGGGAAATATAAGGACACTTCAAATGTTTTAAAATAGATACTTAAAAATATTGATGTTTTGTTTTCTAAATATACATGTATTGAACATTAGTCGTCGCTTTCGGAGCTAGTTTCATCATCTGAACACATGTTTATGACCATTTCGCTAGTCTTATTTTCGTATGAAAATACTTTGTGGCTAGACCAGCATATTTCCCCAAGCATAGCATCTATTTGTTTCCCTTTGAACCGCTTTTCCATCGGGATGGTTACTTGATGAAAGCGTTCACCTTGCTCGTCAGATTCCGTCGGCAATTGCTTTTCAAACTCTGCCAAATGATTATTTAAAAAGTGAAGTTTTAATGTCATGGTTACACCGATTTCTTGGAATGACTTAAGCATGTTTCTTATTAGTACTCTCCATTCGTCGTCTCGATTTTTTCCTAAGACTCTTTGTATCACTGCCTTAAGTGCGTTCCAAGCAATGAAGTCGTTTCCATGCAAAACCATATTAAAATCTTCACTTTTTAGCAACTTTCGGATGTCTGGTCCATTAAGTACACCTGTTTTAAGCAAAAAATTAATATAAATTTTAACAAATTAGTTAAGAAGTACTTACCGGCTTTAATTTTTTGATCACTGAGTCTTGGGAAAATCTTCTTCGGTTCAGTGCCGATAGTGGGGTAATTTCAATTTTTCTTATATAAAGTACAAAATAATGGATATTAGAATGAATTAGTTAAGCGCTAAATTAATAGCATTAAGCCTTCTGAGAATCAAAATCAATCGCAAACTGTGCTTGATTTCAGAATTTTTGGTATTGATCTTTTATAAAAATTTTGTAAAAAATTTATCCAAACTAGGATTGATTTCAGAATTTTTCGGATTAATTTTATCTGAACCCGAAAAAGCAAGTCCAAAATTTGAATCAAAATCAGTAAATCCAAAATTTTGATCATATCAAAAATTTGTCCTATGACTTCAACCTAAAAAGGTTCAAGTCAAAATAACTTCATTTTGAATTACACGCATAATGTTGTTGTTGATGTTTTTTTGATTTTATCTCAAGGCAAAATTTTTAGACCTAATCGAGAGGTAAAAATTTGCTGAAGAGAGAAAAGCAATATTTAGAATAGTTCACAAGATATAGACTTAAGAATCAGTACACGTTTTTTGAAAATTGTACTAAAATCCACCTCCCAGTCGAAAACTTCAAAAATGAATTAAAAAAAAACCTTAGCTAATAATTGAAAACCCAGCTAGGGTTTTTCTTCTACCATCATAGGCTATCAGATTTTGGGGGTCTCAATTGGTTCAAGATTATGAAGTTGAAAAATGCGCTACTGTGTAATTTTTATTTTGCAAAATATCTTGTTTTAAATTAGAAAAAACAAGAAAGAGTGGTATATTCGCCTTTGCCGAATCTTGGATACCCTTCACCAATGGTGTTCCAAAAGTAAAGTACAAAATCGTAAGAATATATTGATAATTATATAGTTTCTGATTACTGACTTATTTGAGCCCCACACAAATGCTTCATATGTATATTCATTTTCTTTTGTTCATACTAAATGTAATCCCTAGCAATATTTGGTTATACTAGTATTATATGCAAAGAATCTTTAAAATTAAGAGTCGGAAAACGAAAAGCTTTTTGGTGGCGTCATAATCTAAAATAGTTATGGACCCAAATGTTAGGTTGGGCAGGTGGCTGATGTCGAAGGCAGCGTCACTTCGATTCTAAAGTGATATATGTCTATTTTACGAACATTTGATAAAGTTCGATAGACCAGATAAACCATGCAGAAAAGATGCTTCAAAATGTAGATGCCCTTAGATTTGCAAGAGCACATCGATTTGATGAAGATTAACGGTCTTATGCTAAAAAATTTAACAACGATTGGTAAACTAAAGTTAAGCAAAATTTCTTAAAGTAAAGAGTGCTCTAAATAAAATTTGTGGTTGGATTTTCTTATATAAAAATCAAACCTTTTAATATAAAAACTCTACAAAATACGCAAATATAATGACATATTATACAAAATCATTTAGCATTAAAATGTTTACTTAGTACTCGGGTTTTGCAAAATTATCGACTTTTTTCGGAAACCCTCCCATTAAAGATTTTACAGTTGCTTCTGATACCTTTTTGGAGCATGTGTTCCACCTGCGCTTAAAATCGGACATGTTCTTGGAAATCTTTCCTGTGTTCTTCAATTCCTTTTTTACCAGAGTCCAATACCTTTCCACAGGCCGAAGTTCTGGACAGTTACATGGATTTGCCTCTCGTGGTACAAAAATGACATTATTCTTTGAGTACCACTCTAGTGCCTTTTTTCCATAATGGCATGATGCCAAATCGGGCCAAAAAAATGTAGTCACTCTGTGCTCTCTTAAAAAAAAAGGTCACCCACAAAACGCTGTAAAGTTGAAAAACTAGTAATTTTTTTTCTTTATTTGCTTTTATATATTTAATCAAAAATTCACAGTTTTTTTTATCAAATTATTGGCCGGGCTCGCGTTTATCATTTTATCATAAAAAAGTTTACAAAAGAATGGTCTGTTATTATTTTCAGTATAAGAATAGTTGCAACCAAAATTTAACATAATTTTCCCCATAGCAACCGATTTTGATGAAATTTTGTGTATATGTGGAGAAGGGAGTCCAGTGTTGAGAAATGAATTTTAATCCATGAAATTTTTAAAATTATGGCAACCCTATAACTTTAAAAGTCGATATGAATTTTGCAAAAAATTTTATAATTTTTGTTATATAAAAGATACTAATTTTTTTTTCAATAGAAGAATTGCTTAACTTATAGCTATAGTACAGCAGTAAAATATTTGTATATATGTTATAATGGTTGCACCTCAGATCAGGGAATAGTGCTATTCATTTTTAATCCAGATTTTTTATGGAAAATACCTAATAAAATAAAATAAAATGTTTTAAAAGGCATTGGATTAAAGAAGATTCCGTGATTCCAAACCAACAGCGAAGCAACATTTGTGCAGAACGTGCTATAAAAGTGGCACAGGATATTTACCCATTATGCAAAACAACACGCACGTTAAATCTGAAATTCATTTCCCTTAATACTTAAGAAAATTTTAAACTTTTTTTAATTTATTAGTAAAATATTTAAAATTTTTTAACAAAATTTTTTTCTTGAGGGGTTTTAGAAAATTGATTTTGTGGGTGAGGTTTTTGTAACCAAACGACCCAAAACAAATGTTTTTCTACATAACACAATACGCGCTATCGCGTAGTGCTAGGGCCAAAAATTGGTTATACCCCTAGTATACAAGCCTTAGAATTATAAGGTATACACTCATAGTTTTAGATACATACGTGAAATATATAGCTTTTAAATGAATGGATATCAGCTTTGGCGGAAAATTTACTGAAGTTTTACTTATTAATCTGAAGTTAGTTAACTTATTAAGATGAATACTTCAACAATAATATTTGGGATCTATTGTTCTTTCGATCTGTCCGATGGATGTGTGGAAAGTTTTGCTCTAGTTCTTTGTGCAATTATAATATGATTTAATTTATCAGCATTAAAGTAATTCCCGGTCGGGGTTATATGGGAAATAACAGTAAATGTGAACCGAGCTCGCCCATTTTCAATGCCGAACTTTTCAAGAGATCAGAAATACTTTTGTCAAATGTTGTCCCTCTAGAAAGTTTATTTTAGGCGCTATCGCCCTGAATAACGATATTGTACAACGTCTTTATACTAAATGTCATCATCGTATCTATTATAATAGATATATAATTATAATTAATTAGCTAATTAGATAATTATAATTTGTCATTTATTAGCTACTAAGAGATGGCCTTAGGCGAAGTTATATGGGAGCAATAGTCAAACGTGAACGGATTTTTTCCCAATTGCAATTAAACAATTTAAATTTTCGTTGATATGTGAGATACATACATACATATGTAGGTTTTGAACGAATATCATGCACTTAGCTGCATTTTTGTACTTCCTAGGAAGATTACCTATAATTTGATATATAATACATACTCAAATGTTATCATAAAGTTCAAAAGTCAGACATAAAATTAAGATAAATGCAGTGTGTCTGTCTGCTAAAATCAGATTTTACACAAAATGAGCTCCAAAAACTCCAAAAACTTGACTACAACAGAAAAAAGGACAGACAGGTAGACGGACAAACAGACGGACGGACAAACAGACGGACGGACGTCGCAAAATTTCTTAGACACGTACTTTGGGCAATTTGCTGTACAGCACAAGTAGTGTTTTGGCGATATCTCAGTTGTTTATGGACCGCTTTTGATAAAATTTTATAATGTGCTTGGCGGGGGAATTTCCTAAAATCTGATATAAAATTTATGTATGTCCGTGCTTCATGATGGTTTTTCCTATTTGTGCATTTCATTTTTTCAACAAACATTCTCTAACGCGTACTTTGGGCAATTTGCGATACATCAATTTAGTGTTTTGGTTGTATCTCAGTTGTTTATAGACCGATTTTGCTAAAATTAATTATACAGAGTGCTTTGGGGAACCATTTCCTACAATCTGATATATAATATATTATTATATATATTATTACACCAGAAGTATCTTGTTTCTCTTATTATTTAAAAGTGTGTTTCAATCAAAAATTTTAAAATTTTCGTCTAATTTTTGGTATTTTTTTCGATATTTTCGGTGTTTATAAACCGATTTTAATGAAATTTAATATCGTTCATTGCGAGAGAATTTCCTAAAATCTGGTACATAATTTATGTAGGTCCATCCTCCAGGGGCTTCAGAAACTTGGTTTCAACAGACAGACAGACGGACAGACAGACAGACAGACAGACAGACAGACAGACAGACAGACAGACAGACAGACATCGCTTAATCGATTCTCCTCCCGATTCTGAGTCGATCGGTATAATTTTTATGGGGTCTACGATCACTAATAAAAAAATTACAAACGGAATCACAAACTTATAATACCCTTTCACCTATTGGTGAAGGGTATAAAAATTAACAGGAATACTGAAAAAAATCCAGAGTGTCGCATTTACTGCCCCGTTACGAACATCGGTACTGATTTACTTTTTCTCATGATCGCTTAGTTAGAAAATTCGACCCCATAGGTGGAAAAAGTAAAGTAAAATACACAGGTCGTCACAGAATTATTTCTACTTAGATTTAATAATCTTGAAAAATTGATCGCAGCCCATGTTTTATTAGGAAAATCGCTATATATTTTTTTATGACCAGCACTCAGGGGATGACCCCTACTTATGCTATGCATTGTGTTGGAACTAGGAAAATAGGTTGTGGGATGGAGGAAAGAGGGAGTAGTGTTTGTGGACATTCGATTTGAATGCTCCTATATTGCAACTGTCAGGAAAAACTTCTGCGGGAAGTGAGTTCCACATACGTACTGTACGGCTGAAGAACGAATTTTCTCTATAGTGTGTTGTTCGGTCCACTGGACAATCAACCACAAATGCATGTGATCCAACGGATTGACGTGTGATGCAATATCGTTAGAACACATTCTAAAGTAGTACCGATAGAACAGTGTTATACAACCCACTTTGCGCGGTGCTCCAGTGAGTCCATAGAGTTCAATACCCTACTGTCATCGATAAGCACTTTCGCCCTCACCTGTACGCATTCGAGAAGCTCCAAAATAGACTTTGAAGCACCGGCCCATACATGAGAGTTGTATTCCATTTTTGGTGGTGTAAATTTTAAGGAGATCAGTTGGAGTCACTTACACCATTTTTGAAAACCTTGTACTTGAATGCTTCTTTCGACACTTGAAAGATGTGCTTAGTCCAACCGACATCACATTGAATTCTCATGCCCAGAACATCAAGAGTATCTGATTAATGAATATTGACACCATCCATGGATACAGATGAAGTAACATGATCTGCCGTGCGTTTATGCGTAAGCATACAACACTGGGCATTAAAGTCGACTCTATTTACACGTCCCCATATGGAAACGGTTTCGAGATCGCGATTTAATGATTCATGTTTTATCTCATAGCCACAATCTGTGGAAGATCCGGTCGATGATTAAATGAATACGAATGGCAAACGCTCTACTATCATCTGCAAAGGGATAGATAGGATTGGAAGTTTGACATAGAAAGTCGTTAATGAATATAAAAAATAGAGTAGGAAAAGGAACTGAAACGAGTTCAAGATCAATTCAGGGGAACCACAACCCCTGAATTGATCTTGAACTCGTTTGATGAGACCCCATCTACAACAACTCTTATAATGCGATACCTGAGGAAGCTCGATTTAAATCGAGAGAAGGTATTACCGACACCAAAAGCAAAAAGATTTAATAAAAGTGCACCATGCCACACTCTATTGAACGCCTTGGAAATATCTAGAGCCATAACTTTACTTTCACCAAAATAGTGAATGGAACGGTACCATTTTTCTGATAGGAATGCTTGTAAGTCCCCTACGAAATCCATACTGGCGGTAGCTTAGATAGTTGTAAGATTCTAAATATTTGACCAAATGGTTATTTACCTTACTCTTCATTAATTTTATCTTTAAGTCGTCTTAACATTCTTAGTTTGCTTAGTAGTTTTAGAGATATCAATCTATTCTTTCAAATATATATATATATATAGGTATACATATATATAATTCCCCGACAATATTCCAATTGGAACAAGGGTACTTCTCTCAGAAAATGAACTGCATCCGATGGCGGATGACTAACCTGCTAAACCACGGCGGTTCACATATTTAATTACATATAAGTATTATATACAGCCATGTTCGACCCACTTTTTAAGTCCCTTCCCAGACCAGGTTTTAAAATTGGACTTGGTATGGTACATATAAGTTTATTTATATTTCAAATTTCATCATAATCGGTTAACCCAGTTAGAGGTACATATTTTATTTATATGAAGGAAGGGGCCACGCTCCGAAACTTTTTGCTTTTCGAATGTACGGCCATTGGTGACTCGATTTGTATTGCAACCAAATTTTAGTTGCGTTGTCTACTGTCAACACAACTAGTAAAAGTAAAACAAAGTTGTATTATTTATGACAGCACATGTCAGTTGCTAAAAGTTATCGAGAATTCTGACTGGAAACTAGACAATTGTAAGAAGAAGAAAATTAGAGTGTCGATCAGTGTTTCAAATTCGTTCGTTCAATATTAAGTTAAACAATTTCATTAATTTCAATAACGTAATTTAATATTTAATTTACATGACAAAGCATTTTTCCCTTAAGCGTAAAAACTCTAAATATTTACTTTCCTAAAACCAAATTGGGATTTTCCCAATTTTCCAAAATTTTTATGAATGAAATGGCACGAACAAATAATAATAAATCGTTACCACTTTAAACACTCGTCCAAAATAGAAAAAAAAAAACAAAGAAATGGTCATTAATTTCTAGGATTACTCATTGTCGGGGGAATCATAAAATTAGGACTGAAAAGAAATTGTCTTTATTTAAAAGTAAATAACGTAATTTGCTTCGTAATTGCCAAATAAAAATGTAATTTGGAAAATAGGAAAGAAAGAAGAATAAAAGAGAAAGTGTGGCTGGTCGGCAGCCAGAAGATCTATTTATGAACGATCTTTTGGCATTCAAAAGGAACAATAATGAACAATTTATACTTAAACTTAAGTGTCGAAAACAAATAAATCACACAAAAAAGAAAAAAACACAAACAAAACCATAAAATCCCAAATGCTAATAAAAATTTGGAAAAACAAAATAAAACACTTTAATTGAGTGGAAAACAGGAAAATGAGACTGAGAAAGAAAGATAGAAAGAGAAAAGACTATAACAAACATGTTTTTAACATCCTGACAAATAATCGTCCATTCTAATGATAACAGGTAACGATCGCCAGATGGAGGGTTGAAGGCTTGGCTCAACAGGTACTAAATAGAACTCCAAACTCCCTGTTTACTTATGAAGAAAGTACTTTTTAAGTTCGTAAATACAAATTTACTTTAAATTTGTTTGTAAAATGTTTTTAAAATTTGAAAATTCTTTGTTACACATTTCCTAATATTATATTAAATACAAATGAAATTTGTTGTAAATTGTTTTGTGTTTTTCCAGACGATTTCAATTAATTTTGTTTCAATTTATTTAGATTTATTTGTGGCCACAATTTTGGGTTTGTCCAAATTTTCATTTACTTTTAGTTTTTCTCATGTGTCTTCATGTCATTTGGGATTTTTTTCAAATTTGTTTATTAGTTTTTTTTTTCTCGTTGTTTAATTAACAAATAAATTCGTGTTCAATGGTTTCTTTCTTCTTTTCGTTCTGGGTCAATATTGATTTTTAAGGATTAGGGACATTTGTAAAAAAAATTTGTAGATATTAGAATATAAATACGTTATGGATATGATCTTAATGTGTCAAAGAAGATCGTCTCAAAATCACTTCCTGAGTCCTTATCGACGCCTGGCTGTCCCATAATACTAACTTCTCCAAATTTTGATTTTAGCGACTTAAAGCCAAAAAATATACCAGTATTTTAATTTATATACAGGATGTCTGATGGGCTATGCTATATTAAGAAACTTAAATAACTTTTGGTAAAGTTTATGTATTTAGTTTATTTTTTATTAATTCATATGAAAAAGAATCCTTTTTATTGAAGTAATTCAAGAAGTTTTGAAAATAAGGGTCTGTTCACAAATTACGTAACGCTATTTTCGCTAATTTTTACCTCCCCCCCCCTGTGTAACACATTATAACAAAAATACGCATACGAAATTCCTCCTCGAATGGTCACCACCCTTTATGGCACGGACTCTAAAGCGCACTATCTAAAGCGCCAAATTCTTGTTTCATTGTACCAATTCTTCATTTTCGTTAAATCTAAAGATCAATATATAAAATAAAAATGAAACAGATTAATTAACAGAAAAAGTTATAACGTTTATTTTTGGTCGCAGCTTTCATCAGCCACCCTGTATATAAATATGAACCTGTCAACTGGAAGAAAAAAAAAAATCGCCGTGGACCACAGAATATAAAGTATTGTTGTAAGACAGTTTCGAAAAAAAAAATATTTTTTTTCGTCGCGAATTGCGGTCGCCAAAATATATTTTTCGTTATATCTTTGGTATTTACAGTCGGATCTTAAAGCTTGATATAACGAGGTGACCAATATTATGCTTTAATAGTCATTGGTCTCCGATATCCAATTGTAGTATTTATTCATCAGACCTCAGTTCCTATCACCCTAATGTAACACCCTAATATCAGAAAATTAAAGCACTTAAAAAATCGTTAAACTTTTACTAAGGAAGTTTTTGAATAATTCCAACCGAACTATTAAAAACGAGCAATTTTCGTTTTTGCCGGACCTTGGGATCGTCAAAATATATTTTTCGCGGAGACCGAATATTAATACTTTAAAAATAATATTTTCATATTTTAATCATTACAAAAACAATCATTGAAGTTTAAAAAATAATAAAAATCCCTAAAGATTTTTAATTGTTCGAAAAATTTTGTATCGTTTTTCAATCCGATGAAAATAAAAAATAAAAAAATCGTTTGGGATATTTATAAGTTCAAAATAATTTTCATCTTTTTTCATCCGATGAAAAAAAAAATGATAGAAAATATTCTAATTTTATTTCTGTATTTGTTCTGGTTTCATTCATCATAATGTTCTTTCGTGGATTAGGCTACTCCAAAATCCTTGCGCCAGCTGCCGTAGCAGAGGGATTTCTCGCATGATGATTACCCCTTGGAGTAGTATATTCTGTAATGTTGTTTCTTTCCATGCTTAAAACATCGTGAGTGCTGGGTTATGGGTCCAAAGACACAATGCACATTTGTATAGCAAGCCGCTCGATCCGAGACTGACGCCCGCTTGTCGCAACTAATATGTTGAACAGACGCTGCATTTTCATACTTTACCAAGTACAATTATCTTAGACCCTTAGACCATATATGTACGTTGGAATGGCTCTAAGATAACTCCCTTTTATATTAGCCCTGACCTAGAATCCCAGACGGGTTGTTTACCGCATCTAAAACTAGGTTGCTCAGGCTTCCAGGATGTACCTCGAGAAGGTTAGAGTGGGAATTGAATACAGTTCTTACCTGGTAGCTAGAGACGCCAGGCAATTGCTGCATCCTCCCAGGCCCTATGCTCCACTGGGAGTCAAGGATGACAGAAGAAGAAGATTTGTCCTGGTATAAAAAGTCGTTTAAATAACAATAAATTCAATTATTGTTGCAAATTTTATGATGAAATGGTTTTGCGAGTCAAAGGAGCCACTTATAGTTCCATTAGGACTATTAGGTTTAACTTCGATGTCCTAAAATAATGCAATTAATTGGAAACATATTCATACATTCATTGTTGAAAATTTGAAAATTTCAAAAAATTTTTATTTTTTCAAAGTCAAAACAGAAGTTCAAAAATAAAACAATCAATAAAATATTTTTCTGTTCGGATATTTATCGTTAAAGATATTTAAAATTTTCATCATGAGGGATATTTATATTTCAAATATAAATCCCTCATTTTTATTCATCGATCGAAATGAAAATAAATTTTCATCGGCAATGATATTTATACTTGATTGATTTAAAAAATAAAACAATATTCGGTCTCTGATTTTTCGTTATATCTTCGGACGACGTTCAACAAATCCTTCGTCGGCCCATAGAAAACAACGCTTACTTTTTTCATCCTGAGAATATTTTGTTGTCGATGATAACAGACCAAGATCCGTTAGTACATTCGATAGCTATACAAAGATTCTATCAGCCAGAAAAATAGCAACGGTAGGCATTCGTCAAAAGTAAGGCCCACAATTTCAGAATTTTATAAACTTCCAGAGTGACTCTTATTTCGATATGATTAATTGGAGAACATTTTAATTGACTGAGACGCCATGCTTGCAGTTCTATATGTAAGAACAGAAATAATCGAAATACCAGGTAAACATAAGAAAATTTCTTTCTTTTGATAGTTTTATTTGGTAAATTTAATTATTTTTACGGCTTATCTATGTCATAGTACATGAATCTGCCATGGCTGTCACCGATGAGCAACGGTGGGACACATTTTTCCTAAACTTGAGAGTCGTCAAAAATATAGAAAACCTGGGTCGTTTTAAGACATGATTGATTACAATTTTTTAATTTTACATTAATTTTTTGTAATTCTTTTTGTATGAGTTGAGATATCATGGGCAAGTACCAGAAGAGTGTACTTGAGGTCACACACAAAACATCGATATATAACACTTAAAGATCCAACTGCAAATGGCGAAGATATAACAAAAATTTATTTTGGCGACCCCTATGTGCGTCAAAAACAAGAATTAATTTTGAAAAACGAACCCGTGATTTGAATTCAGCACCTCAAATAACGTCAAAATTTGTTCTCATCTGCTCAGATTAAAAAATTTACCGTAATTTGTGAACTTGTGTTATTAAATTCCCAAAAAAAATTAACGTTTTTAAAATTTCGTCTTATTTTAATTTCTTATACTTTTGTGAGCCGCCGTGGTATAGCAGGTCAGTCATCCGCCTAGCATTCCAGAGATCCCATGTTCGATCCCGGCCAGACCCACTTGAAAAAAATAAATAATCAAAAAAGCCGCGGTTCACCTCATAACTCAGTTAGCCACTGGTTATTGAGTATTAGGCTATGTAAAACTTCTCTAACTAATGCATTTGCCGTTCGGAGGCGGGCAATGAGTCTAAAAATAGAATCGGTTGCAGCTTTTTGTCCGAGAGAAGAACCCCTTTTTCCAATTGGAATGTCGTGGGAATTATGTATGTATGTAAGATCTTGCGTTATCAGTTCACACAATGCATCGATGTTTATTGGTACAAGAACCGATTTTAGTCGACCTTTACGGTTTTTGAAGTCGATTGAATTCACTATTCCAGCGATATCCATATACAATTCTAACATATACAATTTTATAGTTTTGTTTTTTACGAGGGATCTGTTAGGAGATCATGGCCAATAAAATGCGCTTCTTCCACTGGATGAGTCTACAACTCCCCAGGACTAAGTGAAGTAGGGTTAAAAATGTGGGGGTATCATGAGGACCCTGATCACAAGCTGGGCATACGTTGGGGACGGCACGGTCCCTGCGGGACCAAAAGATGTTTGATCTGTTGCTTTATCGGGATCTTAGTCGAGCCAGAACGACTCTTATTTACCGCGGTAAGTTCTTTTCTTCTTCTGCTATGGGCGGTGGGCGACCTCCTTATACATCATAACCTGAAATCGAGGAGTTGGTGGCGTCTCTATGAATGTCGTTTAATGCTGCCATGTACGAGCTATGATCTAAATGATCAAATACATATCTCCTAATGCTTTTGTCATACTAGCGAAGATCTTTTCAGACATACCTCGAATAAGATGCCAACTGTGTTATGTAAAAGTTTGCATTATTTCTCCAATAACGTCCAAAAGGTACTGCTGAGATAGCATAGGTCTTCCATATTATGAACGGTCGCCATTATCGTGCAATCGTCCGCATATGATATCACTTCTTGCGGTGAAACTGGGAGTTTAGAGAGGTAGTAGTTAAACAGGAGTGGCGACAGGACTCCGGCCTGAGGAACTGTCTGTTTGACTCTAAGGTGTTTTGAGCGCCTGACGACCACTCAGATAATTTACTATCCATCTCTTTAAATTTGTTGGTATTGTGTTCCAGGCAGGATGTCCTGGAAGAGGGTGACATGGCTTACCGTGTCAAATGCTTTTGACAAGTCAATCGCCATAAGGAACGTTCTTTCACAAGGCCTCTGCTGGTTTAAGTCTTATGCGATCTGACTGGTAATGGTTGTTAATGATGTGGTGGTGCTGTGCAATTTGTGGAATCCGTGCGGTGACGAGCTGCTGGTAGTTGGCTGGTCAGCTGGGAGAGAAGAAGAGCCTTGAGTGTCTTCGCGACTGGTGCTATGAGGGATATCGGTCTGTACGATGATCACTCATTCGCGAATTTCCCAGGTTTAGGATTGGGATCGCTCTACATACTTTCTAGACATCGGGTATAATAAGGCTAGTCATGGACAGATTTAAGACACCTGTCAAGAACTCGACTCCACACTCGTGTTTTAGCAATAGCAGGTATTTCAGTCAGTTCCAATTGCCTTAAAAAGCTTAGCTGTACCGATGGCCTTTTTAATGGCGCTTTATCGCAATTCAAGGAACTGAGTTAACCGACACATTATCTCTTGTTGAGATTAACCATGTAGAAAGTTGGAAATATTAATTCAAAGAAAAACTTTTCTTAAAATTTTCTTTTTTTTTTCGTCAAATTGAGGTGATTGGTGCTCTGAAATATAAATAGTATATCTCGTATGAGAGATATCAACGAAATTTTGTTGTTGTTTGAAAGACCTATTAATACAATTTGTGAAATTTAACATCGTTAAAATGGCTATTGAGGCCCTATGCTCCACTGGGAGTCAAGTATAACAGAAGAAGAAGAAAATTACTATTATGACTTAGCTTCAAAGATATGCCTATTACTAACTGTCAAAGTGCAGAAGTCCCAGTTCAAAGAAAAGGGGCAATAGGTATTTTATTTGTATGGGGGCCAAGATCCTCCCGCACCAATCCTACTTAGTACATTTTTCTCAAAATTTTTCCCATTGAGAACGACTCTTGTATGAAGTTTAAAACCTTTAACAGTTTTAGTTCTTCTGATGAAGTATAATATCGAGCCCTTAGATAAAAATGATCGCAAGCGACGGGAAAAATATTGATCGTAAGCGACAAAAAATCTTAATTAAACAAAAACGAGGAATGTTTTGGTGCATAACAGTTTTGTTCTTTGTTAGTTTGCTACTTTCGTAAAACTAATTAATTTGTTTCCAAATGGTTTAGAAGTTATGGCATGTGAAGTTTTTTAGTTTTAATTCTATAATTTTTAAGCTACTGGGCGGATTGTGGCGCAATATGCAGAAATCGGCCAATGGTTAGTAGGAGTTTTTGACCAATTTTTGAAATCATGTCTATTTTTTTGGTCCGTATAAGATTCGTAAATATAAATCTATCAAAAAGATTTTTACACATACGAAAACTAATTATGAAAGAAAGAAAAATATGCTTACAGTACAACGCTATCTCTAATAGTTCAAGAGATATTTAACAGAAAGTCGCTTACGATTATTTAAATCTAAGTGCTCGATATGATTAACTTGAAAACTAAGATTAATATTGAACCAAGATGAAATTGTATGATAGTTTTTTTTATTATCGTATGGTAATTTTATTGAAGGTATTGCCTCTTGAATATCGGTTAAGGTAAGAATTATGTTTCAAGTTAATTTTTAAAAATTGGTATGTACTCGTATTTGCAAATTAAATTAAACTCTTTAAGTTTTGGTTTTGAGGTCAACAAATTGTGGTAAAAAAGCAATTTTTACTATTTTCCCACCAAACTAAATTTTTTGTGTAAAATTCTATTACACAAACGAATGTTACATACAAAGTGACATTATGTCATGCTCGGTTTACCGAATGAATTGATAAGAAATTTTCAAAACAAAAAAAAAAAAAAAAACTAAAAATTAACTTTATTTTATATGTAATGGGAACATGGAACAAAGTGGGCGAAAATACAAAAACCTTTTTACAAATTAAGAACCAAAACAATAAAAAATTCGATCAAATAACAAAAATTAAAAAATTAAAATGGAAAACATTTACAAGTATCTTATATTTGGAAATGTATCTTACAAATAAATATATAAACAAGAAAATTAAAAAAAAAATCTTTAAAAAGCATAAATCATTAATGAAGCCTTTAGAATTGTAAGAAAACTGTCAATATTTTAGTGGTTTTTCAAATATTTTCCTTTATATCTGTCTCTCCCGAGACCAAAAGTAGTTGGAAAATTCAAAAATGATTTATTGCTTTTGTATGCGTGTATTTATCTGAAAAGGATTCATTTTGCTGAGTGAGAGATTTATGTTTTAATAATATTTGTGGTGGTTTATGTGCTACATTTTACACTTGACTTCCAGGATTAACATGGATATTTATTCAAGCATTAGTGCAGAGTTATTTGTTGGACACAACTCTTTTTCGTAAATAGTCACGTGAATGTATATGAGAATTTGAACCATCATCGATCTCTACATTCAAAAACTGCTCTCTACAAAAGTAAATTACAATGAGACTATAGTCTCTAATACTAAAGAGCTATGAGCTCTCAACCCAGCTAGCAATTTTGGTGATTGTTGACGGTAATATCAGCAAAATGAGTCTTTTAGGATTCGTATAGATGATCAAAAATTGATTAATCAGCTTGATGATCTAAAAAAGATTCCAAAAAGACTCCTTAAAACGCTTATAAAATGACTAGTTTACTAGTTTACAAAAAAAACAAATAATTCTTGCAGAATGTGTGCAGTCAAAATCTTATCGTGCAAACGATCCTAATACGACTATTTTTTATGTTATTTTAATCAGTTTGGTGATCAAAAAAGACCACAAAAAGACTGAGAAAATACCTTGAAAGCGACTATTTGAAAGCAGAATGTGTGCAATCAGTTTGGTGATCAAAAAAGTGTACAAGAAGACTCATAGACGCTTATCAAGCGACTAGTTAAAAATAGCACAACAAATCTTGTAAAATGTGCGTAATATAACTATTTTTAGGTGATAAAAAATTCCACAAAAAGACTCGTCTTAGTTGGTTAGCACGTCGACTACTAAGCACAATATATCATATTCAGCAGCCTAGGTTTGATCCTCTGTCTCGGCAACATCAATTTCTGTAATTATTAACGCAACTTCACTGTTCTAAAAATAGATATGACGTGTTCTTAAAATAGATATACTGTGTTGAATATTTATTCTTTATTCTTTTTTTTTTGACAAACCTAGCAAAATGTGTGCAATCATATTCTAATCAGCAAAACCAGTCATTAAAGACTCTTTTTAAAGAGTCGCATGAAGGATCCCATTTTTTCACACAAAACGATAATTTTTGACTCATAAGTGATATCTCAAATGATCATTTTAATCGTGCAGTGAAGTCAAAAAAGACTCATTTTTGATTAAAATTTTCCAAAAATGCTAACTGGGAAACCCCCAATAACAAAATTTCCTACTGAAATTCCATACATTCTTAGATTAAGGCCAAAATTTATACTATCGAATGTCTGGTACTAATTTTGTGGTATCCGAACCTGAGATTGAAAGAACATTTATTGGAATAATAATCTCCAATAATGAGGTTATATCAAAGATGTTGCACTTCCATACATTGATTTGCCGTATGGTCCATATGAAAAGTTCATAAAAAAGAGAGTATACCGCTTTTATTCTAAATCGGAAACAAACTAACGAAGACGATTATCCAATGAGAAAGCTAAGGCACACACTCGTGCTCATAAAATGTGTATCTGTTTGTGCGTTTATGAGGTTTTCATTGTTCTTTACCCACTTTAATTTCACATTTGAGTCCATAGTGTGGGTACGTAATGTATAGCCCTATAGTAATTACTGATTGCCATAAAAACAATATTATTCTACCAAAATAAGATAAGATGTTATATATCAA
The DNA here is from genome assembly GCA_933228675.1 of Stomorhina lunata. NCBI lineage: Eukaryota > Metazoa > Arthropoda > Insecta > Diptera > Rhiniidae > Stomorhina > Stomorhina lunata. The sequence continues at coordinate 34,591,793 of OW121740.1, read as the reverse complement.
TGGAAAGGGAATTTACCACAATAGGTGGAAAGGGTATTATAAGTTTGTGCTGATGTATGTAACGCATAGAAATATTTGTCTTAGACCCACTAATAGGCCTTAGAATACCAATAGGCTTAGAATCACTTTCTGAGTCTATTTAACTATGTAGGTCCGTCCGTCTGGCTGGACGGCTGGCTGGACCCCCATGTAAACCTTGTAATCAAACTACAGGTCGCAATTCCAAAGATAATTTGATGAAATTTGGCACAGATAATTTTTTTGATAATGGGATCATGGCTATTGAAATTAATCAAAATCGGTCCATTATTTATAGGTCCCATTTCCCGGAATTGACATAGTGGCCACAAATATCAATATTTGTTCATGAAATTTAAAACAAATACTGCTTATGTAAAAATTTCGTTGAAATCGGTCACATTTGACAATAGACAATACAAACTCTTCTATCAAAACGCACTAAATGAGACAAAAATCACTAAAACGCTCGTAAATCCAAAGATAATGAGAATTTTAAAGTTTATTTGCATACATAATTTTTGTAACAACTGTAATCAATTTGCCAAATTTCGAGATATTGGCCCACATTTGACCCTAGCTCTCATATAAGTCCAAATAACGGAAACAGCTTAAATATATACGTTTTGAGAAAAAATGGCAAAATTTAGCAAATATTTGTTTTTATAGAGGAAAAATAAGACCTTTGACCTTAGTGGTGAGGGGTATCGTATGGTCGGGCTTGACCGACTATAGCACTTTCTTACTTGTTTTATATTATTTTGTAATTTTTCGCAAAAATCTCTAAAACTAAACAAGGTATAAGGACAATTTTTATCCGCAGTATACCTCAATTAGAAATTCAGAAATATAAATTTCAGAACGAATTGTGGAACTTTAATTAAAATTTTTGAGAAAAAGAAGAGTACACTTTTTGTAATAAATTTATGTAATTTTTTAATATTACTTTGTAATTTTTTCGCAAAAATCTCTAAAACTAAACAATGTATTAAAACGATTTTTGGACACAGTATAGACAAAAATATAGAAATACAAATTTTAGAACGAGTTCTAAGATTTTTATTAACATTTTTCAATACAGACAAGTACACTTTTTGTAATTTTTTAATATTACTTTGTATTTTTTCTCAAAAATCTCTAAAACTAAACAATGTAAAAGAGCCATTTTTGAACGCAATATAGACCAACATATAAGAAATTTAGAAATATTTCTGAAATATTAATTTTTTTATATAGAAGAGCACGCTTTTCTAAAATTTGAGTTTTTTTTAGAAAATTGTGCCAATTCCGGACCCTATCAGATTTTTGCACAGACCTTAAGGATATTATACCAAATTAGGCTTGCCAAGTCCGATTTACGAAAAAGCTTGACATTATGAAAATGAAATCGTAATTTCTAAAAAAAACCTTGAGACTGTTAAAAATAAAGAAACGGAATAATATTTTTAAAACAAATTTAAATTTGTTCCTAATCCAAAGTTTTTTTGATGGTCCGGCTTTGTCGTCGAACAGCGGTTTAAAAAAAATTAAACCCAACTGTACTAAAAAATCTTGAGAATCAAGCTAAATCAAGCTCATCTGGCAAGCCTATGGTAAAGAGTGTTAAAAACTTCATATGCACCACTGCACAGTGGGATGGTGGAAAAATAGAATGGAAATAAATCTAAAACTTCTAAACCGTTAGTCGGGTTTTTAAAAAATGTATGTGCAGAAGTGTTGGGGAGCTTAAGTTTTGAACCTGGAAAGCCAAGCTTTTACAGGGGCGGCACATTCGGCCCCCAAAGTAGGGCTACTTAGACTAATAAATAACCTAAAAATAATTGTCATTTCACAACCAATTTTAAGAGTCACACTATTACAAATATATAGGCTAATATCTACAAAAAACATCCCTACATGCATATCCTATCTCTTACGGTTTTAAAGATGTTAGACTTAAAATTAAAATTTTAATTTTTTCCTCATTCTGCACCGATTTTTACTAATATCTGATCTATATATAACCCGATTTCCTGATTTAATATTTTCTAAAAAAAAAATAAATATTAAAAGTTATAAGTGCTAAAAATTTTAATTAAACAAGGACCAATAATTTAACAAGTTTTCCTTATGTCTTAGAGACATACATACATATACTATGTGTTATTTTTTCAAAATTTTGAGATTTATGTCATTTCCGGCTAAGGTCCTTATATGGGAGCTAGGGTCAATTGTGGACCGATTGTTACCAAATTTTGGTTAATAGTTTATTTTTACAAAATATTTATCTGTGCAATGTTTTAGTAGTCATATGCATTTATCTTTAGAGTTATATACGTTTTTGTGCTTGTATGTTTACATAAACGTCTTTTGAGATTGTGTCTTGTATGGGAGGTATGGTCAAATATGGGCCGATTCCTACAAAATTAGGTACACTGATTAGACTAATCATAAGAAATATTTGCGCTGAATATTATTAAAATACAAGTAAATTTGTGGTTGTAAAGGACCAAAAACTCTATTGTGGGAAGGCATCTCTATGGGAGGTACTGGCAATATAGTCTCTAATACTAAGACAAAAGTCTGTAATACTGAATAATGGGGCTATAGTATTGATACTATAGTCTATAAAACTGAGACTATAGTCACATGTATAAAGACCAGTCTCTTATACTGAGACTGCAGTCTCTAATTCTAAGACTAGTCTCTCAAACTGGGACTGTAGTTTCTGATACTGAGACTGTAGTCTCTAGAATTGAGATTGTAGTCTCTATAACCGAGATTATGGTACTAAATACCGAAATCATGGTCTTGATTTCGAAACTATAATCTTGCTGTGATTGTACTGAGACTGTACTCTCTAATACTGAGGCAATATTCTCTAATAAAATACCAAGACTTTAGTCCTCAATACTTATATTATGCCCTCTAATTCATAAACGAAAAATAAAGTTATGACAAGCATAAAATACAAATTTTGATACCTACAATAAGCCTTTGATAATCTTATAATTCGTTTTTGAATTAGGGGGATAGTCTCTAATACTGAGGCTATAGTCCCCAATATTAGAATTCCGTATACAATAAGTACTTGACTTAAAATAAAGTGTTAAAGAGATTTTTTCATATCATTAACTCCAAATAAATATTTAAGATTACTATCAAATCTCTACCATTATGCGGTAGATATAATTATGGTATTTAATTCCAAGCAACATCAATTTCTCTAGTACTTCAAAAAGACTTTAAACCACAACAAGAAATTAATATTAAATATTAAAAATGTACTTCAACCTCTAATATCCTTTACTTAGAATTACGTATATTAAATAATTTTTCTATTTTTCTTTAACCCAAACAAAACCTAAATATTAATAATGGACTAAAATATTAAGTGCGAAATATTTGAGTCTCAAATTTCAAGTGGATTGAAGAAGATTTTGAGAAATTATACAAAATACACTCGAATAAACCAAAACAAATGAATGAAAGGAAGAGTATAAAGATGGTAGTTTATGAAATTATGAAAATATGTAAAGTAAATATTTATTTCCAAAATAAAAATTTTAACTAAAATTTCAGTTTTCCAAAATCGAATAAGAAATCCAAAACACACACCAAATGCTTTTGAATACATAAAGATTTTAGACGAAACTATACTTTTTTAACACATAAATTGAAAATAGAGTACAATTTAAAAGACATAAATATCTCAACTATTTATGAGATAACATGAGATACATTTACCCAAATATTGAATTCTACTCGTAGCAACAAGTTCAAAACCAATTGTAGATTGTTCCTTCTTTATATAGAATACGAGTACAAGTGTCATAATATCTATTGAGTGTCATTGTTTTATGTAGTTGGGTTTCATATTTTCTCTTTACATTGTCAAAAATTTAATAGTTCTTTAGAAAGGTTTGATGATGGAATATCTTGTGTTCAATAGTGACAATTTGAGGTTTTGATTTTCAAATGTTAAGTCATAAATATGTCAAAATATTCAAACTTTATTTGAATCCTAATGAAATATAATAAATGTACTTAGGGACTTGGTATTTCCAAGAGTTAACACCTTATTAAATCTCTAAATTACATTGAATGCTCTAGAGGTTTACTAATAATGGTCTTAAAAGGACTTTGTAAAATGAGTAGAACAAGTGTCATAAAAAGGTGAGTAACCACATATCATCAGAACCAAATCCTATTTTGTATTTTATAATACTAGATTTGCAGTCATAATACTGCTGCAAAAATATTTCCTTCAGTGAAAATATAATGTAATGGGTGTTTTTTTTAGAGGTATAGAACTTCGAATTGAAATAAAACACAAGAAAATCGTTTTAATCTCCATCAATTTGGCTTTATTGGAAGGATAATTTTATGGCATTAATGTTTAAATATGATTTCGGGCATGTGGCCGCCGCGGCTGGCTCGAATAAAGCCAATTCTACAGGTCCAATTTTCAACAACTTTTTCGAGCATATGGGGCCGTATGTTGACAATAACGCCACGAATGTTGGCTTCCAAGTCCCCTAACGTTTCTGGTTTGTTGGCGTAGACGAGCGACTTCACATATCCCCAAAGAAAATAATCCAGTGGTGTCAAATCGCACGATCTTGGTGGCCAATTGACAGGTCCATTCCGCGAAATTATGCGCTCATCGAATGTTTCCTTCAATAAATCAATTGTGACGTGCGCTGTGTGGCATGTAGCGCCGTCTTGTTGGAACCACAACTCATCCACATTCATGCCATCCAATTGGGGAACAAAATAGTCGGTTATCATGGCTCTATACCGGTCTCCATTTATGGTAACTGACTCTCCAGCATTATTTCGGAAGAAGTATGGCCCAATGACTCCACCAGCCCATAGAGCACACCAAACAGTCAGTTTTTGTGGATGTAATGGCGTCTAAAGGGTCTCATGTGGATTCTCTTCACTCCAAATGCGGCAATTTTGCTTGTTGACGTAGCCATTCAACCAAAAATGAGCCTCATCACTGAACAAAATTTTTCGATGAAAATCAGCATCGAGATCAATCTCATTTTCGGCCCATACACCAAAATCACGACGCATTGCATGGTCTCGCGGCTTTAATTCTTGCACAAGCTGGATCTTGTAAGGTCGCAAGCCAAGATCTTTGCGCAAAATCTTCCATAAAGTTGATGGACAAAGCTCCAATTGATGTGCACGGTGGCGAATCGATTCATTCGGGTCCTCTTCAACATTTTGCTCTACAGCGGCAATTGTTTCTTCGGTGCGCACTGTTCGACGTCGCTGCGGATGCGTATTATCACATAGAGTAAACGTAGTGCGAAAACGATCCATGGTTAACCGAATTAATTGCTCTGATGGACGATTATGTCGACCATAAAAGGGACAGAGCTTGCGGTAAACTTCGCGAACTGAACCATTATTTTCGAAATAAATTTTCACGATTTGCAAGCGTTGTTCTTTTGTCAACCTGTTGATGATGAAATGGCAAACCAAACTAAATATTAATCACTTGACAGCTGACAAAACGCCCACCAGTTAAAAAAGTTATGCCAACTTAAAGTTCTGTACCTCAACAAAAAACTCCCGATATATTCTTCAATGTTGGTTTAGAAAAATTATAATTTCTTATGATTGTTTTTAAGTTTTTTTTTTATATATTTTTAATTTCAGACAGTTTCTAGTGTTGGAAAGTGAATAAAATCTAAAAATTTCATACTTGGCAGCATTTTTATCCAAACTTAAATTTTAAGTAGCTTTAAATATAACTACTTATGAAATTTATATCCGTTTAATTTTGTACTGGAGGTTTATATAAACTTCGAAAAAAACACAGCTAATGTAGTCTCTGATATTACGAATATGATATAAGATATTCCGATACTTAACCCTAGCTCCTAAATGCCCGAAATTTACCTGTACAAAAATCAAACATGATTACAAAATTTAGTAAATAAAAGTTGGGTAAATTTAAGGTTAAAAAGTAAATTGGCTTAAAATCACGTTTTCTGAGAAAATTTTGTTTTATTGACAAGAATGTAAAGTTGAAATATATGAAATCGTCTTTCGCAAAATTTCATCTTTTAGAGATTCTATTGTTTGTGATTTATTTAAATGTCCCAGAATAATAATCCAAGAAGGCCTGCAACTGTAGCCAGAAAATAAATGTTATAATTTTTTTTTGGACGCACTGTTGCATCGAAAAGCATCGATATATCACACTTTAAGATCCGAATCCGAATATGTGCGGCGAAAAAAAAAAAATAAAAAAAAATCGCTGGTGCACGGCGAACTTTTTTTCGAGACGACCTAGTGTACAACTTTGCTACCGCCGTTTCGCAAAAGATGATGAATGAGTAGATGTCATGAAATAAAGGTATTTGTAAGCATAACGCCATCGAGATATTAATCGATTTGTCTGTGCATCAAAAAGTTATTCTCGATTAAATATTTATGTCAGCTTATGAGTCAAATTCTCGTTATTTGCGGGAATTTTTAATTCTGTGCTTTAATATAAAGAAATCTGTGGATCATTAAATGCTCTATTATAGCTATTTAATGCCTATGTAAGCCCGCTATTGGTTGTTTCAATGCTTTAAGGGCAGTGATTTTACGTGGAAGACCGCATTGCGGTTTAAAATAGAAGGTTTTCGAAGATGCAGGATTGGAGGCATTACTAAGTAAAACTGACAGAAGCAATCACACACAATCGTTATCGAATGCAATTAATGCGTTTGAGCCGAGCGTTGAAAGACAAACCTCAGGAATACAACGAGAGACATGATAATATGTTTTTACAACATGACAATGCTAGACCCCATTTTGCGAAAGTTGTCAAGACATACTTGGAAACGTTGAAATAGGAAGTCCTATCCTACCCGCCGTATTCTCCAGACGCTACTTCCTCGGCAGACCAGCACTTCTGGTCTTATGAAGAAGCTTCAAAAGACGACCATTACTTTTAATGTAGGATTCGTATACTGCTAAATTTATACCCAGTTTATTATAATAAAGTCTAGAAGTAAAATTGTATACCATATACAAAAAAAAAATCCATGGGAGTTAGATCGGGCGCACTCGTTGGTCATGTAATGTCTCCAAAGCGACTGATCAGTTTTTGGAGGAAATTTTCCTGAAACCTGAGAAGTACGATGAATGAGCTCGCAGGTTTGACAAAAATAATTCCGAAATCATGCGTCCATAATTTTCACCGTTGGCATTCGAAAAAATGGTCTAATAACCTCATGCGTGGAAAAGGCAACTCAAACAGTTACCCTGGAGCAATGCAACGGTTTTTGATGTTTCATTCAAGGTTTACGGGCTTTTAAGTGAAAATAGGCCTCGTCGCTTCAAAAGATGAGAGAAAACGCTCCAACACCACTTTGTTTCAGTTTTTAAACGATTTAAATTACAAAACGATCAAACTTCAGATAATTTTTTTTAATTTCATAAATAATCGCTCTTGAAGGTGTGAGGCAGGCTCTTTTCCGAATTGAAAGTCGCGGATTTTCACCAGTTCAATGTTTTCGAAATTCCTTGAAGATCGACTGGGCGATGGGAGTGGGACATTCATGGCCGAAGCAGTTGCGCGGAATCGTTGCTCCTTAACAAATTCGCCGAATACCGAACTTTGGATACAAATTTTGACAAGCAATTATGTAAGAATCATTATTCTAAAAAGATATACCCACAGCGAACGCGCAATACTCATTCGATCACTGTGACATCATGCGGACAAATCCGTACAATCGAAAATTTCAACGGCTCCACCCTCCCCCTGTACCGTTTATTGCTTTTTGAAATAATCGTGTTTAAACATATAAATTTGACACCAGACACCCTGTATGTTAATATTTCAAATTGATAACATAAAGCAAAACTGTCTGCGAAAGACTCATTTATAATATAAATATGACCGAAATATAAGTTACCAAACATAACTCCGGAGATCGTTGACTAGGTCTCGTACAATTAAAGTCCAGAATCAGCCTTAAGGTTTCAAAAGTGGTTCCTCATTATCAGTCTGTTCTAAGCTCTGAGTATTTCTTAATAACTATCCGAGTACTAATAACATTACCCAGATGCTGGGTGATGTGTCCAACATCAACGGTTCTGATTGGTCTTAACTTGGTAAGCCCAGACTTATCTTGATTATCCTTTATCTCAACCGTGGACACTGGTATCACCCGTATAACTTACGTTGTAGTTAGCTATCATTTAGGACTTAGGCTTAGGACGTCGGCCTAGTAACCCACTCCTAAAAAAAACAATTACTATGAAAAAGCTAATTATACCCTTCACCACGATAGGTGGAAAGGGCATTATAAGTTTGTGCTGATGTATGTAACGCATAGAAATATTTGTCTTAGACCCACCTTTTAGTATACCAATAGGCTTAGAATCACTTTCTGAGTCGATTTAGCGAGGTACGTGTGGCTGTCTGGACCCCCATGTAAACCTTGTAATCAAATTACAGGTCGCAATTCTAAAGATAATTTGATACAATTTGGCACAGATCATTTTTTTGATAATGGGACCATGGCTATTGAAATTGGTCAAAATCGGTCCATTATTTATGGTACCTCCCATAGGTCCCACTTCCCGGAATTGATATATTGGCCACAAATACCAAATTTCGTTGAAATCGGTTCACATTTGACCATAGCTCCCATACAAACTCTTCTTTAAAAACGCACTAAATGAGACAAAAAATCACTAAAACGCTCGTAAATCGAAAGATAATACAAATTTTGAGTTTATTTTTTGCATACATAATTTTTGTAACAACTGTAATCAATTGGCAAATTTCGAGATAATCGGTCCACATTTGGCCCTAGCTCTCATATAAGTCCAAATGACGAAAACAGGTTAAATATATAAGTTTTGAGAAAATGTTTGTATGATAGCAAAATTTTGCAAATATTTGTCCTTATACAGGAAAAATAACACCTTTGACCTTAGTGGTGAAGGGTATCGTATGGTCGGGCTTGACCGAATATAGCGCTTTCTTACTTGTTTTTGAATAAAAACGGTTAAAGCTCGGCCTACGAAATTAGAAAATATGCGCAAATAAGCTCGGCCTTTGACCTAAACAGGTTGTAAATATAGGCCATTTAAGTAATAAGTTATCCTAGTACTGTGGAGCTCTCGTGATCTTAACCCTTTTGTAATAACTTTCTAGAGAATTACTTGAGATTAATGAACTCCAATGATCACCATTTCGGTCCAATCGGTAATTTTTTTAAATAAATTACGGCAACAATTTTCAATTAAACTAAACCAGGGCGAATTCATTACTGGTGGTGGTAAGAATACAACAAATACAACATGACAAAATGAAACCCCATGTTGTTCTTGTAGTTTTGCTTACATTTTGTCAAATTTTTGAAGTACGTAAAATTTCAAGGCGAATTCATCAGCTGGGCTCTTGATATTACGGCAACAATTTTCAATTAAACTAAACCAAGGCGAATTCATTACAGGTGGTGGTAAGAATACAACAAATACAACATGACAAAATGAAACCCCATGTTGTTCTTGTAGTTTTGCTTACATTTTGTCAAATTTTTGTACGTAAAATTTCAAGGCGAATTCATCAGCTGGGCTCTTGATATCACTTTCATTATTACACTATGAACTAAACCAAAATAATAAGCATAAAATTAAAAATATAACTAATTTACTTTTCAAAATATTAAACAAAAAAATCCAAATTTTAAATAAGTATGAAAGTAATTTAAAGATTTAACACACAAAACGCACGATTCTCCAAAATTTTATGGTCATCAAAAACAATCATAAAATCTTATGAGGACCGCACTAAAAAAATTCATTCATCCAGAACTGGAAAATATGAAAGGACTCTTAATAGCACGACATCAACCAAAAGAAAAGCACTTGAAAATGTATAAGAAAAATATTTTGAATTTTCAAATAAAAAAAAATTTGAACTCAATATTTGGCGTCACTTGTTTCTTAAACTAAGTTAAGTGTGGGAATTTGTTAAATGTATATTAAAAATTAACATTTATGTTTCAGAACGACAAAAATATTTTATTAAATTGCAAAATATTGAAAAAGTCGTAAAATTTTGGGATAGACGGCTCCACGTTTAAAGGACACCCCTTAAAAGAAATGCTTGACTTTTTATATGTTTTTGGTGATAATTCTTCTTTTTATTTGAATAATGATTTTGGTACGATGTCGAGATCGTTAGTTTTAGAGAGTGAAAGTCGTAAAACTTGTAACAAGATCTTGCCATTTTTTATAGTTTTTTTATGGACTTTCAATTGCTCGAAATGATTTGTTTAGACTGATTTTTAAACGGCGACAAAGATTTTAATAGTTTTTATTAAAATTTTCGGTTGATTTGAAAAAAATATGAATATTAATGTTGGGAAAAGTCGTTTTTAAGACATTAAATTGTCATAAATGGACTGTAAATTAATATTTAAGTAGATCGAAAAGTAGTAAGTGTTTATTATTTGAAATATGAGTTGAGGTTTTTTTTGGGGGAGATCTTGAAACGTTTAAGGACCTGACAAGGTTTTAAGATCGTTTGGAATAGGTATTAACCTTTTGAGTTTTTATGAAAAGAAGGTGGGTCCAAAACATTAAAACTTAAAATGTATGTTAAATTATGCTATAAATATTGATATATATTTGTTATTTATGGAAATACCTTGAAACTACTCATGTTAACTTACTTATACATCTAACTCTGCCGTGTGGATTACTCCTACCATATGGATTACTCACTTTATAATTAACATTTGCCAAATCTTTTGGAATTACTAAAATCTGTTTTATATAACATCTAAATACTTATTTAAAAAAAATATTAGCCTAAATTCTAATCTAATTTGTTTATTCAGAATTATTTAAGTATTTTTGTTAAAATTAACTTTTGGTATTTCTAATTTATTGAAATAACAATTTAATACCAAAACAAATATTACTTTTTCTAAATTCCTATTTCTCGCCATATGTTTTTGTTTATAGTGACAAAAGTCAAAAAAAATTACCCAGGATTAAAACTCATTAAATCCTTAAATATCCTTAATTTACAAAATTAGTAAAAAAAATTTGTTATTTATTTTGTTTTCAAGATTAACAAAATTTATGTAATATTTTACAATCTGTAGTCGATCATTTAAATATTTTAAAATTTTCCAAATCAAATCTATTTTGAGATTTAGAAAAGTCATGTGGCATTAAGTAAATACCAGTTCAAAGGATTTTTCTGTTCATTTTCTAAAATATTTTTGTATTTAGGAGTATTTGGAGATATTTAGATACACTGCAAAATTGTAACTTCTCCAAACGCGCGTATACTCCATAAGGAACTAGGACTTTATCAAACAAAATTTATAGAAAGATTTTTTTAAAAAAATTTCTTATTGAAAAAGTTCTTAAAAATATTTTTATTGAAAAAATGTCTATAGAAAATTTTTTTATCGAAAAAATTCTATAGAAAATTTTTTATTAAAAAAAATTTCTATAGAAAATTTTTAATAAAAAAAATTTTCTATCGAAAAAAATTTCTATAGAATTTTTTTTTAAATTCTTGGTTCAACTAAAAATTAATTTCTTCGAAAATTTTGTATCGAAAAAATTAAAAAAAAAATTTACCGTAAAAGTTCTTTAGAAAACATTTTTTTTTTGAAAAAAATTATACGACATTTTTATAGAAAATTTTTGTCGAAATTATTTCTTTAGAATTTTTTTATTGCAAAAAATTAAATACAAAATATTTTAGAAATGTTTTCTATAGAAAAGTTTGTACTGAAAAAACTTATAAAAAAATTTATCGAGAGAATTTTATAAGAAAATTTTTCGTCAGATAAAAAATTTTAATATCGAAAAATATTTGACAATTTTTCGATATTAAAATTTTTTATTTAATTATTTATTTAATTTTAACATCAAAAAATTTTCTTTAGAAAAATTTTTATATCATTTTTATATTTTTAATAGAAAGTTTTATATCGTAAAATTTCTAAAAAAAAATCTTGCAAATTTTTCATTTTTATCGAAAGAATTTCTTAAGGAAATTTTGTATTGAAAAGATTTTAACATCGAAAATTTTTCTAACAAAAATTTTAATATCAATAAAATTTCTATAGAAAAAAATTTATAACAAAAAGATTTCTATGAAAAAATTTTAATATCGATAAATTTTGTACAGAAAAATTTTAATATCAAAAAATTTTCTATAGAAAAATTTTAATATCAAAAAATTTTCTATAGAAAAATTTTAATATCAAAAAATTTTCTATAGAAAAATTTTAATATCAAAAAATTTTCTATAGAAAAATTTTAATATCAAAAAATTTTCTATAGAAAAATTTTAATATCAAAAAATTTTCTATAGAAAAACTTAAATATCAACAAATTTTCTATAGAAAAAAATTAATAACAAAAAGATTTCTATGAAAAATTTTAATATCGAAAAATTTTCTATAGAAAAATCTTTATATCGAATAAATTTCTATTGAAAAATTTTAATAGCTAAAAATTTTATGAAGATCAAAAAATTTTCTATAGAAAAACTTGAAGATCAAAAAATTTTCTATAGAAAAATTTTAATACCAAAAAAATATATTTAAAAAAAATTTTGCATCAAAGATTTTATAAAGAAAAATTTTAATATCAAAAAATTTTCTATAGAAAAAAATTATAAACAAAAAGTTTTCTATGGAAAAATTATAATATCGAAAAATTTTCTATAGAAAAATTAAATATCGAAACATTTTCTACAGAATAATTTTTATATCAAATAAATTTCTATAGAAAAATTTTAATATCAAAAAATTTTCTATAGAAAAATTTAAATATTTAAAAATTTTCTATAGAAAAACTTGAAGATCAAAAAATTTTCTATAGAAAAATTTTAATACCAAAAAAATTTATTTAAAAAAAATTTACATCAAAAGATTTTATAAAGAAAATTATAAACAAAAAGTTTTCTATGGAAAAATTATAATATCGAAAAATTTTCTATAGAAAAATCTTTATATCGAAAAATTTTCTACAGAATAATTTTTATATCGAATAAATTTCTATAAAAAATTTTAATATCAAAAAATTTTCTATAAAAAATTTTAATATCAAAAAATTTTCTATAAAAAAACTTGAAGATCAAAAAATTTTCTATAGAAAAACTTGAAGATAAAAAAAATTTATTTAAAAAAAATTTTATATCAAAAGATTTTATTAAGAAAAATTTGTATATCAAAAAATTTTCTATAGAAAAAAATTATATACAAAAAGTTTCCTATGAAAAAATTTTAATATCGAAAAATTTTCTATAGAAAAATCTTTATATCGAAAAATTTTCTACAGAATAATTTTTATATCGAATAAATTCCTATTGAAAAATTTTAATAGCTTAAAATTTTATATAGAAAAATCTTAATATCAAAAAATTTTCTATAGAAAAAAATTATAAACAAAAAGTTTTCTATGGAAAAATTATAATATCGAAAAATTTTCTATAGAAAAATCTTTATATCGAAAAATTTTCTACAGAATAATTTTTATATCGAATAAATTTCTATAAAAAATTTTAATATCAAAAAATTTTCTATAAAAAAATTTTAATATCAAAAAATTTTCTATAAAAAAACTTGAAGATCAAAAAATTTTCTATAGAAAAACTTGAAGATAAAAAAAATTTATTTAAAAAAAATTTTATATCAAAAGATTTTATTAAGAAAAATTTGTATATCAAAAAATTTTCTATAGAAAAAAATTATATACAAAAAGTTTCCTATGAAAAAATTTTAATATCGAAAAATTTTCTATAGAAAAATCTTTATATCGAAAAATTTTCTACAGAATAATTTTTATATCGAATAAATTCCTATTGAAAAATTTTAATAGCTTAAAATTTTATATAGAAAAATCTTAATATCAAAAAATTTTCTATAGAAAAAAATTATAAACAAAAAGTTTTCTATGGAAAAATTATAATATCGAAAAATTTTCTATAGAAAAATCTTTATATCGAAAAATTTTCTACAGAATAATTTTTATATCGAATAAATTCCTATTGAAAAATTTTAATAGCTTAAAATTTTATATAGAAAAATCTTAATATCAAAAAATTTTCTATAGAAAAAAATTATAAACAAAAAGTTTTCTATGGAAAAATTATAATATCGAAAAATTTTCTATAGAAAAATCTTTATATCGAAAAATTTTCTACAGAATAATTTTTATATCGAATAAATTTCTATAAAAAATTTTAATATCAAAAAATTTTCTATAAAAAAATTTTAATATCAAAAAATTTTCTATAAAAAAACTTGAAGATCAAAAAATTTTCTATAGAAAAACTTGAAGATCAAAAAAATTTATTTAAAAAAAATTTTATATCAAAAGATTTTATTAAGAAAAATTTGTATATCAAAAAATTTTCTATAGAAAAAAATTATATACAAAAAGTTTCCTATGAAAAAATTTTAATATCGAAAAATTTTCTATAGAAAAATCTTTATATCGAAAAATTTTCTACAGAATAATTTTTATATCGAATAAATTCCTATTGAAAAATTTTAATAGCTTAAAATTTTATATAGAAAAATCTTAATATCAAAAAATTTTCTATAGAAAAAAATTATAAACAAAAAGTTTTCTATGGAAAAATTATAATATCGAAAAATTTTCTATAGAAAAATCTTTATATCGAAAAATTTTCTACAGAATAATTTTTATATCGAATAAATTTCTATAAAAAATTTTAATATCAAAAAATTTTCTATAAAAAAATTTTAATATCAAAAAATTTTCTATAAAAAAACTTGAAGATCAAAAAATTTTCTATAGAAAAACTTGAAGATAAAAAAAATTTATTTAAAAAAAATTTTATATCAAAAGATTTTATTAAGAAAAATTTGTATATCAAAAAATTTTCTATAGAAAAAAATTATATACAAAAAGTTTCCTATGAAAAAATTTTAATATCGAAAAATTTTCTATAGAAAAATCTTTATATCGAAAAATTTTCTACAGAATAATTTTTATATCGAATAAATTCCTATTGAAAAATTTTAATAGCTTAAAATTTTATATAGAAAAATCTTAATATCAAAAAATTTTCTATAGAAAAAAATTATAAACAAAAAGTTTTCTATGGAAAAATTATAATATCGAAAAATTTTCTATAGAAAAATCTTTATATCGAAAAATTTTCTACAGAATAATTTTTATATCGAATAAATTCCTATTGAAAAATTTTAATAGCTTAAAATTTTATATAGAAAAATCTTAATATCAAAAAATTTTCTATAGAAAAAAATTATAAACAAAAAGTTTTCTATGGAAAAATTATAATATCGAAAAATTTTCTATAGAAAAATCTTTATATCGAAAAATTTTCTACAGAATAATTTTTATATCGAATAAATTTCTATAAAAAATTTTAATATCAAAAAATTTTCTATAAAAAAATTTTAATATCAAAAAATTTTCTATAAAAAAACTTGAAGATCAAAAAATTTTCTATAGAAAAACTTGAAGATCAAAAAAATTTATTTAAAAAAAATTTTATATCAAAAGATTTTATTAAGAAAAATTTGTATATCAAAAAATTTTCTATAGAAAAAAATTATATACAAAAAGTTTCCTATGAAAAAATTTTAATATCGAAAAATTTTCTATAGAAAAATCTTTATATCGAAAAATTTTCTACAGAATAATTTTTATATCGAATAAATTCCTATTGAAAAATTTTAATAGCTTAAAATTTTATATAGAAAAATCATAATATCAAAAAATTTTCTATAGAAAAAAATTATAAACAAAAAGTTTTCTATGGAATAATTATAATATCGAAAAAATTTCTATAGAAATTCTTTATATCGAAAAATTTTCTACAGAATAATTTTTATATCGAATAAGTTTCTATAGAAAAATTTTAATATCAAAAAATTTTCTATAGAAAAATTTTAATATCAAAAAATTTTCTATAGAAAAACTTAAATATCAAAAAATTTTCTTTAGGAAAACTTGAAGATCAAAAAATTTTCTATAGAAAAATTTTAATACCAAAAAAATTTATTTAAAAAAAAAATACATCAAAAGATTTTATAAAGAAAAATTTTAATATCAAAAAATTTTTTATAGAAAAAAATTAATAACAAAAAGATTTCTATGAAAAAATTTTAAAATCGAAAAATTTTCTATAGAAAAATCTTTATATCGAAAAATTTTCTATAGAATAATTTGTATATCGAATAAATTTCTATTGAAAAATTTTAATAGCTAAAAATTTTATATAGAAAAATTTTAATATCATTTTAATACAAAAAAATGTCTATAGAAAAATGTTAATATCAAAAATTTTTTTATAGAAAAATTTTAATATCGAAAAATTTTCTATAGAAAAACTTGAAGATCAAAAACTTTTCTATTGAAACATTTTAATACCAAAAAAATTTATTTAAAAAAAATTTTACATTAAAAGATTTTATAAAGAAACATTTTAATAACAAACAATTTTCTATAGAAAAAGTTAATAACAAAAAGTTTTCTATAGAAAAATTATAATATCGAAAAATTTTCTATAGAAAAATTTTTATATCAAAAAATTTTCTACAGTATAATTTTCTATAGAAAAATTTTAATACCAAAAAATTTTATTCAAACAAAAAAAAAATTATATCAAAAGATTTTATAAAGAAAAATTTTCTATAGAAAAATTTTAAAATCGAAAAATTATCAAAAGAAAAATTTTAATATCGAAAAACTATCAAAAGAAAAATTTTAATATCAAAAAATTGTTTATAAAAAAATATTAATATCAAAAAATTTTATTTAAAAAAAAAATTATATTGAAAAATTTCAATAGAAAAATTTGAATATCAAAAAATTTTCTATACAATAATCTTTATATCGAAAAATTTCAATAACTTAAAATTTTCTGTAGAAAAATTATTTTCTCGATAAATCATTATATAAATATTTTTATATTGAAAAATTGCTATACAAATTTGTCGGTATTAACATTTTTTTTGGCAAAGAATTTCTATAGAAAAATGTTTATATCGAAAAAAATTGTATCGAAATAATTTCTTAAGAAAAGTTTTCTATAAAAAATTTTTATATGAATATTTTCCATAAGAAATTTTAGTATTTTTATATCAAAAATTTGTCTATAGAAAAATATTTATATGGAAAAATTTTCTATACAAAAATATTTTTATCGGAAAATATTCTATTATAAATATTATATATCTCTATATATATTTTATTATATATCTAAATAGAATTTTTTGATATAAAATTTTTCTACAAAGAATTTTTCTTCATAGAAAAAATTTTATATTGAAAAACTGTCGATAGAAAAGTGTTAATACCTAAAGATTTCCTATAGAAAAATCATTATGTATCTCGAAAAATGTTTATAAAAATATTTTTATATTGAAAAGTTTTGTGTAGAAATAGTTTTAATATTTTTCGTTATTATAATTTTTTGATCGAAAAATGTTTAAACGCAAAAATTTTTGTAGAAAATTTTATATCGAAATAATTTTTTTAGAAAAGTTTTCAAGAAATAAAAAAAAGATATGATCAAAAAGTTTATATCTTAATTCCAGCTTTAAGATGACTCACTAGTTTTAGTATGAGTCAGCAGCATAAGGATGACTCAGTAGATGTAAGATGACTCAGCTTTTTAGGATCAATTACAAGTTTTAGGATGACTTAACAGTTTTAGGATGAAATGTTGAATTCTAAATCTCTTAATAATTAAGAAAATTATTAAAAGCTTTATCTCTCCGTTCGCTACATTTGTTGAGTTACAAATATCATTTCTAATATCTCATCCTAAGTGGTGTAGGGTACTATAAATTATATTAAAAAGGATACAAAAGAAAATTCAAATGCGTGTCCCATTCGAACAATTTAAATTTCAAATATTTCCTAAACGTGATGACAAAGACTGACACTTAAAAAATACCCTAAGGACAATGTAAATAACATTTTAAAAATTTGTTTAAAATCTTAAAATATCATATTTGAACATGCTGTTGTTTGTTTGGTTTCATAATTTTTACCTGTTTGTTTTTTGAGGACTAAATCCTTGACGATGTCCTAATTTTATAATTTGGTAAACAAAAATATTTGTCAAGCGAAAACTAAAAGAAAACAGGATATTTGTTATAAATAAATTTAAGTTTCTTTGTTGTGGATTGATTTTGGGTTAAAAATACAAATTTTAGGTAGAAATTTACATATTCTTAAGAATAACAAAACTATTTTGTTAAACATATTTTGGAATTTATATTTTAAAAAAATTTGTTTGGCATAATATGATTTAATTTAATAAAAAAACAACTTTTTGCGATTTATTAAAATATTAAAAAAATATTTTAAAATTGTTGTTTGTGAAAGAAGGTCTTTAAATTATCCCCTTTATTCAAATACTTTGTTTTATAACACTGGTCAACAAAATTCATTTTTTTGAGTAAAATTTTATCATCATTTATCATTATAATTAGTTGCTACGTCCTTCTGATTATATAAACGGTCAACATTTTTGATTTTTTTTTACAAAATTTGTTATTTTTGATAGGGCTGGTCCATCGTCTTTATCATATCTTTGAAACGAGTTGTTCGATTTTGTTGAAACTGACGGAATATTATAGCTAATCAAATTATCTTTAAGTTACCAAAAATAATTTTTGTTAACGTTTAACAGATTTAAAGTTATTTGCTTTTGAATGTAAAAAAATATATTTTTTGTATTCAAAATTTTAAAAATTAAATTTGAAAATTTTGTAAAAAAAAAAATGCAATGATTTAAGAACTCAACTCTATTAAGACCAAGAATTTAAAATTTCTCACTTTAAGCATCCAAAATTGGAAATTGTGCTCTACAAACACCCAATATTGACCGAAAAATTACATTTTCACGAAACACTACGATTTCAAATCGCAGGTACGGCGAAACGGTTCAAGATATCAACCTCAATTTTATTTGAGATTTATTCTTCCTTTAATTTAAATAAATTTACATATAATTTTTGCAGTTTGGGCGGATCATGGGCACGTTGTTCCCTCATCCGATTGAGATCAAATTTTCATGGGACTATTTTTTTTAGCAATTCGAACCAATCTATGGCTTAGCGTGAAATAAATTTTAGATATTCTCGATCAAAAATTTAGATTCTTAAGATCTACGATTAACAATTGGACTCTTTAAAGATCTTAAATTTAAAGTTGGATTCCGTAAAGATCTACGATAAAACATTCGACTCTATAAAAATCTATAGTTAAAAAGTAGACTCTTTAGATTTCTACGATTGAAAATTGGACTCTGTAAAGAAAGAAGATTTAAGATTAAACTCTATTAAGATCTATAATTGAAAATTGAACTCTATAGCGATCTACGTTTGAAAATTTGACTCTATAGAATTGAAAACTGGACAATATAGAGCTCTACAATTGAAAATTGTACTATATAGAGGAAGACGATTGAAAATTGGGCCCTATAAAAAGACGATTGAAAATTAGACTCTTTAAAGAAAGACGATTGAAAATTGAACCCTATAGAGAACTACGATTGAAAATTGGACTCTATAGAGATCTGCGATTGTAAGCTGGACTCTATAAATTTCTATGATTAAAAATTAGGCTCTATAAAGATCTACGTTTGAAAATTGGACTCCATAAAGAAGAACAATTGAGAATTTCTACGATTAAAAATTAGACTACATAAAGATCTACGATTGAAAATTGGACTATTGAGAATTGAACCATATAGAGATTTACGATTGAAAATTGGACTCTATAGAAATCTACGATTGAATACTGGACTCTACAAGATTTAAAATAAAACTCTATAAAGATCTATAATTGAAAATTGGACTCCTTAGAGATCTACGATTGAAAATTAGACCCTATAAAGAACTACGATTGAAAATTGGACTCTATGAAGTCTACATTTGAAAACTGGACTTTATAGAGATCCACGATTGAAAATTGGACTCTATAAAGTTTTACGATTAAAAAAGAAAATTGGACTATAAAAAAAACGATTGAAGATTAGACTCTATAAAAATCAATAATTGAAAATTGGACTCTATAAAGAAAGACTCTGGAAGGTTAGACTCTATAAAGATCAATAATCGAAAATTGGACTCTATAAAGATCTACAATAAAAAAATTGTTCTCTACAATGATCAACGATTGAAACTTGGACTTAATAACTATAAATTGAACTCCAAAAAGATCTACGACTAAAAATTATACTCTATAAATTTTAACGAATAAAAATTAGACTTATTTATCCTTTTTCTATAGAAAAAAATTTCGAAAAAAATTTTACTGCAGAAAAAATTTCAAAAATAATTTTTCTTTAGAAAAAATTTTATTATCAAGTTTTCTATAGAAAAAATACTACTAAATTTTTTCTGTAGAAAAACTTTCCTTAACAATTTTTCTTTAGAAAAAATTTTATTATCAATTTTTCTATAGAAAAAAAAAATTATCAAAATTTTTCTATAGAAAAAATTCATCAAAATTTTTCTATAGAAAAAATTCATCAAAAATTTTCTATAAAAAAATGTTATTAACATTTTTCTATAGAAAAAATTCCATTAACAACTTTTCCATAAAAAAATTTCATTAAAACTTTTCTATAGAAAAAATTTCATTAACAAATTTTTTATTGAAAAACTTTTTGATTAAAAATTTGTCTATAGAAAATATTTCATTAAAATTTTTCTATAGAAAAAATTTCATTAAAATTTTTCTATAGAAAAAATTTCATTAAAATTTTTCTATAGAAAAAATTTCTTTAAAATTTTTCTATAGAAAAAATTTCATTAAAATGTTTCTATAGAAAAAATTTCATTAAAATTTTTCTATAGATAAAATTTCATTAAAATTTTTCTATAGAAAAAATTTCATTAAAATTTTTCTATAGAAAAAATTTCATTAAAATTTTTCTATAGAAAAAATTTCATTAAAATTTTTCTATAGAAAAAATTTCATTAAAATTTTTCTATAGAAAAAATTTCATTAAAAATTTTCATAGAAAAAATTTCATTAAAATTTTTCTTAGAAAAAATTTTATTAACATTTTTCTATAGAAAAAATTTCATTAAAATTTTTCTATAGAAAAAATTTCATTAAAATTTTTCTATAGAAAAAACTTCATTAAAATTTTTCTATAGAAAAAATTTCATTAAAATTTTTCTATAGAAAAAATTTCATTAAAATTTTTCTATAGAAAAAATTTCATTAAAATTTTTCTATAGAAAAAATTTCATTAAAATTTTTCTATAGAAAAAATTTCATTAAAATGTTTATATATAAAAAATTTCATTAAAATTTTTCTATAGAAAAAATTTCATTAAAATTTTTCTATAGAAAAAATTTCATTAAAATTTTTCTATAGAAAAAATTTCATAAAAATTTTTCTATAGAAAAAATTTCATTAACAAATTTTTTATTGAAAAAATTTTTGATTCAAAATGTGTCTATAGAAAATATTTCATTAAAATTTTTCTATAGAAAAAATTTCTTTAAAATTTTTCTATAGAAAAAATTTCATTAAAATTTTTCTATAGAAAAAATTTCATTAAAATTTTTCTATAGAAAAAATTTCATTAAAATTTTTCTATAGAAAAAATTTCATTAAAATTTTTCATAGAAAAAATTTAATTAAAATTTTTCTATAGAAAAAATTTCATTAAAATTTTTCTATAGAAAAAATTTCATTAAAATTTTTCTATAGAAAAAACTTCATTAAAATTTTTCTATAGAAAAAATTTCATTAAAATTTTTCTATAGAAAAAATTTCATTAAAATTTTTCTATAGAAAAAATTTTATTAAAATTTTTCTATAGAAAAAATTTTATTAAAATTTTTCTATAGAAAAAATTTCACTAAAATTTTTCTATAGAAAAAATTTCACTAAAATTTTTCTATAGAAAAAATTTCATTAAAATTTTTCTATAGACAAAATTTCATTAAAATTTTTCTATAGAAAAAATTTCATTAAAATTTTTCTATAGAAAAAATTTCATTAAAATTTTTCTATAGAAAAAATTTCATTAAAATTTTTCTGTAGAAAAAATTTCATTGAAATTTTTCTATAGAAAAAATTTCATTAAAATTTTTCTATAGAAAAAATTTCATTAAAATTTTTCTATAGAAAAAATTTCATTAACTTTTTTTATAAAAAAAATTTTATTAAAATTTTTCTATAGAAAAAATTTCATTAAAATTTTTCCATAGAAAAAATTTCATTGAAATTTTTCCATAGAAAAATTTCATTAAAATTTTTCTATAGAAAAAATGCCATTAAAATTTTTCTATAGAAAAAATTTCATAAACAGTTTTTCTACAGAAAAAAAAATTGTATTAGCAATTTTTCTATATAAAAAATTTTATTAACAATATTTTTTGATATAATCCAATAATAGAATTTATATGACAAAATTTGTGGCTAAAATTGTCTATTTTTATGTCATTCTTAATAAAATCACTACTAATCAATGGATTTTCATGATATAAGACTTATATTATTTGGAATATTCAAATCTTCACGATTGCCGTGTAACAATGATAAGTTTTTTCCATCTTAAATTTTTTATGAATTTTTAAAAATAAAAATTTTTCGATTTTGAATTTTTTTCAATTTCAAATGTATATAACTTCAAAACGGTTGATCACACGAATAATTGTGATAGCACGACTTAAAGAAAATTTTGTTCTTAATGTGTAAATTTTTTTTTCTAATCAATTGGATAAGTCCTTATTAATATAAGTTAAAATAAGTTGGCCAACCTCTTCGAAAAAAAAAAACCAAATATAAGAATTTTTTTTTAAATCACAAAAAAAAAATTATGGTGTCTTTAGTTTAACTAAAATATAATTTAAGCTGTTGACTAGTGTAATATAATAAAAAAACTCACAAAAATATATTTACAGACCTATGACGACTTCTGAAACAAGTGAATAGTAAGTAAATAAATAAGTTCTTATCAGTTATTTTTTTTGGTTCTTTCTGCTTTTTTTTTGGGAAGTCACCAAAGTTCAGAACAAAATTGAAAACATATTCAATTTTCAATACAACATTAAATTTTAAAGTATTATATTTTTTTCCAAAAAAAAAAAATCAATTTCAAGAATATTTCCAAAAAAATATTTATGTTGAAAATTTATTCATGAACTGTTAAGAAAAGTTCATTGTGAAAAGAATAATTTATTTATTAAAAATGTGGTTAAAATTTGGTTGCCCTATTTTGTAGAGCAGGGCTTTGAATTGAATAATTAAAAAATTGTTTTATTAAAAGAATTTCATGGTTTTAGAATAGGATCATATATATATTTAACACGTAGTATGTATATACACATTTGTGGTAAAAAGAAGATCTTTTCTTCTCACGATTTTGAAAATTTATGGTTCATTAGATTGAAATATCTGCGGTGCTTTAAGTTAGTATTTACCACAATTCAAATTTTTCTTTGGTTTTTTGATGGTTCGCATTATATTAGTTGGATATGGTGTCAAAAATACTAATAACATCCGTTTTGAAAATGAAACCATCAAATTTAAAATTGCACTTATTAGTTTTCAATAGCATTAAGGTTACAAGCAATAGAACACCTACAAAAAAGATGTAGGGGATGTTAGATACGGTTGCAACGGTTCTGATTAGTCTTAACTTCATAAGCCTAGACTTATCTTGGTTACCCTTCATCTTAACTGTGGACACTGACCATCTTGTGGTATAACCCGGGGAATAAGTTCTCCCATATGATCTACTGTCTAGTCGACCACAAAGTATAACGTGTGTTTCGCAGAGATACACAACATTTAGTCTTCCGGGCATTAAAATCGACCCCATTTTCGAGTACCCATTCGAAGATTGTATTAAGATCCCGGTTTGACGTTTCGTTCATATGTTGTCTCCTGGCCTCAATCTCCAAAAGGCTTGGTCTATAATTAAATGAATATAAATTTCAAATGTTACTATCATCTGCAAAAGAGTATATAGGATCTGAAGTTTGATGTAGGAGGTCATTAAGAGATATAAAAAATAGGGTAGAAGAAAGAATGGAGGGGTACCGCAACCCCTGAATTGATCTTGAACTCGTTTGATGAGATCCCATCTGTAACAGCTAACAGGTCCCTGAGAAAACTTGACATACCGACACCAAAAGCAATTAGTTTTGATATGAGTGCACCATGTCAGACTCTATCGAACGCCTTTTAAATATTTAAAGCCACAACCTGTTAGAAGAGGACGTCTGAAACGTCGATGGAAAGACCAAATAGAGGAAAATTTGTCAAAGCTTGGTCTACAAAATTGGAGCACTAGATCAAGATTTTCAAGCACTCCCGAGAATATTGAACTGGTTGAAAACTGTTTACGAGAAAATCTGCAACTTTCAATACGGAAAAGGCAACATCTCTGGGACTTACTTACACGAACTATTATTTATGAAATTTTAAAAAAGGATCTGAAGTTACACTATTTTAAAATTCAAATCGGTCAAGAACTGAAAGAAAGTGACATTGATTTTTGTGAAACAATGATTGAGCGTTTTCACATTATAAATTTATTTTTTTGGTGACATCAGCTCATTCGAGAAATCAACTCTTTCCTGCAGCGTGTGGCGCAGAACACAAGGCTTCTTTTTGACAGAGTCCTCGTCACTTGGGTCCTAGAAATTGGTGCCTTTGTGTTACCTGCTGAGGAGAGAAAATAATATATTCCTTCCTTACTATCAAGGTTCTCTTAGAGCCAGTCTGATGCAACAACAAAAGAAACAGTTGGCACAGATGAGGAGTACTAAGATCAGCAAGAGCTGGGCAGTGAAAGACGAGACAAGATTAAGTCTTATATCATGTAATCCTAGTATGCAGTGCCCTGTGATGATTGATATTAGAGTGAGTAGCATATGGTGCGGTGGGGACACTAAGTCTGCGGAACGCTTACCACCGTAAGTGGCCAAGTTAATCTTGAGACTGAGCAGTTTATTTCTGCGGACCAGTTGAACAATTTACAGGCTAATAAGGACATACTTATGTATTGATCAATATCGTTCTGTTTGAGGAGAGTACCAAGTTTTGCTAGATTATCCGCAATAGTGTTACCTCGTACATTGTTGTGGACACGTAGACAAGACAGCTTAATATTGGAATATCTCTGTAGCCCTATAGATGACTAAAAATTTGAAGGAAACCATTTTCTAGTAAGGCTATGTTTTGAGCCACTAACTCAGCCGGAAGCCAGTTTAGCATAGTAAAGAGTGCCTTTGAAGGCGTAGTCCTAATGTCACCAGTAATCATCATGGAGGATCATCATCTGAGGATTTTAGCAAATGATCATAGCTAATTAGTCTAACATAGAACAGGCTACCAAACAAGAGCCCCATACATGAATATAGGTTTTGCAACCATCTCAAAGAGCCGTGCAGTATTTGCGGGGAAAAGGCCCTATGTGTTGCCTAAGGCTGCTTTAGGCATCCTAGAATTGGTGTTTAAGCTCGAGGACAGCTTGTAGTCCAGAATGACCATCAAATATTTGGCGTGGTCAGTGAGCACCAGAGACTGATTGATGTGGCTACCTTTACCAACTTTAGGGATAAAGACTACCTCACATCAGTATAAAAGACAACTCATCTAGATCCGAATGAGCCAGGGAGTGATAAGGTCGGCATTATTTTGCAAATCTGCTGAAATAATGCCATAAGCACCTGTAGCTTTGTACGGTTTAAAACTGTCCAAAGCTCACTTGACCTTTTCTCAGTTAATAAAGATGGATGTGGATTCAAACCGATATTTTCGGATTTTTTAACACTGGCTCACTGTTAAGAGCTTTGCATCCTGGGAAGTGGGTTTCCATGAGGCCCTTAAGAGTTTCAGAACCACTGGTGTTCCAACTACCACAAGTTTTTTGACTATATCCCGTGATAGAAATCGATGTGGTCAGAATTTAGCGGCCAGACACCTCATAACTCAGCTAGCTACTGGTTATTGAGTATTATACTATGTAAAATATGTCTAACTAATACATTTGACGTTCGGAGCCGGAGTTAAAACGTAGGTCCCATTCAATGAGTCTAAAAATAGAATTGGATGCAGCTCATTGTCTGAGAGAAGTACCCCTTATTCCAATTGGAATTTCGTGGGAATTATGTATGTGTGTACTAGTCTCAGATGATCCTTTCAAGCCGCTGCAGAGGCTTCTCCAAGGCAGCATTTTCACATTTTTGACGACATTCTTGAATCTGGTCACTAAAGCTTTATAGGGGACCTAATTTGTGGTCCTTTAAGATTCATTAAACAGTCAATGACATTCTTGGCTATCCTTTATCTCTGTTCAACAATAGACACTGACCATCTTGTGGTATCTCACCCGTGGAACTACGTTAACACCCGTTAATGTAGTATGTTAACATATGCTCTGAGTTCTTCCATAAGAAGTATGAAAATATGGGTTAGAAACTAGTAACCCACTCTTGAAAAAAAACAGCTACTACGAAAAAGCTAAAATTAGAATAAAAACGGCTTCCTCTAATGTTAGTAGAGGACGTCTGAAACTTCGATGGAAAGACCAAGTAGAGGAACATCTTTGAAAGTTTGGGCAACGAAATTGGGAAATATACACACACGATCTAAGCTCATACTTACTTTTTTACTTTTAATGGCTATTACAGAACGTTTGTTCCAAAAGCCGAATATAGAATGGAATTCCAAGCAACTCGATCATCAGGCATCTTCTTCAAATTTTGACACCATTTTCGATTTTTGACAGTTTCGAGATTTCATCTTCCACCTGGTCTCTCCATCGGAGCTTTGGTCTTCCCTTTCTGCGTAAACCATCAACGAGTTCATATTCAAATGATTTTTTTAGCTGGAGAAGTTTCATCCATTCTCATAACATGACCCAGCCAGCGTAAACGTTTTATTTTAACAAGCTTAACTATGTCAATGTCGTAATATAGCTCGTACAGCTCATGGTCAATGCGGCACATGTATTCTCCATCAACGCAGATTGGCCCAAAGACTTTCCGAATTTTTTTCTCGAACACTCCAAGTACTGCCTCATCTGCTGTCGCAAGTATTAGTGTCTTGTAAAGCGTGATTTTTGTTAGTCGAGAGGTGGCTATTTAGACCATAGAAGCATCTATTAGTCATTATTACTCTTCTTTTGATTTCATGGGATAAAATGTTAGTTTTATTTACGGCGATACCGAGGAAGATAAAATCGTTTACTATTACAAAGTTGTAGTTTCCGACTTACACTGTTTGCCCGAGTCTTTCGAGCGCCTTGTGTATTAATACCATCAACTTAGTTTAATCTCCATTTACAGCCAGACCGACTTTGGAAGATTATTTTTCTAATTTCTCAAAGGTGTCAGTTACTGCTCCCAATAATCTATCCATGATGTCAATATCCTCAAAAACGTCTGCATCCCGTATGACTTTTTCCAGCAGGACATTAAAAAGATCACACGGTAGAAGTTGTCTTAAACCTCGTTTGGTATTGAATGGCTAGCAGAGGTTTTTTCCTATTTTAACTGCTGATCGAGTATCAGTTAAAATCATCCTGCAGAGACGTATAAGCTTTGCAGGAATACCAAACTCAGACATGGCTTGAAACACGGCTTGAAAGTGGCCTTGTAATCAACGGATAATTTGTATATCGATTTGTTTTTCGTAGGTTTTCTCCAGGATTTGGAGTAATATGAATATTTGGTCGGTGGTGGATTTATCAGGTCTAAAGCCACACTGATAGGGCTTAATTATCTAGCTTACTAACTTTCTCGCTAACTTTCACATAATATTTTGTATGCGATGGAAAGAAGACTTATTCCTCTTTAGTTGGCACATAATGTTTTGTCTCCTTTCTTGTGGACATAGTATACTGAGGTTCCAATCATTGGTTATGTGTTCCTATAGCCAGATTGTACGAACAAGCTGATACATGCTACTAACCAACATTTCAAAGCTCATGGAATTCTTAAATATGCTCGCCCTTTGACCTTAACAGGTTGTAAATATAGGTCATTTAAGTTAGTAAGTATACCTATACATACATATAGTTCTAATGATCGATAACTATTCTTTTTTTTTTATTAAAACTAAATTTGAAAATTAAAAAAATTCCTGACATATTTTCACTTACATAAAACGTCATGTAGAATGACATTTCACATTCCGAAATACGAAGTGCCATTGCGATTTCTGTTAAAGTTGTTTGAAAAACCAGAAAATAACAAAATAAATTCATTAAAGAAAAAAAAAAAAAAAAAAACAAATGGTTAAACACAAAAACAAAAGGGCGGTTACTAGAAGAGATAACAATTGCCCCTTTAAGAGAAAAAGGGAGGACAATATTTCAGTAAACTAAAACTATTAGTTAGAAAGAGAGGAGTGGAACAGGAGGTGAATTTTATTTAACACTTGGTTAACATTTACTGTAAACATTAAAAGTGAATGAGAGTGTGTTCAATAACAGAGAGCTTAAAAAACGGTAAACTAAAAGCAAAGAGTGATCGTTTTATACTAAAACGGGAAAAATAACATAAAAATGGTGGATTTTTTATGTTAAGTTTTTTTTATTATTATTTAAAGAAAATTTATATATTATATTAAATTGATTTAAAAAAAATGTTTGAAGGCAAAAAGATTAATGTGATTTAAAAAGAGATTTTTAATGGGGGGATTGAGATTTTAATTGTGAGATGCTGGTAAACAGTTTTAAGAAAAAACTCAAAACGTTCAGACGAATTTTTGAAAACGAAAACGGGCGTTGAGATTTAAAAAAATTAATTTTTTTTTTTTTGAAAATTCAAAAGAAAATTTAGAAAAAATTTTAAAAGATATAAAGAGATTTAAAGTAATTTTTTATTAAAGAAATTTTTGATACAAAAATTTGAATTTTGTTATTTTAATGTTTTACAAAAATCGTTTAATTAAATGTTGGTTTTTCTATGAAAAATTTTAAGAAATTTGTTTATTGAAATTTTGATTTTAACTGAAAATCATGAAATGTAATGGCACTAAAAATTCGCCTTTAACTTCTAAAGTAACGAAAACCCATAAACGTAATAACGCCAGTAATAACTCATTGTTAACAAATGCGGCCAATATGAAGATCACTAAAGCCATAGCCAATTCTAAACAAAATCGTAAATTATCGAATAAAGGATTAACTTCAGCCGCATTATTAAGTAATAATACCAGTGACAATCAAACAACGATACAAACTTATACCCAGCAAACAAATTATGAAAGAGAAAGTGATGTGAAAGACAAAGGATCCTCAATACAGGATCATAAAAGTGGTAAACAATCCCTACAACAACAACAAGCCACGACTAATAACAGCAGCTCTTTAATACAGAAAGAGATAGACTATGGAAAAGAGCAAAGATCATTTCTGCAACAGGCAGAAAATCAACCGATCCTCATAAATACAACAATATCAACGGATATACAACAAAGAACAGCAACAACAACAACAAGGAGAAATTCACCAACACCAAAGCAACAACAACAACAAACAGGAGTAACATTAACAGAAAGAGAGCAAAAACAGGCTTCAGCATTAGCAGCTACCACCACCAGCTTAAAGCAACAAACAGAATTTTTAGGGTCTGCAACAACAGCGACAGCGTCGGTGGTTACGACTGTATCGACAACGACCACGACAACGACGAATTTGAATTTATCGTCTTTGGCTGTTAAGGCACCACAATTCATATCAGTTGTCAACGAACAATCAAACCAAACAGTGTTACGTACCATAACAGCAACGACGACTCTAAACGAAGTTCAAAATTTTGAAAACGAAGACAAAAACGACGAAACGTCACCAAAGATAAACACAATCATAACCGCAACGGCAGAGTCTAAGATTGCAAATACCAATAATAATAACAATTCCGTAAACGTCAATATCAATGACGAGGCAAAAGATCATTATCACATAAAAAAATTCTCAAACATTCCGAAATCTTCATCACAAACAACCGCAAATCATGAAGAAAAATTAGATAATATTTGTAATAAAAGTGACCTACACCAAAGTGCTAATAATATAAATAATACTATTATAAATACGAATAATGATAACGATAAAAGTGAAACTTTAGAAAATCAACAAAAAATTTTGAATACTTGTAAAAGCAATACGAATCCAAGTGATAATTTATTAAATAAAACAGTGATAAATAGTGTTATAACCTCAGCCTCTACATCAACAAACCATTTAAATAATTTAGATAATTCTCTTAATAATACAAAAAATCTTGTTAATCCCCATACGACGGCTCCCTTAAATTATCGTGGTGCTAATAACTCAGTCATAATAACAAATTATCAAAATAATAATTCCCATAATTCTCATCAAACCCAACAAAACTCTTTGTATACTACTAACACTTCCGAATTTGTGGCCCCTGAACATATACTCAATAACACAAGCAGTGATCCAAATTTGAATTTAGCTGTCATAGGTTCATCGGCACAACAAATCAATACATCACATCATTTGAATCCCCAACTTACGCAGCAACATCACCCTCAAAGCTCTCTGGCCACAGAACATTGGTTAAATTCCTATAACTCCTGTGCCTATGATTTGTCCTTAAATCATCCCTCCGCCTCCACAGGGGATAATTCTCATAAGGATTTAATTAATTTGCAGCTTTTTTCCCCACTTACACAACTACATCATCATCATTCTCATTCGGGAACACATCATCACCTACAACATAATCAAGTTCAACATTCAAATCCTGCCTATTATACCACCACGACACACCTAATAAATCCCAATTCAAACCCTGCCACCAGTACCAGTTATTTACACGACGATACCATGAGATCCAATTTGGCCATTTATTCTTCCTCCTACAATCCCCATCACGATGCCATGCATCATCATCACGCCTTAATGGGGGCCCAAACACTCACGGCCTCGGCCCATACACCCTCCAGCATAGATGAGGTTATACAGGACACCCTCAAAGATGAGTGTTTAGAAGATCATCATACCGGCGTCAGTTATTTGACTTTGAGTTCCGTGGTAGATGTTCAATCTCTTAAGGATTCCTATCATTCGCCTAATTTAACACACGAATTGACTCATTTACCTTCGATAGCTCCCGCCCATATGCAAACCTCTTCGCCTCATCATCACTTGCAGAGTTTGCATCATTTACATCATAATACTTCGGCGAGTTCGGGCGCTAATTCGCCCTCACCCACCTCGGCTTTATCGCAATCGGGTGATATGGCCACGTTGCAAAGTTTTACCCAGTTAACGAATGCCAGTGGTGCTGGCAGGGATATTTATACCATGTTGACGGGCCCGGAGCAAACGCAATTGTTTAGCTTTAATTCACCGCCCTCGCCGGTATTATCGAATAGGTAAGTGCTAAATTTTTTTGTTTTATATTTTTAATTAATTTTTTGTTAATTTGCCATTAAGAAAGAAATAGTTTTGATTATACCAAACAAGTTTTTGGTTATACCAAACAATTTTTTTGATATCATCAATCAAATTTTTGTTTAATTTGGTCATAAATTTCTTTCTTTTAAACATTTTTTAAAACATTTTTTTTTACAAAGTAAAAATTTAGTTGGCACAAATAAAATTTTGGTTAGTTTTACTAAAACTTGATTCTTACAACTAAAAATGTTTGTGTTAAGCAAAATATTTTGATCATGGGTATTAAGCGACTACTTACTACTCATATGACCTATATTTATGGCCTTTCACCGAGCATATTTTAGAAATTCACGCGCTTTGATCTTGTGTGCACATATTCCAATTACTTAGGCCAAGCTTTATAGATTTTCTCCTCCTTGGTCTTTCCATCGAAGTTTCTTCTTCTTGCATTATGGGGTCCGTTTTTATTATAATTTAAGCTTTTTCATAGTAATGGTTTTTTTCAGGACTGGGTTCCTAGACCGACGTCCTAACCCAATGACTTACTTTTAAGGCCTTTATTTACAACCAGTTCAGGTCATTTTTTATAATTCACTTCGATAATGTGCGCTATTCGCGCCAATTTCGTAAGCCAAGCTTCGAAAGATTTTTCTCTACTTTTCTCTACTTTAATCGAAGTTTCGGACGTCCTCTTCTTACATTAGGGGGCCACTTTTTGTTCTAATTTCTGCTTTTTCATAGTAATTGTTTTTTTCGGGAGTGGGTTACTAGCCCGACGTCCTAACCCATATTTTTGTAGTTATTATGGGAGAACTAGCGGCTCATGTTAGCTCACTAAATTAACGAGAGTTATCGTAGTTACTCGGGTAATACCTCGAGAAGGTCAGTGTCTACAGTCAATATTAAGCAAAGACCAATTTAGTCTGGGCTTACCAAATTAAGACCCATCAGAACCGTTGCTTGGTATCCAACATCCCTTAAAACACCCCCGATTGTGTATGGCAAACGAATTTTGTTACATCGCCTACTGGCAACACAACCATTAAAAAAAGTAGTATGTATATGGCAACTCATGTCAGTTGCCAAAAGTTATCGAAAATTGTGACTGACAGCTAAGAAGAAGAAAAGACATTTTAATGCAAGAGCTAGGGAAAAAAGAAAATATTAATATTTAAACTTTTAAAAATTAGTGGTGCTTTAAGATTTTTTTTCGGATCGAGGTTTTCAAAAGTATCATGGAAATGTTTTCAATTCATGGAAATGTGCATAACCTATGTTGTCGATTCTTGAGCAAAAACTTTGGATTGTCTCAAAAATTTAAAAAATACAAAATAAAAACTTTTTATTTTGTCGGATGTATAGAAGGCATCATAGGACCATGGCAATAATTTTTTTCCACTTTTTTTTACAAAACAAAAATGACGGCAACTTAAAATTTCCGGTTGCTGAAATAACTTATAACTGGCAACTGGAATTGACACTTGTTGCCATTTAAAATATAATTAATAATTGACAAGGCAATTGAGATTCTGTTATCGGTTATCAGTTGCCATACGTAATGTCATTTCGACAATTGGCAACACAATAAACTTTTCTTTTCGTGCGGACCAAGATTGATGAACTTTTTCACTCCGATTAAGTTACCTCTGAAATACGCACCAATCGCTTGATTAGGTATCTAAAAACCTGATGAATTGAAGTCATTGGTTGCCAAATCGGGACCATATTTCTAATAATTCAATAATTCAACATTTTTAGTGATTAGAAAGTCCCTTTCCTGAGTTAAAATATGAGAGGCCTCGTTGTCGAGGTGAAGAATGATCCATCTTTGGCAGTAGGCTTTTCTTATTTATCCCATTTTTCGAAAAAAGAGGTTTCGATACCGAATTCACTCGACTGCTGTTTACTTTCAAACTCATGTCATAGACATGTTTTAAAGCATCGCGATCTTATTTTTTGAGGATTTCTTGCAAAATTTTACTAAAGGAACATGAGCTACTATATGGCGGTTCTGAAATTCCATTTTCCAAATCTAAAAAGATGTCGCGATCTTGAATTTTGAGTATTTCTTGCGAAACTATACTAAAAGTACTTGAGTTACAAGATGTCAGCACTGGAACCTCATTCTCAAAGTATGTAAAAAAGCAGCCCAAGTAATTCGAATGATGTTTTTATTTCAACTTTTTTTGCCAACCTTGCTCTATAGCTTCCCTAGCCTATTCCTAAGCCATAGCCGTAACCTTCCCAAGTCGTCTTAGAGTAGTTTTGAAATATGTTTTCTAAAAACTCTAAATAGTGGAAATAAATTAAAAAAAAACACTTTTTTTATATATCATAAAGCCCAAAAACACCTGAATTGGCAAAATTTTATAAATGACGTCTACCCCTACAAAATGGAAATATGAATCGCTCAAGAGTCATTAAATAAAAAAATAATAAAAAAATCTTTAGACTTTTGAATCATTATTGTAGAATAAAAACTACAAAAAAACTATAATAAAGTAAATTTTTAACAATTGTTTAAAATATTACAAAAAAGTCACAAAAACAAAACAAAAGAAAATCTGGAATTAGTCATTTAAATGAATTAGAGGTTACTGGGTTTTAGAATACAAAAATATTGAAATTGAAAATTTACCTATAAAGGAAATCAGGTTACAATAACTGAAAACTCAAGAAAACAATAATAAGTTCAATTTAACGAAAAATTTTGTTGATTTGAAAAATAAGCACGTGTTAATTTAGTGACTTTACAAAATGATTTAATAAAAAGTTCTAGGATTTTTTTTTTTAAATAAAGGGGAAATTTCTGTTCTAAAAATAGTATAAATTTTGGAATTTTGAATAAAAATCTTTAGCATGCCTTTTAACCACTTCTGATTCAATAATTCTTAATTTTGAATCTACCGGAAATCTTTTAAAAAAAATGGCAGCAACTAAACTTTAATTAAGTTGCCAATTGCAATAACTACATTATGTATGGCAACCGAAAACTCAGTTGCATTGTCAATTATTATTCATATTGTAGATGGCAACAAGATTCAATTCTAGTTGCCAGTAATAGATTATTTCAGCAACCGGAAATTCACATGATCCTATGAGAAGCACATGTGTGCCATCTAAACATCCGAGGATGCCTGGAAACTTTATTTTCAAATAAAAGAAGTCCTTATACTGTAATTATCAATTTTTGAGACAATCGATACCATGAGACTTCTGGAAACATCCATCCAAAAAAAATCTTAAAGCGGCACTAATTTTTAAAAAGTTTGAATATATAATATAAATATTTTTAACATTATTTTTCATTAAAATGGTAGCTTGTTCACAATTTTTCGTATTCTTAGATGCCAGTCACAATTAGAGGTTACTGGGTTTTAGAATACAAAAATATTGAAATTGAAAATTTACCTATAAAGGAAATCAGGTTACAATAACTGAAAACTCAAGAAAACAATAATAAGTTCAATTTAACGAAAAATTTTGTTGATTTGAAAAATAAGCACGTGTTAATTTAGTGACTTTACAAAATGATTTAATAAAAAGTTCTAGGATTTTTTTTTTTAAATAAAGGGGAAATTTCTGTTCTAAAAATAGTATAAATTTTGGAATTTTGAATAAAAATCTTTAGCATGCCTTTTAACCACTTCTGATTCAATAATTCTTAATTTTGAATCTACCGGAAATCTTTTAAAAAAAATGGCAGCAACTAAACTTTAATTAAGTTGCCAATTGCAATAACTACATTATGTATGGCAACCGAAAACTCAGTTGCATTGTCAATTATTATTCATATTGTAGATGGCAACAAGATTCAATTCTAGTTGCCAGTAATAGATTATTTCAGCAACCGGAAATTCACATGATCCTATGAGAAGCACATGTGTGCCATCTAAACATCCGAGGATGCCTGGAAACTTTATTTTCAAATAAAAGAAGTCCTTATACTGTAATTATCAATTTTTGAGACAATCGATACCATGAGACTTCTGGAAACATCCATCCAAAAAAAATCTTAAAGCGGCACTAATTTTTAAAAAGTTTGAATATATAATATAAATATTTTTAACATTATTTTTCATTAAAATGGTAGCTTGTTCACAATTTTTCGTATTCTTAGATGCCAGTCACAATTTTGGATAACTTTAAGCAACTGACTAATATTGCCATATACAATACTGGTTGTGTTGCCAGTAGACTAGGCAACTTAAATTTGGTTGCATGTAAGTGGGAACCATACAGGGAGTATTTTAGTTGAAAACCTGGCCAAAATTATTTAACGTGTTTATTGAATGAAAACTTTGGGTTTTTTTGCGGATTTTGGAGGACCGTTTGTCCTCCTATTCCCGTACGTTTGTCGTTTCATGTACTATTTTAACCAAAGTACAGGCCGTAGTTTTCAACAGAATTTGATGAAGTTTGGTGGATTTTGGTCATTATAAGTCCATTACTTTGCGTACCTCCCATACAATTACGCTCTCGGAAACAACTTAAATGACGATAAGTCTCTGGTTAAGAGAGATATAGTGATGCAATTTGGTCGATGTTCATTTTTTGTACCAAGGACAAAGCCAGTAGATTTTGATCGACATCGGTCTATTACTTCCCGTACCTCCCATACAATTATGCTCTTGGAAATAACTGAATTGACGATAAGCCTCTGGTTAAGAGAGATATAGTAATCAAATTTAAGTACATGTTCATTTTCGGTATCAAAGACAAAGTCAGTTGAATTTGGTGGATATCGGTCCATTATTTCGCGTACCTCCCATACAAATGTGATGTCGAAAACAACTGAAGTGATGATAAGTCTTTGGTAAAGTGAGATATAGTCATGAAATTTGGTGCATATTCATTTTTGATACCAAAGACAAAGTTAATTGATTTTGTTTGATATCGGTCCATTAATTCGCGTACCTCCAAAACAAATATGCTGTCGGAAAGAACTGAAATGACAATAAGTCTCTGATTAAGGGAGATATAGTAACGAAATTTGATGGATGTTCATTTTTGGTATCAAAGTCAAAGCCAGTTGATGTTGGTCAATATAGGTCCATTATTTCGCTTACCTTCCATATAATTATGCATTCGGAAATAACTTAAATGACGATAAGTACTTGGTTTAGAGAAATAAAGCTACGAAATTTGGCACAGCTAAGATTTACATAAACATCAACTACTGTCCCGAATTTTGTAACAATCGGTCAACATTAGGACATAGCTTCCATATTACTCCTCCTCCCGGAATCTTCTTCTTCTGTTATCCTTGACTCCCAGTGGAGCATAGGGCCTCTAGGAATCTTCTTAGATGCTATTAAATGTCAAGATACATATAATAGCGATAACGACCAAACTCGTGCCGAGTTTGTTTTTATTATTTTTAAATATATTAACTACTGATAACAATATGACACAATTTTAAGGGTCATGGTCTGGGGTCAAAAAAACTCATATGCCATGTGAAAGCACTAGACTAGTGTACAAAAAGCACTAGACTAGTGTACAAAAAGCATTAGACTAGTATACAAAAGCGTTTGGCGCTGGTGGGTGTAACTTTGGAGTTATCGCTTTTTAAAGTTGTAATTTTCTGTGCATAGGCCATGAGAAATGAATTACCATTAAAAAATCGTAAAAGGCTTAACCCTTTAATGTCAGTTTTTAAAATAATGCCAAAAAAGTATTTAAATTATTTATACCCCTCAGGGTATTATAAGTTTGTGTTGATTTATGTAACGCAAAGAAATATTTGTCTTAGACCCACCGTTTAGTATACCAGAATCATTTTCTGAGTCGATTTAGCTATAGGTCGCAATTCTGAAGATAATTTGATGAAATTTGGCACAGATAATTTTTGATAGTGTTACCATGGCTATTGAAATTCGTCAAAATCGGTCCATTATTTATGGCACCTCCCATAGGTCCCACTTCCCGGAATTGATAGTTTGGCCACAAATATCAATATTTTTTAATGCAATTTAAAGCATATACTGCTTGTGAAAACCAAAATTACTGTACCAAATTTCATTGAAATTGGTCCACATTTGACCATAGCTCCCATACAAAGTCTTCTGTCAAATCGCTCTAAATGAGACAAAAATCAGTAAAACGCTAGTAAATCTGAAGATAATGAAAATTTTGAGTAAATTTTTTGCATACATAATTTTGGTAAAAACTGCAATCAATTTGCCAAATATCGAGATAATCGGTTTATATTTGACCCTAGCTCTCATATAAGTCCAAATGACGGAAAAAACTTAGATACATATATAAGTTTTGAGAAAATGTTTACATTCTGGCAAATTTAAGCAAATATTTGTCTTTATACAGGAAAAAGAACATCTTTGATTTAAGTGGTGAAGGGTATCGTATGGTCGGGATTTACCGACTATAGCACTTTCTTACTTGTTTTTTTTTTTTTATTAAATTTAGGCATCTGATTTCAAATAAACGTTTTCCAAGTTAGTACAATTTATGGTTTAATAGGTACTCGTAGGTGGGAAGAGGTTAATGAGTGTCTCAAGGCACTTTTATTGATTAAAATGTAGTCATTTTATATTTTCATATTTTGCTGATTTTTATTGCAAATACTTAACATTTTTTGCAAATAAATTTTTTGTGATTATGATAATCAAAAAAACACAATTTTTGTTGTTTGAGCAGCATAAATGAATTTTTTATTTCGAGATTTTTTTTTTGTAATTTTCCTTATTTAGCCAAAGAATTGAGCTTTCAAAGTCTTCAAAGATATTTTAAGCTTTATTATAGCAACTACTATAATAAGCTTTGAAAAAAAAATAATTTTTGTGATGAGTTCCTTGAGGCATGGTTAAGCATTAGAGGGTTAAAAGTATTGTTTATGTTTATGGATATATAACACATCTTTGCGATGTATGTTTTACACCGTATGTTGGACGTAAAAACAAATTCTTCTTTAGTTACTTCAAAAAAAAAAAAAATGTAACCCAAGTTTAAAATAAACAAAAAGTTGAGCACTTATATACTTTTCAATTCAACACCTGGTCACCCTTTTTCATTAAATTCAGTTTAATTCTTTATAATTTTTATTCTTCTTGTTTAGATAAATATAAAACGTGTTAAATTTATTATTTTAATTATATTTATAGTAAATTTAAAAGACAACAACTTGTACCCTCTTGCCCCGCATTAAATGCGGAAATTAGCCAAGTTTAGTTGAATAAACTCTTTTGGTTTTGGGGGAAACCGTTGCTGTAAAACTGTGGACAAACTTGAGCGCCGTAATTATGGCACGTGTTTAGTGTAAGCAACCAAGTGTTCAATACATCTGAGGGGGAGGGTTACAAAAGGTGAAAAGTGTGCCCGCATATTTTTGAAAAATAATAAAGTTGTCTAACTAGGGCTTCTTAATAGCAAGGGGACCATTAGAAAAAATTTGTAAGACTCAAAAAATTGTTAATAAAATTGAACTACATATATTTTTTTTAAGGAGTTTAAACATTTGCCCTATGTGCCAGAGAAATGTGGGGGCATTTGCTACCCGTTTAATTAAAGTATCTTCAGAAATTGAAAAGCTTAATTATGTAAAATTAGAATATATTTAAAATGTTGTGTGTAAAACGTCTTTTAAGATTTCAGGTTATCTGTACTAAACGTTGTAATCCTAAAAATTTACTATAAATTATTTTAAAATTTTGGGGGTGTACTAATTTCATTTAACTCTTCCAGGTTTAAGGTTTCTTATAAAAATTTGTTAACTAAACATTTATTTTTTCAAAACTTCTCTACGAATAAAATATTCATATAAATTAAGTCTAAAATATGTTCAAACGTAACCCAAAACGGTTATTCGAAACTTCATTTTGCCTTCAACAAAATTTTTATTTATTTTTTTTATAACATTTAAATATTAAATGTAAAAAATAAATTAGTATATGTATGTCTGCCGCCAGTTTTAGAAAAATAGCAAATACTCTCGTCTATAAATGAAAAAGTTTATTTAGGGTATTTGGCATAAAATAGACGATGTACAGTACACAAATTACATACATACATACATTTACATTTGTTTATTTATTTTCATTTCATTACAAAACCCAAAGTGTGAAATTTTAGTTA
The DNA here is from genome assembly GCA_933228675.1 of Stomorhina lunata. Classification (NCBI taxonomy): domain Eukaryota; kingdom Metazoa; phylum Arthropoda; class Insecta; order Diptera; family Rhiniidae; genus Stomorhina; species Stomorhina lunata. The sequence continues at coordinate 34,552,275 of OW121740.1, read as the reverse complement.
TTTTCGAAAAACAGTTGCAGTTTCGTTATACTATTTTTAAATTGAGGTTTTTGTGGTTTATTTTGAATATAAGCGGTTGCCCGTTAGAATGTTTTGAAATTTATTACATGATTTCTAGGATTTTTACATAAAGGTGATTTGAAAGAAATTTTATAGTTCTGAAATCTTTTGCTTAGAATTAACATTTTTGGTTTTTTTGACAGTGGGACCATGGCTATTGAAATTCGTCAAAATCGGTTCATTATTTATGGTACATCCCATAGGTCCCACTTCCCGGAATTGATATTTTGGCAATAAAACTCAATATTTTTTCATGAAATTTAAAACATATATATGGACCAAAATTATTGTACCAAATTTTGTTGAAATCGGTCCACATTTGACCATAGCTCCTATACAAACTCTTCTGCCAAAACGCACTAAATGAGACAAAAATCACCAAAAACGCTCGTAAATCTGAAGATAATGAAATGAGTTTAGTTTTTGCATACATCATTTTTATAAAAACTGTAATCAATTTGCCAAATTTCGTGATAATCGGCCCACATTTGACCTCTCATCTAATGACGGAAAGAGCTTAAATATATAAGTTTGTATGAAAAATATTTGTCTTTATACAGGAAAAAGAGTATCTTCGACCTTAGCATAGTCGGGCTTAACCGACTATAGCACTTTCTTATTTGTTTTTCATCTAATGATGATCCATGGCAAAAATTCCATGCATTAAAAAAAATACGCAATGACTTTAAAAGCTGATATACCCATCCTTTTCCTTCTTTGGCTCTGATTCTCCACGTAAAATCCTATGTTTGGTCTCCTGTGAGTTGAGGTGGATTGATATTTTGTCCGCGTTTACAAAATTTGTAGTTGATAGTGATCAAGAAGATTCTTCTCAGATCCAGAAACTAGTGGACACTACCTCATTTATTAAAAAAATTAAGGAATATGCAAATGCGACTGCCAAAATCTATGTGCTAAACTACGAATGGCACCCCATGACTCCAACACTGCACAAAACTCTTATTCATGACGGTATCGTCATGAAGCAATTCAGATTATACCGTGAGAGTTATTCAAGAAAATTCAGAAAGTAATGAAACCGAGATGTTCTAAAAAGCCTATTTTGAACACCGTTTTTTAGTTGTAGTACGGTAAAAACTCAAAAGAATAGATAGTTTTTGATCAGATTATATTTATTTATAAACCTTGTCCCTTTCACAACCAACAAATTTATTCCCGAGTATCATTAAACTCTAAATATTTCAAAATTAGGGGTAGTTCTTCCTCAATGAAAAAATACTTATTATAGGGGGAAATCTTGTCCCCCGGCCAACCAAAACATTTATTCTGAAGTATAATTGAACTGTAAATATTTCAAAATCCTCCTTATTATAGCGTACCCTTTGGTGAAAATAGGTAGAGTCCTCAAATCATATTTCACCGATATTTTATCGGATCTTTAATTAAAAACATAAAAGATGTGCACCTGATCATAAACGTTGCCGATAAGTCTATTAGAGCTAATTTATATCTTCTAATTAGTTTGGATGTGATGCTCAGTCCTTATAAGATTTTAAACGCAGCCTGACTTTCGATGTAGATGGTCACCACAAAGTTTTCAGTTATATAGAATTTATTCGGAAGTCTTCCATATTGCAAAAATCTCTGCCTAGAAGAGAGTAAGTCTAGAAAAGTAAGCCTAGAAAACCTTCTAATATCTTACTTAAGCAAATAGATGGCAGAACAGATCCACTTTTGACTCATCTGTGAAAATTAATTTGCCCTGAAAGAGCAATGTGCGATCCTTTCACATTGTCTTATCAGGAATAACGACTTCTGGTTTTTAATTAAACAACAACTCCTTGACTAAATAGGCTGTGAGAGGTGACCCCGGCTCATAGCCCTGAAGGTCTTTTAAGTTCGGGTACTGGTATGTCCTTCCTATCTATATTTGAGTATACCTGACTCATTCAACTTCGACAGACTTCTACTATAGCCGCCACTTTCTTTATGAAATGATCCAAGAGGAATGAAAAAACAACACGTCAAGGGCTGACTCTGGACTACATGTTAAGGTTCCGGTTATACCAATACTTGCATAAGGCTAGACTTTATTCAAAAGTCTCAAAAAGAGTCTTTATTTACTGATTATCATCATAATGCGAAATAGTACGTAGGACGGGTCTGACAATAGTTGTGTAAATCCAGTGCCTGACTATTGGCCTTAGTCCCCACTTCTTACCTATCGATTTCCCACAGAATAGTAAACATTGAGTTCCTTTTTAATTCTTTGTAAGGGTAGCTTATTGTCCAAGAAAGACCCTGGAACTTGGGTTCCAGCCTGACTGTTGGTGTGGCCCCTGTTAGAAGCATCGCGAGTAGAACGTTCGATGTGGAGTTGCATTTCATCCGGGTACCGTACCCACCAAAAGAGAAACCTTGTTGATACGCATGTACCTATATCTGAGCGCTGGTGGATGTATTTTAACACCCGGTGTTGAGAGTACCGTGGAATAGGCCTGTACGTTAGTGTGTCCATGTAAAACCTTGACTTTCATGTCTAAGATAATCTTACTATTGAACATGGTTATTGCTTACTCTCTTAGGAAGCCCTGTATATTCTCAAGAGAACCTTTAATCACATCAGTCTTGTTGTTTTTGAAATTTTTAATTGACATTTGTAAAAAAGTCTCAGTAGTTTTGAATAAGAAAATAAATGTAATAACTCCCACAATTTAGCAAAGGCTCAAACCAGTTTTGAGTACGGGAACACATTTGTGTGAGTTTTGGGTAACTTCGGGCTGATTCGGGTAGTTTCGTTACCATTCTTCTTCTTCTGTTATCCTTGACTCCCAGTGGAGCATACCATACGGGAACATAACTATTATTATTCAAATAAAAATAGATTGTATTTCAGTCTAAAATAACAAGATTTGAGTCAGAGAGTGATAAACATAATCCCTCCTATTTGTTACTTTTCTGGGATCAGCAAGAAAACCACTAAGGCCTAGAGAGTAATGGTAGCCTGCAGAAGATCTAGGTCCCTGTCGCCTAAAAAAGATATAGGTGGAATCAAGATATAGGTGGATCAACAGGACAAACCTTAGAAGTTGCTTAGACATTCTAACTGACCACTGTGCCCTAAACTCTATTCTAAACAGGTACGATAGGAGCATTCCTGACATTTGTATATTATGCCTAGATTAGTACTTGTCCGAATGGGTAGAATACATTCTCTGTCCCTGTCCAAGGCTATAGCATCGTAGACTTAAATGTCTAGCCGATAGGTTTCTTGTAGAGCTGAATAATCTAATATAATTGGACTTCACTTTTTTCCTTTATCACTTTCACTATCCTCAGATGTCTATGTATGTATATACTTACTTTAAGTTTTCTATTTTTTCGTCATCAATGAAGGATCACAATGAACCCTAAGGGTCTTTGGGTGAAGCTGTCATTCTGACACCACCTTTCAGAACTAACCTTATTGAAATTTGTACACATTTTAAAGGTTAAGTATAGTTTGAAAGGTAATCTGCTATGTGGAATTAATTTTGCTGGTTTAGGTGAATACCCTTAATGGATATGTAAGTTAAAATATTTACTAACAAATCTATTAAATATCCATATTGACCCATATTTTGTTTGCAGTTTTAACTAGAAAACCTATAAAAAGCAGTTTCAAAGGCCTTTTATTTTTATAAACATAAAATTATAACTGAAAACAAAAAACAGCTTTTGTCTGAAAAATAAAAATTGCAGTTTTGTAGAGGCAGTAGAGTTTGTTCATAAAAGACCCAGAGTTAAAGTCATAAATTTTGCTGTTTAAATCAAGCGTTGGTTCCAAACAGAACAAAGTATGTGACTTTTGTTAAGAAAAGCGAAGAAAACAAAATAATACAACAAATTTCAAAAAGAAAAAATCATTGCAAAAAAAAAACAGATTTTAAAATAAAACATTTTTAAAAATTTTAAGCAGAAAATACGTAATACTAACTTTGTTTGTTATACCCTTCACTACCATAGGTGGAAAGGGTATTGTAAGTTTGTGCTGATGTTTGTAACGCATAGAAATATTTGTCTTAGACCCACCTTTTAGTATACCAATAGGCTTAGAATCACTTTCTGAGTCGATTTAGCGACGTCCGTCCGTCCGTCTGGCTGGCTGGACCCCCATGTAAACCTTGTAATCAAACTACAGGTCGCAGTTCTAAAGATAATTTCATGAAATTCGATACAGAATTTCGATTTTTTTGATAATGGGACCATGGCTATTGAAATTCGTCAAAATCGGTGCATTATTTATGGTACCTCCCATAGGTCCAACTTCCCGGAATTGACATATTGGCCACAAATATCAATATTTTTTCATGAAATTTAAAACAAATACTGCATATGTAAACTAAAATCACTGTACCAAATTTCGATGAAATCGGTCCACATTTGACCATAGCTCCCATACAAACTCTTTTTTAAAAACGCATTAAATGAGACAAAAATCTCTAAAACGCTCATAAATCTGAAAATTATGTTAATTTTAAGTTTATTTTTTGCAAACACAATTTTTGTAAAAACTGTAATCAATTTGCTAAATTTTAAGATGATCGGTCCACATTTGACCCTAGCCCCCATATAAGTCAAAATCACGAAAACAGCGTAAATTTATAAGCCTCAAGAAAATGTTCGTATTTGGACAAAATTTAGGAAATATTTGTTTTATACATGAAAAAGTACAACTTTAACTTTAGTGGTGAAGGGTATCGTATTGTCGGGCTTGACCGACTATAGCACTTTCTTATTGTTTTTTTATAAGTATGAAATGAAGAAAAAACTACTTCCTATATGCAGAAATATTATTATTACGAATACTATAAACAAAACAATTTGTAAGATAAACTTTTAACAAAATAACTGAAATACAACTCAAATTTTAACTCAAATCTTTCCAAATAGTTCATATTCTAAAAGAGTATTTTAGAGATTAAACACGATTTTCTTTTCGTATTTCATATTATCTTTCAAAACGTTAAGTTATTTTAATAATTTCTTTGATTTCTTTTGGCCAAGCTTAAGAGTTATTCAAATTTTCTTTTATTTTGTCTTAAATTTATACAAGATTTTGAAATTTGATTTTCTTATTTCTTGAGTTTTGAGTGCATTCACGTACGAAGTGTTTAATTTTTTTATGACAGAAGAACAAAAATCTTAAATTCTATATGGGAAAAAAAAGAAGAATCAAGTTTAAACTTTTAAGAATATTTTCAGTTCACGAAAACAGTTTGTCAGGCATATAAGTTTTATAAGATTTTACCTTGTCAAAGTGTTAAGTTCAGTTTTGAAATTAAGACGCGTGTTGAGAAGTGATTCCGATATACCAAATAAATCAATAAATCACAATTAACCTATAAGAAAAAATACAAATAAAAAAATAAATTTAAGCCAATAAATCAATAAAAAATTAAATTTTAAATAAATCAAGCCTTAAAAACTTCTTAAATTTCAAAATTTGAAAAAACCTAAAAAAATTAAAATAATCCTGAAAAAAACAAACATATTTGAAAAATGTTTTGACTTAACCGAAATAATATTAAAACAGTGTTTTCTCCCAGCTTAAGTAAAATTCTTTGAAAAATTTACAAAACAAAATTAATTTTTCTAAAATTAAAAAAACCCTCAAATTCCCCCTAGAACTTAAAAAAATAATGATTACATATAAAAAAACAGAATCAGAACAAACACCGTTTCCATTTTCAAAAGTTTTATTTTAAAATTTTTATAGATTTCTAATTTTAAAAAGTTTTTCTGTAGTGTATTGCACTAAGATCCCAATTTATTACAATTATTTATTATTGTAATAAATAGTGTTTTGATATAACCAAAAAATGTTGGTGGAGAAAACTTTCCTCTACGCGTTTCGATGGTTGGTTAGGCCATCTCATCAGGAGGATTATCCCTAATTCTAGACAGAGCGAAAACTACACATTATATCTTGTATAGAGGGACAGAATAAATATGAATTATTATGTCCAACAAATATCAACATAAAGCGAAGTTTTCTAATTTTATTCGTATTTCAAAAAATTTTCAAAATATTCAGTAAACTCGTACTTCAATATTATTCTTTCAGAATTTCACAAATTTTGAACTATATTTAAAAAATTCTAGTTCTATGTGCACATTTCCCCCTGCTTCTATCCTGCGTATTTTGGACTTTCCTGCCCTTATTTCTTAAGACTTTTAAAGAGTTTACCTTTTAAAATTCTAAAGATACTCAGGGTTAAGTATTTTATTTGTAAGGGGGAAAAACTTTCCCTTCGCCGATCCAATTAACATATTTTAAAAATGTTTTGACTTAAACAAAATAATATTGAAATAGTGTTTTCGTGAAAAATTTAAAATTTTTTAAAATTAAAAAAAACTCCTCGAATTCCCTCTTCAAAGTATTTCTAAATATTTCAGCTTAAGCTCTAATAAAAATATTATGATTACTATATCACAACATAACCTAAACAAACACCATTTCCAATTTTAAAAGTTTCGTTCTTAAATTTTCACAGATTTCTAACCGACAATCGTTCTTTGCGAATATCTGGAAATTTTGCAGGTGTTTTGAAGTTATTGAAAATGGTTTTTGTATGCCCTCACCTAGGCCTATAAACCCCACTAGGGTTCTTAAAAAAAAAAATTGCTCATTTGTGACATCGTGTTATTTATCTTTTAAAATTTCATAAATTTTGAACTATATTTATGTACATATTACCCCTATACCACCATGCTCCTATCCTGCGTATTTTTGACTTTTCTGCACTCGTTTATTTCGATTTTGAAAGACTTTACCTTCAAACTTTTAAAGATACTCACGTCTTAGTATTTCATTTGTATCGGGGGAAAAATTCCCCCTAAACCAATCCTACCATATTTTGTTCAAACTACTACCAGTGACCAACAATTTGGATGCAAATGCTTGAAAGCTATACCTTGACATGTAAATACATGACAAATTTATAGAAATATTTCAGAAAATTCCATTATAAGAATTTTTTAATATAGTAGTGTTCCCATAAGATAACGAAACTACTCAAATCAGTCCGAAGTTACCCAAAACTCATGCAATTGTGTGAACAAAAGATTCCTGATGGTTTAAAAAACATTTGTTTAAATATTCTACAAGATTAATCAATTGTGGACTATAATTATAGTGTTTTGTGTTACCGTACTTTTGGGTAAATTTTTCTTATTTGTACGAACTTACCCAGAGTGTAAAGAAACAGATCTTATATTTTAGAACATTCTTATATTACTTAAGAATTTTTCTAAATATATTTTAAAAATTTAAGAAATTTAGGAATTTTCTTATAAAATCAAACAATTTTTCGAAAATTTTCAGAAAGAAAGATTTCAATAAAGCTCTATATATAAATTTCCCACAGTTGTAAGATCTTTTAAAGCTTAAATCTTCTCAAATATACTTTAAATATATTTTTGAAAATTTTAAATTATATTTTTGAAAATTTTCTCTGACCTTAAAAATAACAATTTCCACAAAAGCTCCTTTCTTAAAGAGCTTTTTGGAAGAGACTTTAAAAAATGCGCGTTGAAAAGTATATTATTAAAAGCTCTTTTTAAAACTCACTTTGAAAGACTTTAACAAACTTTGAAAGAGTTTTACAACCTTTCAAAAGATAAATATACATTTTATAAAAAAGTTTTTTAAGCTTATTGATTAAAACTCCTTGTACTAAAAAGCTTTGAAGATTGTTTTCATAAAGACTTACATATATGGCACAAAAGCAAACACGCAATATTCATAGAAAGCTTAAAAAGCTAAAAATAGCATTTTAAGCTTGATTTAAGTTAATTTAAAATATGTCGAAAAAGCTTTTCACGCATAAAATAGAACTCGCCCAAGTTTGATTCCTTAACTTATTAAGATTAAAAGGTCAATTGTGTTTATCATAAACATAGATTTATATCTTATCAGCTCTAGTTCAGTTACTTAATATGTAGCTTTTCTTTTGGAGTAAACTTTAGAAATCATATCTTAATAAATATGTAGTTTGTTTGTATTGGAGACATAGCTGTTGTACTCCTTTTTACATTCCCTTTGGAAACAGTTTAATCACTTCAATTTATTAGCACTTTTATAGCTTTTTTTCTTACTTCCTTCTTTGATCTTGTGTTGTCGGAATTTGTTTACATATAAATTATGATTTTTTGTGGCTACCCCGAATCTTATGCTTTAATTTCAACTTAAGGTCTGTGCTCTTTAAGACCACCATCAATTTGTTTGTTTAATAATGAAAGACAATACAATTACAACAAAATTATGGGCGTTCTTTTTGGGATACAATAAAAACCAAAGTGACGTAGTTAAAAGTTTAATTAAACAGCTCTTGAATGAAGTTCCCCAAGGTCGAATTAGGGAGGTAGTACAGAGACCAAAGATTGATTGAGACCAAAGAGTGATCTGATTAAAGCTCGGAGTTAAACATTAACAGTAAAATGTGAGAGAAAGTTTAAAAGGTGGCTTAATAAAAGCTTTTTTAAGTTAAATTTGATGTTGAAAATAGAAGCTGTAGAACATTGTTGAGATATAATGCAGTTGAAACGAAATTCAAGTCCTGAATTGCACTTGCTACATAAATATCAGCAAAAAAACTTGGTTTTAAAAGCTTAAAGCTTTGCTTCCTTTAGTTAATACAACTAATATTACCTATATTTTCTGTAGCGTAATTAAAATTTGCGTTGATTTACTTTTGAAAGTGTTGAGTCATGTTCCTTCCTTTTTTTGTTAAACATTTTAAGAAATTTGATGATTTATACAAATAAATCATTCAAAGAAACTTGATGGTCAAAAAGTTTATAGTAAAATATCACAGTAGCTTTCGATAATATCTAGGGAAAATAAACAAATTAAGATTTTGAGATTGCGAAACCAAAGATTTTAAAGATATTTAGGAAATGAAAATAAACAGAGCTTTAGAGAAGCGTAAACAACACGGGGGAACAAAAATTTTCGAACCAATATATTTTGAGCTTGCAGATTTATTTTAATTCTGAAAAAAGCTTTTATTTTTTTGTATTATTATTTAATTTTTTCAACATTATAGTTTCAGTTCCAGTTTAATTCAATTTCAGTTCTAATTCAGTTCTAGTTCAGTTCAAGTTCAGTTCTAATTTAGTTCTAGTTCAGTTCTAGTTCAGTTCTAGTTCAGTTCTAGTTCAGTTCTAGTTCAGTTCTAGTTCAGTTCTAGTTCAGTTCTAGTTCAGTTCTAGTTCAGTTCTAGTTCAGTTCTAGTTCAGTTCTAGTTCAGTTCTAGTTCAGTTCTAGTGCAGTTCTAGTTCAGTTCTAATTCAGTTCTAGTTCAGTTCTAGTTCAGTTCAGTTCTAGTTCAGTTCTAGTTCTGTTCTAGTTCTGTTCTAGTTCTGTTCTAGTTCTGTTCTAGTTCTGTTCTAGTTCTGTTCTAGTTCTGTTCTAGTTCTGTTCTAGTTCTGTTCTAGTTCTGTTCTAGTTCTGTTCTAGTTCTGTTCTAGTTCTGTTCTAGTTCTGTTCTAGTTCTGTTCTAGTTCTGTTCTAGTTCTGTTCTAGTTCTGTTCTAGTTCTGTTCTAGTTCTGTTCTAGTTCTGTTCTAGTTCTGTTCTAGTTCTGTTCTAGTTCTGTTCTAGTTCTGTTCTAGTTCTGTTCTAGTTCTGTTCTAGTTCTGTTCTAGTTCTGTTCTAGTTCTGTTCTAGTTCTGTTCTAGTTCTGTTCTAGTTCTGTTCTAGTTCTGTTCTAGTTCTGTTCTAGTTCTGTTCTAGTTCTGTTCTAGTTCTGTTCTAGTTCTGTTCTAGTTCTGTTCTAGTTCTGTTCTAGTTCTGTTCTAGTTCTGTTCTAGTTCTATTCTAGTTCTGTTCTAGTTTTGTTCTACTTCTATTCTAGTTCTGTTCTAGTTCTGTTCTAGTTCAGTTTTAGTTCAATTTTAGTTCAGTTCTAGTTCAGTTCTGTTCTAGTTTTGTTCTACTTCTGTTCTAGTTCTGTTCTAGTTCTTTTCTAGTTCTAGTTCTGTTTTAGCTCTGTTCTAGTTCTGTTTTAGTTCTGTTCTATTTCCGTTATAGTTCTGTTCTAGTTCTGCTCTAGTTCTGTTCAAGTTCTGTTCTAATTTTGTTTCAGTTCTGTTTCAGTTCTGTTCCAGTTCAGTTCCAATTCTGTTCTAATTCTGTTCTGATTCTGCTTTAGTTTTGAAAACTACTTTACTTATATTTCAGATAAAATTTTTAATATTTATAGTAATTCACAAAACTCAATGACAAACGACTGCTAATAAAAATATGTAAAATATAGAATTTATATAAAATTATTAACATCCGGTTTAAAATAAAGAAAATATTCAAGATGAATATGTTTTTCAGCAATTATAATAATATGTATTTGAAAAACTATTGCTATAGGTAAATAAAATAAAAAAAAAAAACAATATTAAAAATTACAATTTAAAACAATGACATCATTTTCAATTAAAACTAAAATGAACTTTAAATACAAAAATTTTAATTTTTCAAACCTTTAAAAATTTAATTTCAAAAATTTGCTTAATTTAATTTCAAAAATTTGCTTAACTAAACAATAACTTTCTTTATTTTCGATAAAATTCCAGTTCTGTATATGCGGCCCCTTTGCTAGCAGCAACCGCCAACAGTAATGGCTTACAGTATGCAATGCCTGGAGCCGCCACCAACTCAACGCCACCTTCACCGCCGCCCACAAACTCAAATCATCATAGTTCAGCATCTGCGAATAACTCTACCTGCGCTCAAACCTCAGCCACTGCTTTAACCACTCATGCCAGCAGCAATAATCTGCATGAAACACATTCCAATTCAGATGACTATGGGTCCCCAAAGAGCACACAAAGTAATGGTGGTGCTTTGCCGGCATTTCAGCGCATAGCTAATGCCTCGTACCAGCAAAGTGCTGGCGCTGGGGTAGAACGTTATGGCTCTTTGGCTAATTATAGAAGTCATGTAAGTTGAAATATTAAAATTTACTGACTTTTTAAACACTTTGACTATTTACTTTTCTTTTTTGTTAACAAAACAGAACGATACCTGGTCTAGTCCTTATGAGTCAATTAGTTATGCTCCCTCTTCTTTGGGTGCCAATCAAGCTTTGAACAATGCCATAACGGCCGCCAATACAAATGTTATACGTTCCGCCGTTAATGGTCGTCCCGTCGGCTCATCGTCGGATTTAGCAAACTCCGCTGCTGCAGCTTCAAATTTAGTAGCCGCCCATTTGTCGGCCTCGGCTTCATTGTCAGCAAGTAAGTTTTATTTTTCAATTATTCATTTGTTTTTCATTTATTTGTACATTTTTGTTGTTAATTATTTATTTAATATTATATTAAAAACAAGTATTTGGTAGCTGATGTATTTATTTAATTTATTTAAACTGATAACATTTATGTACTAAATATATATTTAATTTATTATTTAAAATACATATATTTGCTTTAAAACAAATAATAAGAGGTTATGAACTTTTCCTAGAAAGCCAGACAAATATGTATGTATTAAGAAATTTAAAGAATTTAAATTTAATGTGGAGATTTTTTGACACAAAATTTAGGTTTTGAAATTGAATTTTCAATTTGCTTAAAAGTTAACTTCTAAGTGTAAAAGGAAATTTGAAGAACTTTCATGAAAGAAAAATTGTTTAGCACTTTCTAATTGTAAGTCCCGTTTCACACGAATCAGGTTTACTTGATCAGTTTTTCTTTAAATTTCTTTTGAACCTGCATTCAAGTTCACATACAAACATTTTTTTCATCAGTTTTCATTTTAGTTTCCTTAAATTTCATACAAATTTTAAAAATTTTCGTAAACTTGACAGTACGGTACGATTTGCTCAATTTCAATTAATTCAAGACTTGATAAGCCAAACCTGACTAATGTAAAAGTAGACTTACATGTTTTTCAAGTGCCATTTCACACACATCAGGTTTCCCTGATTAGTTTTTCTTCAAATTTCTTTTGAACCTGCATTCAAGTTCACTCTTCTTCATCAGTTTTTATTATATTTTCCTTAAATTTAATTCAAAATTTCGAAATTTTTGTAAACTTGATAGTTTGTGTGAATTTCAATTCTGTCAGATTTTTCATATACAAACTCAAGACTTGATGAGCCAAACCTGACTGGTGTGAAAGTAGGCTACTTATTATTCAAAATTTCTATATTTTTCAAAAATTTCACATCCTTTCAAACTATAAATAGCATTTTTAAACCCATTTTTACTACAAAATAATTGAACATTTTTTGAAAACTGTTTCTCAAAACATTCCCAATTTTTCCGAACTTTTACATGTTTTTAAAAAGTTTTTTATCCATTTTTAAAAGCTATTGATATCAATTCCAGATTTAGGAGAAATTTTCAAAGAAAAATTACACAAGTTAAGAATTCAAAATAAAATTCCTCAAGTACTTTTCTTAGCCTAACGAGCCTTTAATGTAAAACTCCCTATTTTCAAAATTCTCATTCATTTCATTTTCTTAAGCTTGTGTGGCCACAATTTAGAAAAAAATACATAAATTTTCAAATTTCACACTTACTCAATTTTCACAAATTAGTGTTTTCTAGGTAGTTTTCCTCCTTTTTTCTGTCCTTTAAAATTCTTTGTTTTTTTGAAACGTATTTACGTAACCTGTGTAAATGTGGTCTAGGTTTCAAAACACACAAATAATGAATTTAATGGTAAATAAATGGATTCTACTTAGTTTTGAAAAGAATTTGTGTTTAAACAGATTTTTTAAAATATTAGAGGAGAGTAATTAGGATTTGAAATATATGAGTTTCCTGTGTTAGTCATAGTTATATGTGGAGAAAATAGGTTATAGAAAATTTTTTAATGAAAGAAATTTTGATGGTCAATTTTTGGGGAAGAGAAAATCATTTAAATTTTAACTTACATTTTCTTGCAAATTCCTTTCACTTAAGGTCTTAAGAATCGATTAATTTCTATTTAATTTCAAAAACAAACAAAATAAAATTTAAATTAATTTAAAGTTGAAAGTTCGACTATTTCTGACTGCGTATATAAGCCAAAATCTATTAAATATCGGTCTACGAGTATATATCTTAGGTAAAATATGCGATATTAGCACATTGTACCATGCAGCAGAATTTCCTCTATGCTAATGTAACGCTAGTCCCCAAAAAGGGAGAGGCCTATAAACCTTTTACCAATTGCACTCTAAAAAGTTATAAAGAGTATGGTAAATTAACATCTCGTTAATTATCTGGAGTCTAGCAACTTACTAAGCGACGCCAGTACATATTTCGTAGGGGCCGGTTTAGTCTGGCATCGTGTACTCATATCAAAACTATTTGCGATTTGTATCGAGTTATTTCAGAGACCACACTATAAAGCAAGCTTGACATGGTTGTAAAGCTGATTGCAACGATTGTGAGGTCGTTGGGGTTGGTTGTACAAAAGATTAAAAAGTTTTGATTTTTTCATTTACATACTGACCCTTAGGAGTTTAAGATCAATTCAGGGGTACCACAAGGGTCCGTTCTTTCTTCTACCCTATTTTGTATATACCACTTAAGTCAAACTTCCAATGCTGTATTCACTTTTTCAGATGATAGCAACATTTGCAGAGTCTATGGCCCTTTGGAGTTTAAGATCAAGGCTCCGTTCTTTCTTCTACCCTATTTCTTAATAACCTCCTACGTCAAACTTTCAACCCTATATACTCTTTTGCAGATGATAGCAACATAATAGACCAAGCCTTTTGGAGATTGAGGCCATGAGACAACATATGAACGAAACTTTAAACCGGAATATTAATAATTATCCGAATAGGGACTCGCAAATAAGGTCGATTTTAATGCCCGGAGGACCCAATGTTTTGTCTAAACACACAAGCGCACGTCCGATCATGTTGCGCATCTGTATATATGGGTGGTATAAGTATTGAGGAATCAGAAGCTCTTGATGTTCTAGGCATGAGAATTCAGTGTGATGTCCGTTGGACTAGACACATTTTTCAGGTTTCGAAAGAAGATGCTTATCGGTCAAACTCTATAGATTCACTGGAGCATCGTCGCAATGTAGGGTGTATCTCACTGTTCTATCGCCACTACAATGGCATGTGCTCCGAAGATATCAGGAATCTTGTTTCTGAAAGCCATGTATCTCTGCGGAACACGCTTTTTTCTTCTAGAGCAAGTCTATTCTTGGTCGACTGGACAGTAGATCGCACAAAGCTTAGTTCGTGTGTAGAACAAGCTTTTCGTAGAAGTCATCCATATATGATGTAGTTAAATTCAAGTCAGATGTCCACAAAGACTACTCCGTCTATCCTCCTTCCTATAACATATTTTCCTGAGTGTCTTGATGGTTTCATTCATTAGCATGTACTTGCATAGATTAGGCACCTCCAGCTGCCGTAGCAGGGGGATTTCTCGCATGATTACCTCTTGGAGTAGTATATTCTGTAATGTTGTTTCTTTCCATGCTTAAAACATCGTTAGTGCTAAGTCAATGGATGAAGATTCCAAAGACAAGATCCACGCTATTAAAGCGAGGCGCTCGATCCAAAACAGACACCTTCTTGCAGCAGCAACTAACATGTTGAAAAGACGTTACAGTTTCATACTTAAGAACTCGCGTTGTTTACTGCATCTTCAACTAGGTTGCTCAGGTTTCCAGGATGTACCACGAGGAGGTGCGAAGAGGAATTAAATACAGTTATTACCTTTTAGCAGATGCAACAACTGCATCCCATTTGCATTTAGGTTCTATAGATTCCGAAAATTTTTAAATACTCTTAAACTTTACGAAACACAAAAAAATCAGTAACTGTATCTTTTTTTTTAACAAATAACACTGAATTATTGAGGAAATTTTCAAATATTGAAAAAACAAAAATATACAAATTCAATTCCACTTTGAAAATAGGAAGTGGCTGCATTCCGAAAATTTTTTCGGTTTACTTTTTCTATAGAAGCAAAATACGGAATTCATTCCACTTTCGAACGGAATTGAGTTCTGTGACATCGCTGTTTATTTTAGTTTTCTATAGTTAATAGGCAAATTTTTCTAGTAAAAACTCTCCATTTATGGAGAGGTGTGAACATTTTCGACTTTTCAATTTCCTCAGTTTAACTTTTAAATTTAAATTTATTATACTCGTATGTCTTAAATTTTTATCTGTATGTCGTTAATTATTACTTAACTTGGCTAAAAAAACTAAAAATTAATCAGTTTTAACTTAAAATTCTTTGTATTGAATCATCGTTATTATTTTAACACTTTTAAATGCCAACTTAAACCATTGACGGCGTTAAAAACTTCAACGACGTCATAGCCGTCTTTTTTACTTACCGACAACGTTCTCTCAAACAATTTTGCAAGTTCTTTTACTTGAGGTCTTGGCAAATTTTTCAATTAAAAGGAAATTTCTTTTCATTTTTAACATTAAGTAAAACACAATCACTTTAATTTCACCTTTACTTACCTTTAATTAAATTGATTTGATATTTAGAAAAATTTTCGTACACATTTGCTTGTTTTGTTTTTCTCGCACACAAACACACTTTCTCATTGTTTACATGCAGAAGATTGCCAGCTTGTTAAAATAAAACAGGTTGCCACTAGTTTTGAAGATAGGAAAACCGTTAAAAGTTTACAGTTTAAAATATGTTTAAGAAAGTAATTTTTTAAAAGAATTAATTAATTTATGATGAAATGTTCATATGCAAAGCAATTAAGTTAATAAAACTCTTAAAATATGATAAGTTCATAATAATTATATTATAAATCTATTCATAACTTAACCCCTTAGCCCCAAAGTATGCTACTAATTTTAGTCATTAAGTTTTTCATTTATTTTCATTACCTTTCTTACTCTTTCTACACTATTTCCATTGAAAAACAACAAGATATATAATATTAACATTATAATAAATTCAATTAATTTTTTTATTTGTTTTAAAAATACTACACAATTACACTAGAGAAATACAAATTTTTTTCCAACATTAAAACATTCAAGAATTTCCTTTAGGTTTTACTTAAAATTGTTTGAATACAAAAAATAAAAAAAAACTATTTGTTATTTGTACCTTTAACTTATTTTAATATTTGAAGCATTTTTTGATGCCGATTTTTTTACGGAGGGGCGAGAATGTGTCAATTGTGGTGCTATATCAACTCCACTCTGGCGTCGTGATAATACCGGACATTATTTATGCAATGCGTGCGGTCTTTATCATAAAATGAACGGAATGAATCGTCCCTTAATTAAACCACCCAGAAGATTGGTAAATTTAAAATTTTTTTTTATAGAAAACTTAAAAAAAAGAAAAACAAAATTTTTGAATTTATTTGCAAAAAAACTTATAGAAATCCTTTGCTTTATATATAAAAAACTCAACGTTCTCGCTTCCGGAAAGTTAGTAGACAAAAATTAATTGAATTTATTATAAAATAATAAAAAATAACCCCTTTTAGAAAAAATAATCTTAACTTTAGTTTGTATTTTTTTTTGAATGCTTTGTTTTATTTATTTAAAAAGAAATAAAAAAATTTCGTAGTTTTTGCTAGAGATGATAAAAACTCTAATAATTTTCTTACAAAAAAACTTTTTGCCATTTATTAAATTACAGTGGCCGCTGAATCAGGCGGGGATTTCTATAAGACCTTTCCGTATAGCGTTACTAATCGGAACAGCAACAACAACACCAGCTCTAACAACCTTAAAGAGGAACATGTTGTTAGTCGCTCGACTTCGCGTCGTCTGGTAGGTTTTTTTTGTTTGATTTATCTAAAATTTTATGATTTTCTATGATAAATAAAAATAAATTCAAAAATTTTGTTTAATTTTTTTTAAATTGATTTTTTATTTAATTTTTTTTTATTAATTTTGATTTATTTTTTATAGAGCGCCTCCAGAAGAGCTGGCTTAACATGCTCCAACTGCCTGACTAAGGATACTTCATTGTGGCGTCGTAATCCCAATGGTGAACCGGTGTGTAATGCCTGTGGCCTTTATTACAAATTGCACAGCGTTAAACGTCCCTTGACAATGAAAAAGGATACAATACAGGTAATTTTTAAAATTTATTCAATTCAAAAATACTCATTTTAGAAATTTTGTTTAAAAAATAGATGTAAAAAATAAGATAAGCCACCCTCATAAAGCACGGGCATACATTAATTATATGAGATTTACTTCCAAATAAAAAGTTAGTGCCCAAGTTAGAGTTAAGCAGGATCCATCAAAAGTTTTCTGGCAACACTGGTTTAGTTGTTTCTCTCCCACACAAACCAGGGATGGCAAACACGGTACAATTGTAGTTTTTTTTTATATAGTAGCTACAAAGCACGATTAACTTTCTATCCTATTGGTCTGATGTTTGTGACATAAAGAAATGGATGTGAGACTATCTAATGGTATTCCGATTGATTCTGAGTTGACATTTCTAATTAACTTGGGTTAATAGGTTGATTATTTTGATATCGCCACGACGATAAACTACGCAGTCAGAAAATGTCTCTAGCAATAAAGCCATATACGCTTGAGTTGTATGGCATGTGACACCGTCTTGTTGAAATCACATATTCTCCAAGCCGTATTCTGCAATAATATGCCGTAAGACAGTCCTAATTCCAGAGAACGACGAGGAATCGACACATTTGGGTCTTCGAGAACACTATTACTTACGGCAGCGAAACGTTCGATTCGAATTTCTTCGCAATTTTGCCAATTGCTTGCGTACTTGGACGATTATGTAAACCATAATCTCCTCTTAGTTTAGAATCGGTCGAGCCCGTCTATACTACTTCCTCAATTGTATATAAAAGTTTATAATTCAAATTAATTTATATTCAAATCACAACAAAGTGGGTATAAGACTAGTTTCTTTACTTAAAAGATATTAGTACCCATTTTCATTACTCGAAATCCATATTTTACGGAAATTTGTCAAATGGAATTTGTTAAATTTTAATCGATTTCTATGGATTAGAATTTGATAACCAAGAAATGAGTAATTTTTTGAAGCCGACATGTTCAACATTAATACATTAATATATTCTCAATAAACAAGTAAGAAAGTGCTATAGTCGGTCAAGCCCGACCATACGATACCCTTCACCACTAAAGTCAAAGGTATTATTTTTCCTGTATAAAGACATATATTTGCTAAATTTTGCCATCATACAAATATATTTTCAAAGCTTCTCATATTAAAGCTGTTTTCGTCATTTGGACTTATATGAAAGCTAGGTTCAAATGTGGACCGATTATCTCGAAATTTTGCAAATTTATACAGTTTTCAAAAAAGTTATGTATGAAAAAAATAAACTCAAAATTCTTATTATCTTCAGATTTACGAGCGTTTAGAGATTTCTGCCTCATTTAGTGCGTTTTGACAGAAGAGTTTGTATGGGAGCTATGGTCAAATGTTGACCGATTTTAACAAAATTTTGGTGATTTTAGTTTACATAAGCATTATTTGTTTTAAATTTCACCTATGGGAGGTACCATAAATAATGGATCGATTTTGGCGAACTACAATAGCCATGGTCACACTATCAAAAAAATTATCTGTGCCAAATGCCATCAAGTTATCTTTAGAATTACGATCTGTACTTTTATTACATGGGGGTCCAGTCAGCCACCCAGCCAGACGAATGAACGTACGGACGGACGGAAGAACTGACATCGCTAAATCGACTCAGAAAGTGATTCTAAGCCTATTGGTATACTAAAAGGTGGGTCTAAGACAAATATTTCTATGCGTTACATACATCAGCACAAACTTATAATACCTTTTCCATCTATGGTGTTGAAGGGTATAAAAACCATCATGGTCTGAAATGACAATTTGCTTTTATACATATTTGATACAAAATCAAAAAAACCGTTTTCCATCTCTGAGGCAAACTACACTCACACAAAAACACTTTCTCATCGTTTATAAACAGAAGATTGCCACGTTGTTATCAAAAACCAGGATGCCACTAGTTTGAAGATAGAAAACCCGTTAAAGACAGTTAAAATTTCCAGTTAGAAGGGACAATTTAGGCTCAGAAATGTTTTTTATCAATAACTCTGCTTGATTCTTAGAGAATAGGCTTTCAGAATAGATTTTAATTTGAGTTTATATATTCAATTCAAAATTCCAATGATCTTTATACCTTTTTTTCCTATTCCAGAAACGCAAGCGTAAGCCCAAGGGTTGTAAGACCGAAAAGATAACCAAAAAACAAGCTGCAGCAAATGCTGCTCTTGCCGCGACCTCGGAACCATCACTCAATTCCTCGAATAATACTCTCAACACCAGCACGGAAAGCAATAATTTGAACCTACTAAATGGCTCAAACGGTAAGTGGAAAAACGACAAATACTAAAGAACTTCACGGCATGCTTATTAATAAATTTTTTTCGTTTCTTTTCATATTTTCAAATTTTGAAATGTGTAACCTTTACTCTGGGGTAATTCGTAAATATCAATTGATCGTTCAAAAAAAAAAAAAAAAAAAAATAGATATTAAACCTTTAACACAACAATTATTAAATGCATCAACATCATCACTAACACAATCGGCCGCCAGTTCGCCGGCGAATAGTATAGCATCACCATGTCATAATAATAATCAGAGCATGAATAATAATAACAATATGTCACCAACATCACCTTTAATGCAACAACATCAACAACAACAACAGCAACAATTACAACATACTCACCCTAATAATATGGGTAATATGTCACCACAACAATATCAGCAGCAACAACAAATGTCACCCATCATGTTTCAGCAACATAATCATCAACAACATCATCATGACTCATCTGCTTCCTCATCGCCTAGCAACAACAATCATCAACATTTAAATACTAACACTAGCAATAATACAGCAACATTTAATCATAATGATAATGAGCAAATGAAATTTATGCAAAAATATATACAACAACAGCAGCAGCAACAACATCATGTGGAACAACAACAACAGCAGCAACAAATGATGAATACCAGCAACTCAACAACAACAACAACATCACAGCAACATACCAGCACGAATACATTAATGAATCCACATTCACCCAGCCACAACAACAGCTCACCCACACCCCAGCATACTCAAACTCCCCAACAACAACAACAACAGCAATATCTTCAGCAACATCTCCACCACCAACAATCTCAACATCAATCTCTACTCTTAACTCATGGTCATCATAATCCCCTCCATCTAAACTCCAATCAACACAGTCCCCTAAATTCTTATAATCATGAGGTTCCTCAAAACTCACCACCCACTTCACCTCACAACTATGAGGATTATGGTGAATTAATACCCCCGGCAAATGATGCCAGCGCCAGCAACATTAAGATCGAACAACTACAGCATCATCTAACAGAGGAGCAGATGCATCAACAACAGTCTCATCATATTTTGAACAATAATTTGAATGCGAATATGAGTCGTAGTCCTTCCATGGATGATGATGATTATGAATATCATCAATTGTTGCTACAACGTCAGCAACACCTGCATGACTTGCAACAGCAGCAGTTTTTGCAATTTGTACCACAACATTTGCATGATTTTGGTCGTAAATTCGAAAGGGAGACCGTAGTGAAAATGGAGTGAATTAGTTGGAACGAAACTTATAAGTTACAAAAAAAGGGAAGTCATTTGCAAAACATTGAGCTCGAAGGACCATAAATTGTTCAACAAAAAATCGGTTTAATAATAGATTTTTAATTTTTTTTTAAGCTCAAAGAAAATTAAATTTCTCAAATTTAAAATTATACTCGATTTCGTTTTGAATCGTAGAGAAGACCGGATTTAATACAAAATTTTGAATACTTTTAATTTTACAAATTTTTTTTTTTTTGAAATTGTATTAAAAAACTTTCTAAATTATCCTAAATATAGTAAAATAATTGACTTGGTTTTAAGGATTTCGAATTTATTATATTTATAAACGATCTGGAGCCAAATCCGTTATTGATCGTTATTCGTTATTGATAGAAAACTCCGACTTTAAGCAAATATTGTGCAACATACCTTAGGGATTTTGAAAATAATTTATTTTGTAAAAAGTTCAGTAAAATTTGACACCTAAAAATATTCATTTGTTCGACAAAACATTTAGTTAAAGTGAAATTCATTTACTAACAGACAACTTGTGACAAATAAGTTACAATGTAATAAACCTTTTTAGGTTATATATTATTTAGATTATCCTAAAAGTATGCTACATAAATGTTTCTGAAATATTTTACATTTCGATCGATAACGAAGGCAAAGATTTGGCCTCTGAGTTATTATTTCAATTAGAAATGAATCAGAAATGTTATAAAAAATTTGAGATCTTAATTTAATTTTGAGTTGATTTAAAAATTAAAAGAAAAAAAAAAACGCTTAAATCTTGAAATATATCAACGATAAATTTCGGAAACTCAAAATTAATGCAATTTTTTTAATTTTTCGAAATTTAAAGAAAAAATCTATTCGTTTTTGAAAATATTAAATGGATTTAAATTCAATTCCAAATGAACCAAATGAATCTAAAACCAAAAATTTTCAATTCTGTGTTGATTTAAAAACTCCAAAAAAATCCCTTAAGTTTTGAAATATATCAACGAAATTTGCTTTCGAAAAAATATGATAAATTTCGGAAACTTAAAATTACTGAAATTTAAATTTCAGAAACTCAAAATGCAATTTTTTTAATTTTTCGAAATTTAAAAAAAAATCTATTCGTTTTTGAAAATATTAAATGGATTTAAATTCAATTCCAAATGAACCATAAGCTTTATAAAATATTGAAATCTAAAACCAAAAATATTCAATTCTGTGTTGATTTAAAAACTCCAAGAAAAAATACCTTAAATTTTGAAATATATCAACGAAATAGGCTTTCGAATAAAATATGATAAATTTCCAAAACTCAAAATTACTAAAATTTTGTATAATTTTTTAAAATTCAAATTATGTATACCATGAAGAAATTGGAAGTTTTAAAATTCTATTCGTTTTCAAAAATATTGAATTTAATGTATTTCAATTCAATTCCAAATAAATCAAAATTGTTACAAAAAAATTTGGAAATCTAAGACCAACAAATTATTTTATTATAAAAAAATTCAAAAATCCACTGAATCTTGAAATATATCAACGAAATTTGCTTTCGAATAAATCATGATAAATTTCGGAAACTCAAAATTTGACCATATTTTTATACTATTTCGAAATTTATATTTAATATATCCTAAGGAAAATTAAACTTTTGAAATTTTATCAGTGTCAAAAAAATTAAATTAAATGGATTTAAATTAAATCCCAAATGAATCAGAAATGCTATAAAAAATTTTGAAATTTTAGAGTAAAAAATTTTAATTTTGTGTTCATTGAAAAATTCAAAAAAACCACTTAAGTTTGAAATATATTGAGGAAATTTGCTTTTAAATAAAATATGATAAATTTTCAAAATTACTTTTTTTCGTTTTCGAAATATTAAATTAAATGGATTTAAATTCAGGATTTTTATTAATTAAAAAAATATCTTAACTATTCATTGAAATTTAAAATTATTAAATAATTTTTTTTTAATTTGAAATTTTAGACCCTAAAATCGAAATATATCAACAGAATTTCATTACGAATAAAAGATAAGAAATATTTGAAATTTAAAACTTCTGGAGTTTTTGATAATTTTACGAAATTGAAATCGAAATTATTAAAAAATGGAAAACGAATTTGTATAGACTTCATAGGTTTTGGTCCAAAATTCTGAAATGTCTGTTTTTCTCTTTTTTTTAAACTGAAGAAATGATTCCAAAAAAATAATTGTAAGCACAATAAAAATTAAGAAAACCAAATAACACAACAAATCCCTAAAAATCCAGAAATATAAAACCAAAGATTTTAAAAATATCTAAAAAAATCACTAAATTATAAAAACAAAAAAATCTAGATGAATTCCAAAGAATCTAAAGAATTTATATTTAATAAAAAAAAATTATAAAAAACAAATAATTTTAATTTTTATGTAAAAAAGAAAACAATGTATACTTTTAATACTTTTATAAAAAAATACAAATTTTAAGAAAAATTTAAAATATTCCTCTAAGGATTATACAATATATAAAAATGACAATAATGTAAATACTTTTTCTAAAAATAACTTAAAATAAGCTTTTAAATATTATTCTAAAATTATAAAAACATAAAACAAATCAAAAAATCCAAAAATTCCAAATTATATCATTAAATTGTTTTTATTTTATTTATATAAATATTTTTTATTACTTTCAAATTTCCCAGATTTTTTATAAACTTTTTATTTTTTTTTTTGTAAATTTTTTTTAATTTTAAAACTAATGTAATTTTGTAATTGTTTTTTTTTTTTATTTAATATAATTATTCCAAATTTTTTTTATTAATATATTTAATTCAATATTTATAATATATAGTAAAATAATTTAAAATATTTTATCAAAAAAAAAAAAAAACATATTTAAGAAAATCTCATATATTTAATAAGTTTTTGTTTTTTTTTTATTATTTTTAATTTTTTATTATCCAATTAAATTAATTTTTTTATATATATTGTTACTTGATATTGATATTTTTTTATTAAACTCTTCCATAGATTTTAAGATTGAACGAATATTTTTTAAATAAAAGAATAATATAAAAAAACATAAAATAACTCTTCTTTATTATTTTCAAAATTTAAGATGATTTGCTTTATAAAAATCGAATACAATAGAAGGGATTTTTGAGGTTTTAAAGTTTAAATTTTAAAATGCAATAAAACAAAAATGGTTTGAGATTTTGCTACATATATTTAAAATACGACAATTTTTTGTATATGATATTACAGCTTTTGTTTTAATTCCATTTTTTAAATATTTAAACAATTTTTTGAGTTATTAACAGGTAACAGCTAATAAGCTATGTGTTACGCTTAAACACATATAAAATTATATTTGTTTTTCATTAAAACAAGGCAATTTTGCTCAGTGTACAATTACAATTATCTTATTAATTTATAAAAGCGCCTAAAGTGATGCAATACTTTTTTTATATTAGAAACTATACTGATATAGTGATTTATCAAACCACAACTTCTTATCATAGACACAAACCGAAATGAACACGGGGTGCTTCAGAGATATATAAACGAGGGAAATTTTTTAGCAAAATGTTTTGGTTTGAAACCAAGACGAATCGATTAAACCCAGTTGGAACAAGTAAGAATGCCTTGCATATACGACTATACCGATTCTTAAATGCACTACACCATTGGTAGTTCAGCAGCTAAGTACGTATTTAAGGTCAATTAGTTATTTTTTTTGAAGACTTTTATCTTAATTGTGCAAGTATAAATTTGAAAAATGGAAAAAAATAAATTTAAAAGAATTCTTTTCTTAAAAAAATTGTATAGAAAATTTTTTGTTATAAAAAAATTGTTTTTTGCTAAAAAAATCTTCATAGAAAATTGGTCGCTATAAAAATTTTTATAGAAATTTTTCAGAAATTTTTTTAGAAATTTTTTTATAGAAATTTTTCATTTTTTCGTTATAAAAATTAAAAAAAAAAATCGTTCACAAAATTTTATATAAAATTTTTAGTTATAACAATTTTTATAGAAGTTTTTTTTCTATAGTAATTTTAATGGAAAATTTTTTGTTATTAAAATCTTTAAAATTTTTCTTTATAAAATTTGTTAAAGAAAATTTGTCGTTTAAAAGCTTTTATAGAAAATTTGTCATTATAAACATTTTTTTACAAAATGTTTGTAGTAAAAATTTTTATAGGAAATTTTTTGATACATAAAATTTTTACAGAAAATTTTCGTTACATACATTTTTTATAGAAACATTTTTGTTATAAATTGTTTTATACAAAATTTTTCCCTATACAAATTTTCACAGCAAATTTTTTATTATAAAAGTTTTGATAGAAAATTTTTCGTTATAAAAATTTGCATAGAAAATTTTTCGTTATAAAAATTTTTATAGAAAATTTTTCGTTATAAAAATTTTTATAGAAAATTTTTCGTTATTAAAAATTTTATAGAAAATTTTTCGCTACAAAAATTTTTATAGAAAATTTTTCGTTACAAAAATTTTTATAGAAAATATTTGGTTATTAAAATTTTTATAGAAAATTTTTTGCTATAAAAATTTTTATAGAAAATATTTTGGTATAAAATTTTTCGTTCCAAAAATTTTTATAGAAAATTTTCGTTATACAATTTTTTATAGAAAATTTTTCGTTATAAAAATTTTATAGACAACTTTTATAGAAAATTTTTCGTTATAAAAATTTTAATAGAAAATTTTTCGTTATAAAAATTTTTATAGAAAATTTTTCGTTATAAAAAATTTTTATAGAAAATTTTTCGTTATAAAAATGTTTATAGAAAATTTTTCGTGATCAATATTTTTATAGAAATTTTTCGTTACAAAAATTTTTATAGAAAATTTTTCGTTATAAAAATTTTTATAGAAAATTTTTCGTTATAAAAATTTTTATAGAAAATTTTTTGTTAAAAAAATTTTTATAGAAAATTTTTCGTTATAAAAATTTTTATAGAAAATTTTTCGTTATTAGAAAATTTTCGTTATAAAATTTTTTATGGAAAATTTTTCGTTATAAAAATTTTTATAGATAATTTTGCGTTATAAAAATTTTTATAGAAAAATCTTCGTTATATTAAGTTTTTTAAAAAATTTTTCGTTATATAAATTTTTATAGAAAACTTTTTGCTATAGAAATTTTTATAGGAAATATTTTGGTATAAAAATGTTTATACAAAATTTTTCGTTATAAAAATTTTTATAGAAAATTTTTCGTTATAAAAATTTTTATAGAAAATTTTTCGTTATATAAATTTTTATAAAAAAAATTTTTGGTTATTAAAATTTTGATAGAAAATTTTTCGTTATAAAAATTTTTATAGAAAATTTTTCGTTATAAAAATTTTTATAGAAAATTTTTCGTTATAAAAATTTTAATAAAAAATTTTTCGTTATAAAAATTTGTATAGAAAATTTTTTGTTATACAAATTTTTATAGAAAATTTTTTGTTATAAAAATTTTTATAGAAAATTTTTCGTTATAAAAATTTTATAGAAAATTTTTATAACGAAAATTTTTTTATTATAAAATTTTTTTTTATTAAAATTTTGATGGAAATTTGTTCGTTATAAAAATTTTTATGGAAAATTTTACGTTATAAAAATTATTCTACAAAATTTTTCGTTAAGTAAGTTTTTATAGGAAAAGTTTTGTTATAAAAATTTTTTAAGAAAATTTTTCGTTATATAAATTTTTATAGAAAATATTTTTGTATTAAAATTTTTATAGAACATTTTTCGTTATAAAAATTTTTTATTATAAAATTTTTCGTTATAAACATTTTTATAGAAAAGTATTCGTTATAAAAATTTGTATAGAAAGTTTTTCGTTATAAAAATTTTTATGGAAAATTTTTCGTTATTAAAATTTTTATAGAAAATTTTGCGTTATAAAAATTTTTATAGAAAATTTTTCGTTATAAAAATTTTTATAGAAAATTTTTCATTATATAAATTTTTATAAAAAAAATTTTTGGTTATCAAAATTGTTATAGAAAATTTTTCGTTATAAAAATTTTTATAGAAAATTTTTCGTTATAAAAATTTTTATAGAAAATTTTTCGTTATAAAAATTTTTATAGAAAATTTTTCGTTATTAGAAAATTTTCGTTATAAAAATTTTTATGGAAAATTTTTCGTTATAAAAATTTTTATAGAAAATTTTGCGTTATAAAAATTTTTATAGAAAAATCTTCGTTATATTAAGTTTTTTCGTTATATACATTTTTATAGAAAACTTTTTGCTATAGAAATTTTTATAGAAAATATTTTGGTATAAAAATGTTTATAAAAAATGTTTTATAAAATTTTTCGTTATAAAAATTTTTTTTCAAAAAGAAGTGTATTTGCATTTGATCCCAAATCTGTTACATTTATTTATTAATGTAACAGACCAATTTATTGATAAAAAGCCAAAAAATGTTTGCGGAGAAACCAAATTCCTCGACGCGTTTCGATGGTTGGTTAAGCCATCTCTTCAGGAGGATTATCCCCAATTTAGACAGATCGAAAACCTCGCATTATTACTAAATTTACAAACATAACTTTTAAGAATTATGTTCATAAACCAAAAGTAAAAGCGTAGATTATCGACTGAACTGATTTTTAAAGAAAATTTTTCGTTATAAAAATTTGCATAGAAAATTTTTCGTTATAAAAATTTTTATGGAAAATTTTACGTTATAAAAATTTTTATGGAAAATTTTACGTTATAAAAATTTTTATAGAAAAATCTTCGTTAAAAAAATTTTATAGAAAATTTTTCGTGAAAAAAAATTTATAGACAATTTTTCGTTCTAAAATTTCTTTTATAGAAAATTTTTATAGAAAATTTTTATAGACAATTTTTTGTCATATTAAATTATATAGAAAATTTTACGTTATAAAAATTTATTAGAAAATATTTTGATTTATAGAAAATGTTTCGTCATAAAATGCTTACAGTAAATTTTTCGTTATAAAAGATTTGTATAGAAAATTCTTCGTTATAAAAATTTGTATAAAAAATTTTTCGTTATCAAAATTTCTTGCTTTAAAAATGTTGATTATAATAGTTGTTCGGTTTAAAATCGACTTTAAATGTTTTGTAGTTTGGTAGATTAAAATTGAGGCCCTATACTCCACTGGGTGTCAAGGATAACAGAAGAAGAAGAAGATTAAAATTAAGTTTTAAAGTGCAAAATTATAAAAATTTTAAAAGAACTATAAACTTAATTTTGTAATATATTTTTATGGTTTTTTTGCACAATTAACATTTAAAATGACTTCTATTCTTTTATTCTCTGCTGGTTAATTTATGGTATTTTTGAACATTTTTTTTATATATATAAAACGTTAATAAATTTTAAGAATAAATACATACAAATAATAGCAAATTTAATAAAAATGTATAAACAAATAATTCAGCACGAAAATCCATAATATAAAAATGAAATAAAGAAAAAACTTCACTCATATATCAAAATTTTACCTTCATACCCCTACGAACTATTTCTGTGAATAGTTCCTAAGTCCATAGAAGAGAATGCAGAACATTTTGTTAAAAAAAAAAACAGAAACAATATTTTGTTTAATATGAAAAAATTATTACCTTTTTTCGTGGTTGTATGTACAAAATAATAATAATAATATTTTTTTATTAAAGCACATACAATATTTACGAAACGTTGAAATACTCGTATATAAAAAGATAAGATAAGAGAAAAAAACACTTTTTTTTAAAATATTCGTTCCATATTACAGACATTTTAACATTTAAACATTATTATTGTTATAACTGTACAAAAAAAAAGGAACAAAAAAATTTACTACTAAAAAATAAAATTCCCCATAAAAATTTCTGAAATATTTTATATCAATATAATTCAGCTGAAGAATAGTTGTGACATTTTAAAAATGCAATAAATGAGGATCTAATATTTTATTAATACCATAATACCTTTAAAGGTTGTAAATTATATTGAAAATATTGAATTTTTAATAAAAATCTAAGTAGAAAGTGAAAAAGTTTTTAATATTTGGAAATTTTGTAACAACAATTTGATAAATATTTTTTAAATTATAGAATATAAATCAAATTTATTTCCTTTAAAACAAAAGGACCCGATTACTTTTATATCTGATTCTCAACTGATAGAAATAAGTAAGCAAATCTTTTATATAAAATTGAGATCTCAACGCAGCCCTGAAGGTTCGGCAGATGGGTATAACTAAGTCAGTCTCACTTGGGCTCTAAAGACGACCCTTTATTTTAACTTCATAAAAAGGATAGATTAAAACAAGTAAGAGTGCTATGTTCGGCTATGCCGAACCTTAAATACCCTTCACCAATGGTGTTACAAAAGTAAAGTGTAGAGTAGAAAGAGTTTTTGCTCAATTACAAGTATGTATGTTTCTGAAGACTGATTTAGGTGAATCCTACAAAAATACTAATATATGTATCTATATTGATTTTCGAATCTGAAAAAGTTTCAAATCTTGATAACTAACACGTCTCATACATTTAAGTTTTAGGCGATATATGAATAATATTTTAATTAGTGAATAACCTTGTTTTATATTGGGTCTACATTTTGGAGGTAGATTGAAATACAATCAATTTCAGAAATTACACAACATTGTAACATTTCGCACCTTGAGAGAGGTCGTATTTAAATGCATATATCTTTAAAATTAGCGGACCGATTAAATGGTTGCTTTTATGAGAATATTTAGCGGACCTATTTAGATTAGATTTTGGCAACAACAGTTACGTAAGATATGATATTTCGGTATGCTGAAAACAAGTTTGATGAGCTTCTAGATGACATACCGACATAACTTATTTGAATAGGTATTAGATGTTAATAGTGTTCTACGAAGTACACTATTAAATTGTAACATATACTTCAACTTACAACTGAGATATAGCCAAAACTCGAAATTCGATGCTAAATTACAATTTTTTTATTTTCTATAAACACCAGGGATATCGCCAAAGTTCAAAATTCGATGAGAATTAAAATTTTTTTTAATAACTGTATTTTTCAAAATTAATATGCTTTTTCAAAAAACTATGTTTTTTTAAAAAAAAGTTTTTTGAACTGTATATCAAATTTTAAGAAATCATTCAACGCAACACACTATTGAATTTCATCAAAATCGGTAGATTAGTTACTTAGATATCGCCAAAGCAAAATATGTCGATGTACACAAATTTGGCATATTTAAAAAAAAAAAAAAATTAAAAAAACAATATTTAAAAAAATTCGAATTATATATAAGATTTTAGAAAATACTCCACTGCATCATGCTATTAAATTTCATCAAAATCGGTCTATAAATACCAGAATTCAAAACTCGACGAGAATTTTTAAAACTTTTGTTTAAAAAACTGTATTTTTCATTAAAAATGTTTAATTTCGCCAAAACAAAAGCTGTGTTTTTTAATTGAACTGTACATAAAATTTTTGGAAATCATTCAACGCAGCACACTATAAAATTTCATCAAAATCGGTGGATCAATAAGCGAGATATCACCAAAGCAAAAGATATCGATGTACACAAATTGACATATTTAAATTTTTTTTAACAGTAATTAAAAGAAAAAAATCTTGAATTATAAATATATCAGATTTTAGAAAATACTCCAAGGCAACATATTATTAAATTTTATCAAAATCGGTCTATAAACACCAGAGATATCGTCAAAATTCGATGAGAATTTAAATTTTTTTTAACTGTATTTTTCAAAAAAAAAAAAAAAAATTTAATTTCATCAAAAAATTGTATTTTTTTAAAAAATATTTTTGAACTGTATATCAAATTTTAGGAAATCATTCAATGCAACACACTATTAAATTTCATCAAAATCGGTAGATCAATAACCGAGATATCGCTAAAGCAAAAGTTATCGATGTACGCAAATTGACAAATCTTAAAAATTTTTTTTAAAAAAACAGTATTTTAAAAATTTTTTTTTTGAATTATATATCAGATTTTAGAAAATACACCAATGCAACATGCTATTAAATTTTATCAAAATCGGTCCATAAACACCAAATATATCGCCAAAATTCAAAATTCCATGAGAATTACAAATTTTTTTTTTTTAACTGTATTTTTTAAAAAAATGTTTAGTATTTTAGCGATATCTTGGGTGTTTATGGACCGATTTTAATGAAACTAAATATCCTGCTGCGTTCTGGTGTATAATTCGTCTGGGTACACCCAGCAGGAGCTCCACAAACTTGATTTCAACAGACAGACAGACGGACATGGCTAAATCGACTCTCCTGGCGATTCTGAGTCGATCGGTATAATTTTTGTAGGGTCTAAGACGAATAATGAAAAAATTACAAACTGAATGACAAACTTATAATACCCTTTCACCTATTGGTGAAGGGTATACAAAATTATATTTTTCTAGACTGCCTTTAGTCATCGGCTTATTTGTGACCCCAGATATTTCGATTAATGTGTCTAATTTGCACCTACATACGTATGTATGTTTGATTGATCAAATGAATCTTGTAGAGACGATGTTTTTTAAGAAAACCTTAAATGTCGATGCCAAGTTCGAATCCTATTGATTATAATATGTACGGCGGCGTAAATGGTCTTCTGAAAGAAGCTCTTCTGTCAACTGAATCTTAAATGGAAATATATGCAAATCTTTGTGCAAAATTGTGGCCAAAGTTGTTCTTTGAAGAACAAGATCCGGAGCACGGCATCGTATTGAGGTTGATGGATTGTTTTTAACACTTTCTTGGGCAGAAGTAATATTTTCAACAGATCTTGCAGTAATTTGTGGCCCATGCTAGGGCCTAATAGCTACAGTCCCTGTTTTTCTTTAATCATTCAATACACAATTGTTGGTACGTTATTTCTCCCAAAAAATTTACGTAACTTTCTTATCATCACAGTTAAAACTGTCTGGAGCCCATTTTACTTTTCACTGTTCGGAACGGATTCATAGACAGTATGTGTTTGTAGACTTATTATTAAAAGCTTAGTTCCGAAATAGAGATATTGACCCTTTATAGCCTAAAATTTATTTGTGTTTGTGTGAAGTTAAGCAAAACTAAAACTTATAGTTGTCGAAATCACTGAACCCAATTCGGTTTTACCCAACTCTAAAAAGTTTCTTTCTGTCTGTAAAGCAACAAAAACTCTAGTCCGGGAAGGCATTCGAGGGATCGTCCTTGGAATAAAGTATGAGCCTGTGCAAACTTCATTAAATTATTTTTAAAGTTGCGACCTGTATATTGATAACAATCTTAAATGGATAACCGGCAAGCCAGCCAGCCGGACGGACATAGTTAAAACAACTCAGGGAGTGATTCTGAGTCGATTGGTATACCTAAAGGTGGGTCTCAGACTAAAATTTCTATGCGTTACAAACATCAGCACAAACCCAATATACCCGGAAAACAACTTTGCTTGGGTTGCATTCATTATTGACAGCATGACAATCGTGCAGTTTAAGAGTTATACGCAAAAAAACTGATTTTCAACTTGTCGACATCAAATCTAAGAAAGCAGATTGCGCTTTAAAATGGCATATATAGAACCGCCGTGGTATAGGAGGTTAGTCATCCGAATTGCATACCAGAGGTCCTATGTTCGGTCATCGGCCAGACGCACTTGAAAAAAATACATTTTCAAATAAGCTGCGGTTCACCTCATAACTCAGCTAGCCACTGGTTATTGAGTACTAGGCTATGTAAAACTTCTCTAACTAATGCATTTGCCGTTCGGAGCCGGAGTTAAAACGTAGGTCCCTTTCAATGAGTCTAAAAATAGAATCGGATGTAGCTCATTTTCTGAGAGAAGTACCCCTTGTTCCAATTGGAATGTTATCGGGGAATTATATCTATTATATATACATTTGAATGAAGCAACCCATGTTAAAAACTTATATACATAATTCTCAGAAAATGAGCTGCATCCGATTCTATTTTTAGACTCATTGAAAGGGACCTACATTTTAACTCCGGCTCCGAACAGCAAATGCATTACCGCTTTTTTTGAAAATTTATTTTTTCAAGTGGATCTGGCCGGCGATCGAACATGGGACCTGTGGTATGCTAGGCGGAAGACTAACCTGGATTATCCATTTTGCGGTTTCAAATGATATTCCTTTTTAATTATAAAGTTTGAACGTTGACATTATGTGTGAAACACTACATCATTTAAATAACCACCACGAGAAATGTTGCGGGCATTGATTCTTTTGAGGTAATTTTCGACCATTTTTTGAAACATATTATGCGGTATTTCAGCCATAACTTGACGAATGTTGGTTTTTAAGTTTTTAAGAGCTAAAGGTTTATCTGCATAAAAACGATCTTTCGCGTAGCCCCACGAAAAAAGTCTTATGATATCAAATCGCATGATATTGGTGGCCAGTCGATATCGCCGCGATGAGAAATTACGCGGCCAGGAAATATCTCTTGCAATAAAGCCATATTCGCTCGAGTTGAGCGGCATGTGGCACCGTCTTGTTGAAACCACATATTTTCCAAGTCGTATTCTTCAATAGCAGGCAAAAAAAGTCGGTTGTCATATGACCATTCCTGAGAACGACGAAGTATCGATCGATATTTTTAGCGGAACGAGCGAAACGATGATGCACAGGCCTTACAATATTTGTAACCGCTTCAGTCTCTTCAAATTTCTTCACAATTTTCCCATAATCTCCTCTTAAAGCTCGAAATGTGGCTGTTGCAGAATCACCATATTTTATACCTTCACTACCATAGGTGGAAAGGGTATTATAAGTTTGTGCTGATGTATGTAACGCATTGAAATATTTGTCTTAGACCCACCTTTTAGTATACCAATAGACTTAGAAATAATTTTAAGACGATTTAGCGATATCAGTCCGTCCGTCTGGCTGAACGGCTGTCTGGCTGGACCCCCATACAAACCATGTAATCAAAGTACAATTCTAAAGACAATTTGATGAAATTTGGTACAGATCATTTTTTTTTGATAGTGGGACCATGGCTATTGAAATTCATCAAAATCGGTTTATCACTTCTGGTACCTCCCATAGGTCCCACTTCCCGCAATTGATATATTTGCCACAATTATCAATATTTTTTTATGAAATTTAATCTCTTTTAAATTTGTAATTTGTGCCTATGTAAATTTAAAACACTGTACTAAATTTCGTTGAAATCGGTCCACATTTGACCATAGCTCCCATACAAACTCTTCTTTAAAAACGCACTAAATGAGACAAAAATCACTAAATCGCTCGTAAGTCTGAAGATAATGCTAATTTTAAGTTTATTTTTTTTTATCAATTTGCCAAATTTCGACATAATCGGTCCACATTTGACCGTAGCTCCCACATAAGCCCAAATGACGGAAACAGCTTAAATATATAAGTTTCGAGAAAATGTTTGTATGATGACAAAATTTAGCAAATATTTGTCTTTATACAGGAAAAAGAAAATCTTTGACCTTAGTGGTGAAGGGTGTCGTATGATCGGGCTTGACCGACTATAGCCCCTTCATACTTGTTTAGTATATTTTGATAATTTTTATGCGTTGTGTGATACTTAAGCGATCCATTTTCGTCAATGTCAGACTTTCAACTGAAAAGAAAAAAATTAGTTTAACAACTTAGTTTGACAGATGTCGAATTCCAGTTCTATACTTTTAAAACCACGAAATGGATAACCCTTTATAAGTATTTTTAACAAAAAGTATTTTATTTTGTGATTCCCCATGGGTCCACTTTTGTGGTTTTTATGTTCTGTTGTTGATATAATCCATATTTGAGAGAAGAATTATGAAAATGGAGATATACTTGAGTCATGGACTTAACTGATCTCACTTGTTTCCCAATACACGATTAGATTTTTTAGTTAAAAGAATATGAAACTACAGGACATACGAGGGCGGTTCGGAAACTTCTTAGCCTACCAATGAAAAAGAATAGTCAGTTTTTCAAAAATATTTTTATTTTTCAATATAGTCTCCTGAAACTTCAATGCACTTAGTCCAACGCTTTTCTGGCAATTCTATCCCTTGATTAAAATAGTTTTCCTCATGGTCTTCAAAATAGTGGTTTACAGCTGTAATTGCATCTTCATTTGAGGTAAAACGCAAGGAATTTTTATTAGATTTGGGAACAGGTAAAAGTCACTGGGAGCTAAATCAGGAGAATAAGGTGGGTGGTCAAGCAACTCGTACTTTAATTCGTTGATTTTGGCCATCGTTAAAACACTCTTGTGCGTTGTAAGCCAGGACGTTTTTCACGGGTTTGTACATTTAGTTGATCCAAAAGGTTGCAATAGTACTCTGAATTTATTGTTTTACCCTTTTGCAGATAGTCAATCAATAAAATATCTTTGAAGACAAAAAAACCGTTGCCATAACCTTGCCAGCCGATTGAATTGCTTTTGCCTTTTTTGGGGCACTTCCTCCAGCTTCAGTCCATTGATTGGATTGTTCCTTTGTCTCTGGAGTATAGTGGTGGATCCATGTCTCATCAACAGTTATGAAACGACGCTTAAAATCCATTTTATTTCGCTTAAAACGATCCAAAAAACGCATTCTTATGCGTTTTTGGTCGATTGTTAGTAAATGCGGCACCCATCTTGCAGAAAGCTTTTTCATCTGTAGTTCTTCATGCTAAATGAAATGCACTCGATCATTTGAGATGCCCGTTGATATTAGCTATTTCACGAACTTTTATTCGTCGATCATTCAATACCATATCATGCACTTTGGCTACAATTTCTGTTGTTGTTGCTGTTTTTGGACGTCCACTACGTGGTTCATCTTCAATGATTGTATGACCACGTTTAAATTCAGCAACCCAATTTTTTACTGTTGCATATGAAGGAGCACTTTTACCTAACACATTCACCATATCATTATGAATTTCTTGTCCCGATAAAGCTTTTTTATGTAAATATTTCCATTGTAAAAAAATAGCGGATGCGTCTTTTGTGAACACCTGTTTCTATATGAAGGAGTTACCAGATCGAAACAAAATTTAACATGTGTTTATAGCAGAGATGGAAGTTTCCAAAACTCTTGACTCTTTTCTGTTTGTACCACGCTTTTTGTGCTAGGCTAAGGAGTTTCCGAACCGGCCTCGTACATATAAGCCTTGTTTCATAAAAATTCGATTTTGATAACAATATCAAAAGTTATAGGCATACAAAATGGGTATGTTTTGAAAAAATTTTGGAAAAGATAGTAACTTTGGGTCATCATAAAATCTCAACCAAAGAGAAATTCAAAATATTGAAGATCTTTGAACTTGGTGTGGTTCAGTACGTGTTCGTAAATTTTTGAGTTGACTCTATGTCTCATTAATACAAAAA